>JBAIZL010000384.1:3422500-3447500 GCA_036971475.1 Prosapia bicincta | reverse complement strand
TTTTACTCCATTACAGCAAAGATAATACATGCTTCTTGCGTTAATCACCGCACTTTCTCCTCTACTCATCCAGAATTACACAAAAATTACATAATCTCGACCAATCAAAAGGCTCCACATTCAAGTAACATAATAACTGTAGGCAGAATGTAGAATTATACAGAGACGGGCGGAGGCACGTACGCGACCTACGCCGAGCTGGACAGAATTACTTCAGATTAGATCTTAGTACACACGGCCAGCAGATAGCTTTGTAATTAGAGGCGAGATGACCGGACCGGTTGCTGCGGTTTAGATACGAAAATCCAAAATTGGAAATACTAACCGCGCTTGTTTTTCTCTTTCCTTTTAATCTGCTTATTTATTAACGACTTATATAAAAACGTACGCACGCGTACACGCGCGCAATAGTTCTCAGGTTTCTCAACAGTGACCAAACTCGGAGCTAAGCTGCTTGATATGATAATCAGATTAGGCCTTCCGTCACGAATTACTCATCACGGCCGGTAATAACTACTTAGTGAAGGAACTTGAGGATATTAAAGGATTATAATATTGTATTTCTAAAATCAGGGTAGTTTTAATATACGAAGGTATTTTAGGATCTTTAAGAATTAAGCCTTTACTTAAGCCTCTTTTAAGCAGCACAGATATCTTAGAGCTGGGCTTTCCAAACTTTTTGGTACCGCGCCCCCTCTTCTTGAAATTAAAGGCTCCCACGCCTTTAATAAAAAATTTATTTATTTATACATACTTTCACAGGAAACATGTTATAACATTTCAAATTTTAATTCGCAAGAAAATTTTAACCGATAAGAGGAAACTGTTAGTGAGATGGATAGGCTTGAATTTTTTCACTAGCATACCTATTTGATGTTGTATTTTAGTAAAGGCACAACGCAAGTCATTAGCAACATCAAGTTTGTTTCTAAATTTTGTTTTTATTGCAACAAGTGCTGAAAATGTTTTTTTTTTTTTGTACAAGTAAGTGTTTGAAAAAGGCAAGTATAATCGAAGAGCTGCCTGTGATACACTTTTAAGTATTTTATCCAAAACGAAGATTTCCGCATTGTGGCGCTGTTGCCACATTGAACGGCAAACATTCGTTTCGCGACACTTTTGTACTATTATTCTTTTCAAGCTGTTATGTTGATTTAATATCAAGTTTACTAAATTTGTACAACTTTTATTCGTATTTCTTTTATAAATGCATAAATTTCATTAAAATTTTCTGAACTTCATGGTCAATAAAATTACAATGTAAAAAATCAGAGGTGTAAATTTAGTTTTAAATTTTGACATATTGTGTACTTACATTTTAACTAAATGAGAATTTATCTGACTATTTTCCAACTGGTTTCACGCCCCCTCAGTTTTTGACCCATGTCTTTGAGAAATATAATCCTTCATACTGTAATACTTCAGCTTTAAGAATTATTTATGTCAAGGTCACGCTTTATTAATAACACTAACATTTCACATAATAGAAAACTTGAAGATTTATTGGTTTATAAGCTCCTAATATAATATAAACACGCCCTGCACCAACCTCAGCATTAGGTGACAAAATCAGATTAATTGTAACCACTGAGGACATGACTAAGGACAATTAGAACCGACTTAAGGATTCAAACAATTTTCCTGCAAGGACATAAGTGTAGTTACATAGGTTTTTATAAAGGGGCGGTTCTGGTTGACACGAAGGGAAATTCAAGGATATAGTAACATAAGAGAGAAAACATCTTAGAGATATGGGCGTGACACGTTTTGTAACATGAGGGGGAACATTTTAGAGATATGGGCAAGATAAATATTGTACCCATATAGTATAACTAATTATCATTATAGTAACTAATGTAACAATTGTTAGTTATATATTCTTCATTTTAATATCAAATGCTTGTCAACTATTTGTTTATCAATTATTTGTTTTATTAAATTCTCATTCTTACTTCATATTCTCTCTCTCTCTCTCTCTCTCTCTCTCTCTCTCTCTCTATATATATATATATATATATATATATATATATATATAATTAATAAATTAAAAATATTTCAAAAACAAGAATACTTTTAATGAATATATTTATTCAAACCTTTTCGCCGATCAAATAGTACCAGCATCTTCAGGAAAATAGAGATTAAATATCTAATAAAATATTTTTACAAAATTAAATCATATGTGCTACAAACGACCATATGTTTATAAGTATTGCACTTATAAAAATTATTTATAAAAGTGCAATTAGACAATTTTGTTAGATAATTATTTTCCTGAAGACGCTAGTACTATTTTATCGGCGAAAAGCTTTGAATAAATTTATTCATTAAAATTATTCTTGTTTTTGAAGTATTTTTAATTTATTAACTATATTACAAGAAAACATATCACCATATTTAATATATATATATATATATATATGTGTGTGTGTGTGTGTGTGTGTGTGTGTGTGTGTGTGTGTGTGTGTGTGTGTGTGTGTGTGTGTGTGTGTGTGTGTGTGTGTGTGTGTGTGTGTGTGTGTGTGTGTGTGTGTGTGTGTGTGTGTGTGTGTGTGTGTGTGTGTGTGTGTGTGTGTGTGTGTGTGTGTGTGTGTGTGTGTGTGTGTGTGTGTGTGTGTGTGTGTGTGTGTGTGTGTGTGTGTGTGTGTGTGTGTGTGTGTGTGTGTGTGTGTGTGTGTGTGTGTGTGTGTGTGTGTGTGTGTGTGTGTGTACAATTATTTATTAATAAAAAAGAAGATATATACATATACATAAAGCCATATACATATAACTTTTATGTATTTGTTATGTTAAAAGCTTCTGCTTCCAACATGACATTTGTAAAGTATAACTAACCTTGAAAGATGAATAACAAAAAAACAAAAATTTCATCAGATGATTAAGCCAAGTATATAAGCTAATTGAGGACAGATAACTGGCGGTCTATCCAACGGAATATCTAAATAAAAATAGGTTTAAATAAAACTAGACCAATGTGTTAACCAGGGATCATAAGAATTTCCTTGTAAAATTTCAGCTCAATTGGTCCAGTAGTTTTTACGTGATTGAGTAACACACACACACACACACACACACACACACACACACACACACCATTATATATATATATATATATACCCGTATATATTTAAACCTGTAGCGTATGAACCTGTAGTCATACAGTTGGAATATAACCTAAAGAAATCAAAAAGGTTGATTCTCGCGTCGTTCTCACTCTTTAACTTTATAACAATTTAGAAAAAAAGTGTTTTCAACCGTGGGATGTGTATTGGGCTGAAGTCGCGTGCAATGTAGGCCAGAGGGCTGACGCTAGGCATCCCAGGAACGACATTCTGACACAACATGCGGGCGTCCTCCTAAACTGCTATATTAACCTTACCGCGGAACCAGTTTCTGGAACTTTGCAGTCGTTCATGATATATCTTGGAACACTTCTGCAACGAAACTACTAAAAACTGTAAGATTTAACGTCAGAAACGGTACTCATTTCGTTCCCGTGCATGATTAAATACTGGTTTTATTAATAAAAGAATAAATATGCTACGATTCACAATTATTAAAATTTTAATATTATACGCGTTTCAATGACAATATGGCATCATCTTGAGTGATGCTACACAATTTAAACTTAATTGAAATACTAAACATAACTTATAATATTTAGTTATTTAGAGCTTAGCTAGTGAGAACTATTCACATAGGTAAAAGTTAAAGTAGTGTACTCAAATCTCACAAAAATTAGTCTTTAATAAGAACACAAAACAAACTAGTTTCAGCGACGAAGTCGCCTTCCTCAGTGCTTACAAATCAACTAAAACAAACAAGATAAAAATACAGTCAAGCAATAAAACTAATCTATTACAACCCCATTTACTCACTAGATATATATATATTATTTTTTTTTTATTTTATTATTTTTTTTATTTCATTTAAAATTTTACATAATTGCTATTATTAAAAAAATTTTTGGTTCTACTCAACCCCCCTTATGTCACACTATCATGAATAGACAAATTCAAAATACAGCCTAAACAGTTAAAACAATCATAAATTATATAAAATACCAGCTAAACATAATACCCTAAAATCTAATTAATACATAATTGAAAACAAAGACAAGACAAATAAACAAAACATCAACACTACTACATAATTAAACAAAGTGACAGTAGCAAAACAATAAACGATTACTATAACACGTACATTAATTTTAAAAAATAATAACAATGATAATACAATAACAGTTTAATCACATGCCTATTGGAACAACACAGAATTCGGAAATAGAAGCGAGGAACCCTGGACTGGGCCCGACTCATTATTAACTGAGACATCTTGAAATTTATTAATAAACCAAGTCTCCCAAGCGTCCAAGTATTGTGCCTCGTGACTTCCTTCAACAACCTAGGATGATCAGATGTAAAATAATGATGGTTATCAAGGCAATGCTTGGCCATAGCTGAGTATTCCGGCTTGTTGTTTTTAAAATGAGCAAAGTGCTCCCTACATCTTATCTTAATACTCCTACGGGTTTGACCAATATACACTGCATAGCACATCCCACACCCAATGCTGTAAATCCCCGATTTCTCACAGTTATCTATGAAGTCCTTCGGAGATCCAAGCATACTTCCCAAACTCCGTCCTGAAGCCGCCGAGACACGAAGTCTGCCATACTTCATGTCTGCCATAACTTATAATGTTTTAACAAAAGTAAGAACCGGATCTGGGCATTGTTAAATTTACAACCACGGCTACTAGTATATTTACATTTAACAACATATGATAATTACTGGTTTTATTGTAAGATTAGAAATTACTCGTCCAATTCCTACTGCTAGTTCACACTCTTCTTGTATATCTTGTTCAAAATTTCAATCGTTAATAAAATACATTTTATTCGTCCACTAAGGTTCAAATATATTTTTTTAACTTATAGCTGATGTCACTTAATGTTAATACAGTCTTTTTGAAATATCGATACATTAATTAAATCTAAAATTAATTAATTTTAGTTTTGTGCGGGAGGAAAACTTTTCACAAAAGGGGCAAGTTATGCAATATAGTTACTTTAACCCATTTGGCTTAAATTAAGTGATAACATATGATTTCATAAAACAGCTGATTTTATATTATAGGTTATGCGGTAGAACAGCTGTTTTAAAGCATAGGTTATGTTGCTTTATTGATATTAATTGTAATTATTTATTGAAAAAAGTAACTAAAATAATTTTTTTTTACCTAAGCAGGAATTGAGTAAAATAAATTTGTTTATATTACTTGTTTTTTATAAAAATAATTTGTAAATATTATTAAAGACGTATGCTTATTCTAAATGGTGTCTGTACAACCAGGGCTGCAAAAAATAGTTCGATCAAATGCTACTAGATAGCAGAGTAGTTCGTTTAAGTTCTCAGCCAAGAGAGGA
Source organism: Prosapia bicincta (assembly GCA_036971475.1). Classification (NCBI taxonomy): domain Eukaryota; kingdom Metazoa; phylum Arthropoda; class Insecta; order Hemiptera; family Cercopidae; genus Prosapia; species Prosapia bicincta. The sequence goes on along the minus strand of JBAIZL010000384.1, from coordinate 3,442,072 downwards.
GGGGGTTTGTTGGTCCCCGGGGTTATTCAGCGTCTGTCACATATAAAAGGCTGCGAGTAGGATTATGGGAATTCTTTTTGTATTGGGCTAAGATTCAGGAGGGACATTTCCTGGTGGAAGGGCTTTTATTTGGACGGGACGGATAACGTATATTTAATGGGGACATCGCTGGCTGACTTATCATATTTAATAATAAGAACTTAGTAAGTTACTAGAGAACATGTGACTCAAGATTATTACTGAATCAATGAACTAAAAGCTAAGAACTTTGCCTAAGAACTACGTATAAAGACCTACAACTTGACCTAGGTTATGAGGGAAGGTACGAGGAAGAAAGCATACGATGTAGATTACAGATGTTATGGAGGTTTTAGTAGTACTTTGAGCCGTAGCCTGAAGGTAAGAGGTGGCCCAGTCGAATTACTGAGACCCCGGATGAGTTTGGCAAGGGGAAGGACTTTGAAGGAATTGTAGTACTGGAGATGAACTAGGATGATTGGGATATAGCTCCCAGAGATTTGGGACGTTTATCGAACGTCTTAGTGCAAATTGTCCACCAGACCGGGGCAGCGTATGTGACAACAGGACATACTAGCATCAGGTACAGAAGGCATTTTGTTTTTAAAGGAATGGGACTTCGCCATGAGCTTAAAACGGATGGCCCTCCCCTTATTCAAGGCACCTTCAAGTTGTTCTAGATCAATCTTGCTAAGTACAATCTTTGAGAGCCGATCAAATATCGGCACAACTAAATGTCTACTAAATGGGCAAACGTTAATTTTAATACCACCCTTTTAATGCAACAAAATACCAAATTAGTTATAAGTGCTAATAATTCATTTCTTGAAACATTTAAAAAGATTGAAATGAATTTAAAACATTCCATCCGAGGTGGAAACATACGTGGGCTTTATAAAAGAGAATAAATAATTCATGAAGCAGGAAAAAGTAAAGTTGAAGCCGTCAACCGCTTCATTAATTAAATTTTACTAAACTAAGGTTAAAAACCTGTGGAGGCAGACGACGTGAGGTGACAGGTAGTCCGGGCAAGAGGGTCGTGAACAAGTGTTTTAGGTTAGGTTCTTGTAACGACCAGCTACCGGACGCCATCTTGTCATGTCAAGTGTTCAAGAACGTTAAACGATTACGTCAGTTCGTAACGATTTATTCAGATTAGGTGTTATTAACTTGAAATTGTTTTAAATAAATTGGATTTAATGTTTTGTAGTGAGATTTATATGCGGTATTTACTTTTAAACTGAACCCACTTTAATTGGATATGAGAATATGTTTAGATTCTCATGATAATTTGTGAAATTAGTTTAAGAAGGCACTTCCATGTTATTTTTTTGCTTACATTATGAACTGACATTTTTGGAAGGTAAACCTTAATAAAGTTTGTGTTGAATATTAATCCTGAAATTAATTATTAATTTACATTAGAGCCCTTTATACTTAAAAAAACATCTTTGCCCTCTCCTTTTTCTTTCCCTTATAAGCACACCACTGTGTTCAGATGTAGGCCTCTCCCTGTGATAGCTGTTGCATCTTGTCACACTGGACCAGTTTAATTCTGTTGGCTAAAAAATTCGTCCATCTTGTCTATAGGCTTTCTACTAATCTCGTCTGATTCTATAGCTTCTAGTAATGTATTTTTTTGTACCATCTTGCATTTGTCTACCTCATAATGTATTTGTTTCCGCAAACTATGCCTCATAGTGTGTCTCTATGACTAATAGTGGACATTTCTGCCTCAGTGGCTGTCTCCTCAAGTAGCCTATCCCTCACGGTGTGTTTGATGGATAGTTGGTATGTCTGCCTCATAGTGTAGCTGTCTCCTCAAGTAGCCTATCCCTCACGGAGTGTTTGTCTGATGGATAGTTGGTATGTCTGCCTCATAGTGTAGCTGTCTCCTCAAGTAGCCTATCCCTCACGGTGTGTTTGTCTGATGGATAGTTGGTATGTCTGCCTCATAGTGTAGCTGTCTCCTCAAGTAGCCTATACCTCACGGAGTGTTTGTCTGATGGATAGTTGGTATGTCTGCCTCATAGTATAGCTGTCTCCTCAAGTAGCCTATGCCTCACGGTGTGTTTGTCTGATGGATAGTTGGTATGTCTGCCTCATAGTGTAGCTGTCTCCTCAAGTAGCCTATCCCTCATGGTGTGTTTTTCTGATGGATAGTTGGTATGTCTGCCTCATAGTGTAGCTGTCTCCTCAAGTAGCCTATCCCTCACGGTGTGTTTGTCTGATGGATAGTTGGTATGTCTGCCTCATAGTGTAGCTGTCTCCTCAAGTAGCCTATGCCTCACGGTGTGTTTGTCTGATGGATAGTTGGTATGTCTGCCTCATAGTGTAGCTGTCTCCTCAAGTAGCCTATCCCTCATGGTGTGTTTTTCTGATGGATAGTTGGTATGTCTGCCTCATAGTGTAGCTGTCTCCTCAAGTAGCCTATCCCTCACGGTGTGTTTGTCTGATGGATAGTTGGTATGTCTGCCTCATAGTGTAGCTGTCTCCTCAAGTAGCCTATGCCTCACGGTGTGTTTGTCTGATGGATAGTTGGTATGTCTGCCTCATAGTGTAGCTGTCTCCTCAAGTAGCCTATACCTCACGGAGTGTTTGTCTGATGGATAGTTGGTATGTTTGCCTCATAGTGTAGCTGTCTCCTCAAGTAGCCTATCCCTCATGGTGTGTTTTTCTGATGGATAGTTGGTATGTCTGCCTCATAGTGTAGCTGTCTCCTCAAGTAGCCTATCCCTCACGGTGTGTTTGTCTGATGGATAGTTGGTATGTCTGCCTCATAGTGTAGCTGTCTCCTCAAGTAGCCTATCCCTCATGGTGTGTTTTTCTGATGGATAGTTGGTATGTCTGCCTCATAGTGTAGCTGTCTCCTCAAGTAGCCTATCCCTCACGGTGTGTTTGTCTGATGGATAGTTGGTATGTCTGCCTCATAGTGTAGCTGTCTCCTCAAGTAGCCTATGCCTCACGGTGTGTTTGTCTGATGGATAGTTGGTATGTCTGCCTCATAGTGTAGCTGTCTCCTCAAGTAGCCTATACCTCACGGAGTGTTTGTCTGATGGATAGTTGGTATGTTTGCCTCATAGTGTAGCTGTCTCCTCAAGTAGCCTATCCCTCATGGTGTGTTTTTCTGATGGATAGTTGGTATGTCTGCCTCATAGTGTAGCTGTCTCCTCAAGTAGCCTATCCCTCACGGTGTGTTTGTCTGATGGATAGTTGGTAAGTCTGCCTCATAGTGTGGCTATCTCCTCAAGTAGCCTATGCCTCACGGAGTGTTTGTCTGATGGATAGTTGGTATGTCTGCCTCATAGTGTGGCTGTCTCCTTAAATAGCCCATGCCTCACGGAGTGTTTATCTGGCGGATAGTGGACATGTCTACCTCATAGTGTATCTCTCTACTTCATAGAGTGGCTGTTTGCCTCACATTGTGTCTTTCTATCTCATAGTGTGTTTTTCTGCCTGATAGTAAATCTGTTTTCCTCATAGGGTGTCTCTTTGCCTCATGATGTCCTGTCCATCTCCATTTCAAGGAAAGCTACTCTGGTTTTTTATAATCTGGTATTTTATATATTCCATTTATACTCGATCCTTTGATTTTATATTAATATTTGCATAAAAATCCCATCATTCTCTAAAGCAGAGTTTTATTTGTCCGTTAACCTAATGCAGGGGCATTTTTGGAATCGGGTCACAACTCTCCATTACAGTAAATAGGTTTATTTAAATATGTAAAACCTGGTTATAGAACAATGCCTGCTTCTAAGGCCGAGACGATTCTTGAAGAAAACATTTAGCTTTGTATAATATTAAAACTAATATAACTTAAATGTATAACATAACATATTATTATATATTATATTTATTATTATTATATTTATATTATATAACTTAAAATTATAAACTTAATATGAACTTGAAATATTAAAAATAATAATAATTGAAACATTTTTCTATTTTCTTGTATTTGAAAATTTTAGATATACAAAAACATTACATTTCAGGTTTTACCAGTTAGAAGTCCCCAGTAACTGCCCACTCTTCCAAACAGACGGTTACAATACCTAAATACAATAACGTAAATAATTAAAAAAAATTCATGTAGTACCATCAAACTCTACGAAACACACCCAAGCGAAAGATAATTTCAAAATGAATCTCTCTTTACTCGAGTGTCCTGTTCAGTGTCGGCTGTCGCAAGGTCCTTGTGGCAGCCTCAGAGAGGGAAGGGGGGAGGGGACACGTGTTGAAGTAATTACAAACCCCAGAACGACATGTGGTAGCTGTCTCCCTTCCCGATCCACTTGACTCCCGACAGCACTTCCACTCCTTTATGGGTCACTCTTATGGAGATATTTCAAATACTCGACAAAAAGCCCGCGTGTGTTATATTGCGTTTACACACCCTTGACGAGTAATACAAACAAAAATTTGTTTAAAGTCAATTCCTACTTAGGTCAACAAAAAAAACTTATTAAATAATTACATTTATTTTAAATAAAGTAACATAACCTATGTGTTAAAACAGCTGTTCTACCACTTAACCCATAACATAAAATCAGCTGTTTTATGAAATCGTGTTATCACTTATTTTAAGCAAACTGTGATGAAATAACTATATTGCATACCTTGCCCCTCTTGTGAAAAGTTTTTCTCCCATGTAGAACTAAAATTAATTTATTAAATTTTATTAATGGATTAATATTTGAAAAAACTGTAATAACTCAAGTGGCATCCACTACAAGTTTCAAAAAAAGTGTTTTAAAGTTAAGTGGATGAATAAAAAGAATTTTATTAACGATTGAAATTTTTAAAAAGATATATAGGCCTACAAGGAGAGTGTGGGCTAATAGAAGGAACTGAAAAAAATAAAATTTTAAGGTTGTTTGACTATTTTGTCTGTTTTTGGTGACAACCTCTGTCTTTTATGACACCACGTGTTATCAGGGTCTCCATACTTCCGTGCGACCTACAATTCGCAGATGAGAGATTGTTTTTTATTATAAATTGTAAGCACTATATCTAGTAAAATTGGAGAATTTATAGTGAAAAACTATCTATCGTCACTCTACAACTCTACGAATAGTTAATAGAAGTATTGTTACATCTCATACAGGCGACGCAATAAAGATGAACGTTATCCGAAACACGTCAAGTAATAGAATGTTGGCAAAGGCAGAGTTTTACTTGTAATTAATATATTTGAAGTGTTTCGGATAACGTTCATCTTTAACGCGTCGCCTGTATGAGATGTAACAATACTTGTATTAACCATTCGTAGAATCGACATGATGCTAGTAAATTTAGAGTTACCTAACAAATATAATAGGTTATTTACATTTAACCATTAATATCCACCATAACACTAGTACTGGAAACACTATTTTGGAAACCCAAAATGAAATGAGCGCTGGAAAGATATGGAGGGGCCTGGCGCACAGAGTGTTAATAACACATAGCCTACCTACAGTGGAAGCTGTTGCCAGATTCAGAATGTTTACGGGCCATGTCTGTCTGCAAGCCCACCTATATAAAATGGGATTAGCAGCCTCAGATATTTATCCTCTGTGCAACTGTCAAAAGATGGACGCTCTACATCTTCAGAATTGCACAGTATTGCAAGATGTGGAAGAGCGAAGTCAGCATTGTCTCTACTGGGAGGCTAGGAGGAGAATGACAGAAATGCCAAGATCTGGCATTGGATACATCAAAAAATTAAATCACACTAGTACTTTATATTCAGTGTTTTATCTGCAATCCCATTTTGAAATTTTTAATTTAACCTTTTTCATTTCTGGAGTTCCTTAAGTTTTTATTTATATAACAAGGTGCATACTCGTTAAATGTCACGTGATTGTTTTACTACAAAATAAAGGCAAATATACAAATAAGGCTCCCGAAGACTTCCATTACCCAGGGAATTTTACAGTAGGGAAAATTTAAAGTGCCTTTTGAATTTCTATGCCTTTGTGAAGTAGGGAAATTTTACAGATGGGGGACGGTTTGTATAAAGATTTAAAGTTTATTTTCAACAAGTTTTCTCTTGTAAGTTCTTCGAAACACAGTTGCCTTTTATTCGAAACTAATTCCACTACATTGGAAACAGTAAGTGGCAAAAACCTTGTCAAAAGCCTCCAGCAAGTGTTGGTTTGGTTAGGTTAACATTTCACGCTTCACCAATCTGGAAAACCCAGCTTTTACGGCTACAAAGGCTGGAGTTCCAAGCAAGTAGCACGGCCTACTGATAATTTAACAGATAAGAGACCCATGTCTTACCCAGGTAAATTACAAAAAGAAAAATAAGAGGGACACATTGTTGTGCGTGTGTATTTTAAAAATTATACAAAGCAATTTCTAAATCATATAGTTTGTGTTACTATTAAGTAAATTTCATAACTATATTTAACGTACACGCATCAGGAAGTAATATAAATTTTCTTAAATTTTGTATTCAGACTAAAAAAATTATCAATATTAAACAAAATTTTTTTAATTCTTCCACTCAAGTTCAAATGCACTTTTTTAAACTCGTAGTGGAAGACATTTGAAGTTAATAAAGTTTTTCCAAATATTAATTCATTATTTAAATTTAACAAATTCATTTTAATACTTTATTTCGCTTTATATTTTACCACTTAATGTTGCGATTCTGTCATACCTATATAGTAGTTTATATTACTTGTAATTATTGTAGTTACTTGTAGTTTAAAGTAACTATAAATGAAAGGTTTTTTTTAAAGTCAATTCCTACTTAAATCAACAAAGAAAAAATTTTTTTTCATTTTATTTTATATTTACAATTAGTAGCAATATGTAATATACAGATGTCAGAATGACAATATTAAATGGCAAAATAGAAAGAGAATTTCCTTGCAATTTTCCTTTCTATGTATGGTGTTATTAGTTTCTTTCCGCTTTCCTTTCGCATTGTCCGTTTGTGAAGCAAGGTCCCATACCGTTAATATAGTTTGTTTATTTCATTATGTTCATTCATTTTTAATCTTTAAGCATTATTTATGATATTGTATGGTAACCATGGTAACAATTTAAGGTTATACAATGGAGGTTTTTCAAATAGACCTTTGAGAAATTAATTTCTAGCTATGGAAAGTTGGCTCAATACCAAAACGCGCTAGGCTTCGAACATGAAGTGGCTCAGTTCGAAACCAACCTAGACCCCCAAATTTTTATAATTTAATTATTGAATAAGTATTTGAAAAAACTGAATTAACATCAATTGTCATCCACTTTAGGTTAAAAAATGTATTTGAATTGGATAGATAAAAACGTATTTTATCAACGATTGAAAATTTGTACAAGATGTATATATGGAGAGTTGAAGCTAATAGAAGGAAATTAAAAACACTGATTCAAGGTGTGAAGGTTATTTATATGTACGATGTTTCTGCAACTAATAGTTTGTCTTTTTCAAGACATTATTAAACTTATAGCCTAAAAAATTAATATGTACAATATGACAGTTAATATTAACCAATCTCGTTCGTATTGACCAGGCCATAGCCAATGCTCATTCTTTAGATCGTCTGAAAATGATCACAAATTAGTTGTAAAAACGTTATCCAAATAATCTCCTTAAAGCATCACCCTGGTTGTATTCCAAGTAATTTCCTACAGATTCATTAAATCTATTGTTATATTGAATATATATGATTATTAGAAACATAAATATCGATTATTTAATTCAGATATAAGTGAAATCATATATTTACTTAAAATAACTGTTATATAAACTTTAAATTTTATAAGTTGTGGATTTTAATATGCGTTACTAGAATTGCCCAACACGAATAGAAAATCTAACCTGTGCTTAAGTCCATTAAGGCCTTGAAACACATTTCTATTCTCGAGTAGAATTTAAAATTTAAAGTAAAATTATGCATTTATAATTATCGTCTGACCAACCATTTAATTATCCATTTACAGTTAATAAAGACAAACAGTATCCCCCTCGTAATTACTAAAACCATTACAAAACAAAATCAAGTGTACCATGGCTTAACTAACAAACACCGAAACGGTCATCATCACTTCCAACACGACGCGTAATATTTCAGCGACCGACGCAGCGGAAAGACGTTCGGATGCGACATAATTACTAAAACCATTACAAAACAAAGTCAAGTGTACCATGGCTTAACTAACAAACACCGAAACGGTCATCATCACTTCCAAAACGACGCGTAATATTTCAGCGACCGACGCAGCGGAAAGACGTTCGGATGCGACATAATTACTAAAACCATTACAAAACAAAATCAAGTGTACCCTGGCTTAACTAACAAACACCGAAACGGCCATCATCACTTCCAAAACGACGCGTAATATTTCAGCTACCGACGCAGCGGAAAGACGTTCGGATGCGACATAATTACTAAAACCATTACAAAACAAAATCAAGTGTACCATGGCTTAACTAACAAACACCGAAACGGCCATCATCACTTCCAAAACGACGCGTAATATTTCAGCGACCGACGCAGCGGAAAGACGTTCGGATGCGACATAATTACTAAAACCATTACAAAACAAAGTCAAGTGTACCATGGCTTAACTAACAAACACCGAAACGGTCATCATCACTTCCAAAACGACGCGTAATATTTCAGCGACCGACGCAGCGGAAAGACGTTCGGATGCGACATAATTACTAAAACCATTACAAAACAAAATCAAGTGTACCCTGGCTTAACTAACAAACACCGAAACGGCCATCATCACTTCCAAAACGACGCGTAATATTTCAGCTACCGACGCAGCGGAAAGACGTTCGGATGCGACATAATTACTAAAACCATTACAAAACAAAATCAAGTGTACCATGGCTTAACTAACAAACACCGAAACGGCCATCATCACTTCCAAAACGACGCGTAATATTTCAGCGACCGACGCAGCGGAAAGACGTTCGGATGCGACATAATTACTAAAACCATTACAAAACAAAGTCAAGTGTACCATGGCTTAACTAACAAACACCGAAACGGTCATCATCACTTCCAAAACGACGCGTAATATTTCAGCGACCGACGCAGCGGAAAGACGTTCGGATGCGACATAATTACTAAAACCATTACAAAACAAAATCAAGTGTACCCTGGCTTAACTAACAAACACCGAAACGGCCATCATCACTTCCAAAACGACGCGTAATATTTCAGCTACCGACGCAGCGGAAAGACGTTCGGATGCGACATAATTACTAAAACCATTACAAAACAAAATCAAGTGTACCATGGCTTAACTAACAAACACCGAAACGGTTATCATCACTTCCAAAACGACGCGTAATATTTCAGCTACCGACGCAGGAGAAAGACGTTCGGATGCGACATAATTACTAAAACCATTACAAAACAAAATCAAGTGTACCATGGCTTAACTAACAAACACCGAAACTGTCATCATCACTTCCAAAACGACACGTAATATTTCAGCTACCGACGCAGGAGAAAGACGTTCGGATGCGACATAATTACTAAAACCATTACAAAACAAAATCAAGTGTACCATGGCTTAACTAACAAACACCGAAACTGTCATCATCACTTCCAAAACGACGCGTAATATTTCAGCTACCGACGCAGGAGAAAGACGTTCGGATGCGACATAATTACTAAAACCATTACAAAACAAAATCAAGTGTACCATGGCTTAACTAACAAACACCGAAACGGTCATCATCACTTCCAAAACGACGCGTAATATTTCAGCTACCGACGCAGGGGAAAGACGTTCGGATGCGACATAATTACTAAAACCATTACAAAACAAAATCAAGTGTACCATGGCTTAACTAACAAACACCGAAACGGTCATCATCACTTCCAAAACGACGCGTAATATTTCAGCTACCGACGCAGTAGAAAGACGTTCGGATGCAACATAATTAAGCAAACGTCTAGGCAGGAGTCACGTAGTTTATTTAAAGCGGTATTATAGCAATTACAAGAGAAAGCTACCAGACTATAGGCACACACCCACTGCACACCCGGTCCAGCGCTCTCTACGGACAACTGACCTTTGTATACAAGTGCAACCGTAACCACGTAAACACTTTGGCTTTGCAACTTCAAAGCGATCAGTCTGTGATAAAGGCAAAAGCATTGTCAGTCAGTCTGAGAAGGAGGTGAGGCTCCTGAGACTGGCTGCAGGGATCAGGGCTTTTGGTTAGGCCTGGATCTGAGGAGAGGTTTTCGCATGACAGGACGTTTTATTGAGCGGGGTGGAATACGGGTTTTTATACTGGGGGACAACGTTTATTTATGAAATTTGGGACTGGCTGACTTTTTTTTAGTGACGTATTCTCGTACATGCTATAAAAATGTGTGTAATGTGACATATGAGTAATTGCTTAGGTAGAAAGGAGTGAAAGGATGGGTGGGAAGCATTGTGGACATCGGTAGGATTAACGGGAGACCACCAACTCTCCCTGGAAAAGAGTTTAATGCATCCGTATCCAGGGTAGCACATCTGAAATAGTCACACTCTCTACTACCCTTATAAGGAACTGTCTACATCTTCGCCATCTTGTAAGCAGGACGATAGGAAAGGGTAGATTAAAATACGTGTGACTAACGGCAGGACTAAATATCAATAAGTTGAATAGTGTATACGCTGCAGAAAAATGCAGAGAAAAGAGCAGGTATACGTGTTAGCTTCAGCAGCCCGACGTTAGACAGCGCTGCTTGTCATTTTCTGTGAACGAGTGTGTTATAAAGATGGACAACTAGAACGAACAAAACCAGAAAATAAATATTGTTAGAATGCCTGGACATGTTGTGAAAAAAAATTAAATAGGCAGTAATAAAAGTGTAAAAATTGCAAGCAAACAAAGTCCTATAATAGTTTTAATCCAATATAATATGCTTTCGAATTGCGATAAACTGTCAATAATGGTGTAAATATATTGCCGTGTAGTATATAGTTTTGGGCTATTTGATATATTATTGGTTTTTTTGGCTTTTCCTTCATTTTTTTAGTGGTAGTTTTAGCATTCTGTATAAGAGTGAGTTTTAAGCAGCTATTATATGTTGTGGGTGACGGTTAGAGACGTTTGGTATAAAATATGGATATACACTTGATACAATAAAAACACTATGGATAAATTAGAATTTAAAATATTAAAGAAATTAAAACTACCTAAAAACTAACCACAAACAACGACAAAATTGGCCACATTCACATACATAGTATACGACATAAAAGGAGTAACTGAAATACTAGAAAATAATAACATTAACATAACTTACAAAAATACAGGAAACATAATAAAATAAACCAACCGGAAAAAATATATACCACGCTTAATAACGGAATATATAAAATCGAATGCCCGGACTGTAACAAATTCTACATCGGCCAAACAAAAAAGAAAGTAAAAGAGAGATAAAAAGAGCACCTCAATGCATACATAAAACCTATCATTTACAACTCAAACTTAGCTACACACGCCATCAAAAACAAACAACATTCCCCACATTAGAAAACATACTTCTAATAAAAAAAGTTCAAAAAGGCCTCAAAATGACATTCTGGGGACAGCTACAAATTTATAAATATAAAAATAATATCGTAAAGGAACAAACAAAAATGAAATCAGAAAACGATAAATTATTTATTCAACCTAATAGACAAAATTAACCTCTAGACAAACTTTAAAGATTCCCACAGTGCAGGGAATCCGAAAATAGAACATTAGCGGTATACCACGTGACAACGGAAATTCCACACCCCTTGCAATGTACTACAACGTCCAGATTCAGTTGATGCGCTCGAAAATGAACATACCATCAATCTTCGAAAGTTGACTCGCATAAATACCAAGCGACCCTCTATATCCGTCTATAAGATCTGGAAAAAAATTACTCGAATGCCTAACTGGTGACCGAACCCTGTCCCTTAGATGGGTCGATTCTTCGACCAGATACTTAAAATCTCTGCTTTTCCATTATTTCATCCGCTATTCCAGAACTTAGAACCTTCCGAACGGCCCGGTTTTCCGTCCCTACGATACCCCATGTGATTGGTTCGGTCCAGGTAGAGCAGTCCGACCTTAAGCTAATCCTCGTTGCCTCGCGTAAGGCCCGGTCTCTCAAACACCTGAGGCCGGTGTTAGGCCTTGCAAGACACTGTTCTTACTCTTGCTGCAGACGTCCAGGGTCATGTGACTCCGATGGTCCGATGTCCATAATAAGTTGCTGCAGCCAAAATCCAAAACTGTTTATTGGTCAATATTGTTTTGATGTTACCCTGACTTCCCAGCGCAGACAGCAGAGCTGCTCTTGGTGGAATTTGTGAGGAGCATCGAAGGAGGATATGGTCCAGAGTCTCCTCCTCTTTTCTACAGTTAGGGCAGAGTGGAGATTCACTCAGATTAAATCTGAAGAGATAGGTTTCAGTCACAATGTGTCCGATTCTTGCTCGTGCGGCAAAGACGGGCATTTCCAAATCATTTGGTTCTTTTTGAATGTTATACAGCTTTCTAGCTTTGGTTTCTTCTCTCCAACGGTGGATCCATTTTATTCTGACTGATATTTTCACAGCACTCAGGCATTTCTTTAGAGAGTACTGTGGTAAGAAGACTGGGCCAATTTCCGCAGCTTGTTTGGCGATTGTATCTGCTTTTTCATTGCCGTCGATGCCGCAGTATGAGGGGATCCACTGGAGCTGTATTTGTTTCTCATCTTCGCTGAGAGTAAATTTGTTATTTCTTCTAATCTGAATGAGTAGCTTCCTGGTTTCCGTTTCTCTATCATGTGCAAGGCACTCTTGGAGTCAGTGAATATACAGAACATCTCTGCCTTGCAAGATGGAAGGACAAACATTGACAGTGAGTGTGGAAAGAAATAGAAGAAAAGAAAGACGGAGCAACAGAATAGGAGGTTAGACGTTTAAACAGGGTCGTATCCGTCGGGGGTAGGTGAGGGGATGTTCACGTTCCTGTTGACATTAAAAAACGTTACCTGCGCATAAAGAGATCGCCGTCCTAGAAAATCCGTTCGCAGCGTCTTTAGTGAAACTACTAGCAAGCCCCATCACATTCCGCTCAGGCCGTATCATGCTTCGTCATTTCATCGCACGACTCGTTACCTCCCTTCCTCGAGTGTTCATTGTTTTTTGTGAAATACATTCCGGCCGTAATCACAGTTTGATCTTTTTTAAATGCGTTGCTTCATTTGCCCGAACAGGATCTGTGTTTTTAGAATCAGAGCTGTAACGTTTATCACAGATGTTGACGAACGCCTCGGGACAGGTTGCTATCCGAGCTTATTCAGTTCGTTCAGTGAACTGCAATTTGGAACTCTACTTTAAAGCTCGCTAACGACAATCTGACGTTCGCACCCACTTTACGAGTCTTGCGCGAACGTAACGAAACCACACAAGACACTAAATTTACTCATCAATTTCCCCAGACCTTGCCTAAACCCATGAATATCCAGTCAGGGAAGGGGCTTAGCAATCCTCTTGACTCAGAGCTGCTGCTAGAATACATGACCAGAGCTGTTAATATTTCGGGTTGACACGCTGGTTGGGAGAGTTTGCTAGAGTACTAGGCTATTTAAATTTATAAAAACTGCTTACTTAGGAGACGTGTTCTTAATTGTTTATTTTCAAAAGCAATTATTGCACAACTGAGTGAAAACTTTTAACTTACTGACGCGTTTCGAAACAATCGTTGATGAAGCGTCTTCTACAATAAATACTTTTAAAACTACACGACCTAAAAGCTAACAGCCTACTTACAGGCTGGTTATATTTACATAGTTTAGTTACGAGTTTACTTAACGTAAGATACAAAACTACTTAGGACTAGTTCTTAACCTAAAATTTGAGAGTTATAGAGAAGAAGGGAGAAATTAGAGTATAGATCAAAGTTTATACGCTGGCACTTGGCTCTTAGGTAGAAATTGTGTATTGGTTGTTTAGAAAACATCTGGCACTGTCGTCATCCCTCATCGGGGCCATAAATCTCGGATGAGACAATCCTATTTCCATGCTTCCGTGAACGCCCTATTTACATTTGTTGTTATTTTTACTATAAATTAACTACTATTAATAAGTAAAAACATCTTTAGTCAACCCTATGAGTCAGCTCCAAAAGTTGATGTTTTTGAAAATGACCTGCGAGTACCTCCACCTCGTCCTCGGTCTCTCGGCAAGTTCCAGCTTATAAAATGATACCTGAACATGATGATTTACATTATTCGAATGCGATTTTCAATATTTTTAGATGATAAATACAATTGACTTTTGTTTTGAAATAAAAAATTGAATAACTTATGTTTACGTATTTTTCATCATTACATCATAATTGTTCCTAAAATGAATCAAGTTGTAATTAAATATTTCTTGTGGGTGCCACATGTGCGCGCGCATTAATTACGTCATTGTAAAACCAGTCCTAATAACATGTCTACTGACAACTGTAGCGTTAAGATATTAATTAAATTTTAAAACTTAGTCTTGTTTTAAGATTTATTATACTTCTCTTAAAATATATAATTACATTTCGTTATGGTTTAAAGTTCGAACAACAGATGGCTCTGAGTACTAGAAACCACTTATAGGGCGTCTAAAATTACATTGTTGAGATAACACTTGTCCCTACTCCGACTCGAAAACAGCTGTGTCTATGTGCGCTGGTTTCCGTGTAACCAGTGGTGTATAGGACTTTTCCTAACACACAGGGAACTATTTAGTAGTATCATTTTGTAGAGAAAAACAAAATTACAAAGTATTTTACGATTTTACATTTATTCTTTATAAGTACATTTTGGTCGATTATGACCAATTATTGACAATTTGAAAATTGAAACAACGCGAAAAGTGTTAAATTTAATAAATTAAGATTATCATATAAGTTTTAATTCCTATTTAACTTCAGGAGCAATTTTTTTAACTATTTTTTAAAAAAACAAAAAAATCGTGATTTAACATAACTAAATATAATTTAAAATAATCATTGCCTTATATAAAAGGTCTCATACATACATACATATATATATATATATATATATATATATATATATATATATATATATATATCGCAATATGTATTCTTGTGTATTAATAAAGAACTAAATCAAAATACAAATACAAGAATTATAATTGAATTTACAATTATAATAATTGAAATTGAATTAATTAATTGATAATTGAATTTTTTATAATTGTAAATTCAATTATAATTCTTGTATTTGTATTTTGACTTAGTTCTTTATATATATATATATATATATATATATATATATATATATATATATATATATATATATATATATATATATATATATATAATGTGTGTGTGTATATATATATATATATATATATATATATATATATATACACACACATTATATATATATATATATATATATATATATATACACACACACACACACACACATATATATATATATATATATATATATATATATATATATATATATATATATGAATATTTGTATGTATGTATGAGCCTTATGCATTACTCAACAACTGGTCCGATCGCCATGAAACTTTTGGAAATTGTTGAGTACATTCCTAGGAAGGTTTTTGGTATACGCCTCGTAGTAAGTCTCAAGGGCGTAACCAGGGGAGCACAGGGGGCACGTGACCCCCGCAAACCAAATAATTTTAGCAGAAAAATATTCACTTATAAAACTGCGCTAGATTTTTAGCAAAACAGCTTCCTGATGAAATAACAATTTTTTTTCAACATGAATTTTTCAAGTACCAAAATAGCATGAAATATGATTTTCTATCTTATCTTATCTTAAGACATTTCATTGCATTCATTCAAAATTTTGGTTGCTAAGCAACACTCAATAAATTTAAAATAATTGGACTTAATTTTGAAACTCCATGCTTCCCACAGCTGTATGTGGCTTGCTCACGCGCCGGAAAACCTTCCGATTTATTTGTGTTCGCACCAGAGAGAAAAACGAAAAATGTTGTACATCCGAGCGCACTTCAATAAACAACACTCAATCAAGAACTTTTTTTGCCACTTTTATCGATTGACTACTATAAGTTCATATTATTATGTCAATAAAATATCATTTACTTTTATGCGGTAGGAAATTCGCCGGGTTAGTTAGTCGCAAATAGCAACCAATTAATCAACGGAATTCAATGTGAAAAATATCAGGGTGTCTAGTGACAGGGAAAACCTGGAAAAGTCAGGGAATTTTAAGATTCTGGAAAATTCAGGGAAAAGTCAGGGAAAATTTTAAAAAATCGGGAAAATATTTATTTTGATTAGAAACAAAACTAGTGGCCATTGCTCTCGAATATTTGGTATTGTAAGCCAGCGGTTTAGGGGCAGGGCAGTCAGGAAATAACACTTCTTTATTTAGATGCCCATTATTTATTTGATAAGCCCAATGCTATGACTTCAGGACTTATGTCAATAAATATTAAACGTGTCGAGTTGGTACAGCTGGGAGGTTTTAGCCTGGACCGTGGCCTTGGGGTGCGCAGTGGTTCTGTTATCATATGGACAGGTGGGGATAACAGGTAACTCAGTCTGTTTCTGACCACACAGAATGCTGTGTAAACATTCGTAGCCAGCTATTTGTCTAGACTCGTGATAGTATGTGTTTTATTTGACGGTGATTATTTGTACACTGTTTATTTCAACATGGAAGGTTCCAGTTTTCATTGCCGTAGCGGGCAAGCGCGTCATGCAGATGTCGTCATTACCTCCCCTCCTTCGATATTTGGTTCTGTGTTCCTTACAGACACAAAAGCAAAAGAGTTACTCAATTCGTTCTTCAAAGTCTGGATTTATCCAAGATCCTTCAGATATCAATGGATGGGCCCAATGTAAACTGGGCTTTCTATAGACATCTAAAAGAGGAAAAGTCAGGGAAAACTCAGGGAATTTCTTCAAGCTATTTTACTAGACACCCTGGAAAAGTCAGGGAAAACTCAGGGAATTTCTTCAAGCTATTTTACTAGACACCCTGAATATACGTCCGAAAAAATAACAATACTGTAAGACTTTAATTATCAAAACCCTTGCCTAACACTTCGAAACCCTTACCTAATGAAATCCTCCCTCGCAAAGACCTCTGTTTATAATTACCCACGTATCTAGAAAAATATTTGACGGTAGCCATTTGAAAGCGAGAATTCCCAAAGAAAACGCCTACTCATCAGGTTTTGTCCGCCCAGTTCGTTAACTCGTGCATTGTCCGACTCGGGCAAGATTATATTGTGTATTTTTTTATAAACAAGTCATTCCCTACGCCAGTCTGCCCGGGAAAGCTCCCTCCCTGTTGATCTTTGCAGGTGAACCCTTCTCTTTATAACATCCCGCATAAAATAATTATTAAACAACTCGGTTAACAACTTTACATACATATTTAAAGCTTATACTCTATGTATAATATTTTTATTTCTTCAATTCCTTCTATTAGTTTACACTATCCTATCTATATATCTTGTATAAATTTTCAATCGTTAATAAAATACTTTTATTTATCACAGTTCAGTTCGAATACACTTTTTTCAATAATTTATTCATTAGTTAAATTTAATAATTATAGTTTTATATCGGAGAAAAAAACTTCACAAAAAGGTCATGGTATGTAGCTATTTCGTCCCACTTGGCTTAAAATAAGTTATAATATATGATTTCACAAAACAGCTGATTTTATGTTATAGGTTATATGGCAGAACAGCTGTTTTAACGTATTGGTTATGTTACTTTATTTATATTAATTATAATTATTTAATGAAAATTAACTAAAACCCACATTTCTTTGTTGGCCTAAGTAGGAATGTTTTTTAATATATAACTTGTTTTTGTTTGTGATTAAAATTCACGCATTGTACTTGTTCAGTGTCGACTTGAGACTTATACTTATATGTATTCCTCTGATACACACTCTACCCTTTTATGTCCACTATACAATTTACCGTTCCCGGAGTTTAAATCTCCCATTTAGATAACTACACACAGCCCTTTTCACCGAAATTACTAAATGCAATATGTTCATTATCTTTTAATAAATAGTTTACTTTTTTTAACGTTCTTTACTAATAAATGCAGACGAACACGGTTGGACTGAGCCCTCTGTCAAAACATTCCTAGGCGGATTACCGTCAACCCTCAAAGGGTCGGGGTTGAATTGGGCTCCTGGTCAGTCGGGCAACATTAATTTGGTAAAGTGATCAGACAAAGTTTTTATTTTAATGTACGATAGAATTAAAAAACTAAAACATAATGGAAGGAAATAAATACAAAAAACTTCACTAAAACCTAAAGAAATATAAAATGATTAAAAATACCGTACTTTCATCTTTTAATTATTATTTAAACTTAGGAATAATCCTACCCAATAACGTAAAGCTCGCCAGGTCTACGTTGTTGGGTTTTAGCATATATAACATAAAATATTATTACACGACTATTTATATTGATATAAAAAGTAAATGTTTCAATCGTCTGAAATTGATGTTCGACCGCCATCTGACCGTAACCAAATTTATATTTTAGATGTTTTAATGTATTTAAAATTAAGGTTGATGCGAGCATCCATTTTGTAGGTCATGATTGTAGAGGTATGGGCCCAATTCGACACTGCCTCCGAACTGACCATGGGCCCAATTCGACATCACCCATGCAGACACATGATCAATGGCTTGATTGCCCTATGGCGATAGGAATGGCGGTACACCTTTACCCTTTTATGGTTTTTCAGTTAAACTGTTAAAATATTCTACTTCAAATTTCTTTGAACAATTTAATTCACGGCTAATGCAAAACCAAAATCAACAGAATAAAAGAATCACTAAAAAGAAAGGAACAATATTGCGCAACCGAAATGATAAAGAATAGCAGTTAATTAAACTGTTCCATCCCACAACGCGTAACCCATAAATTCTCCGTCCTGTCAGAAATAATCTGAACCTTCTTGGAACCATTTGTAGACTATTTGCAGAAATAGCATCGGTAAACAATAGAGCTTTATCTGTATATATATCAATGTTTATGGCGGCCCCTTACGGTAGTTGATTGGGGTCGTAGGTCAGTAGTCTCGCACGCAGGATGCATTATTGTGTCCATGCCTAGCGCTTGTATTTACAGTACGTACGTGCTTGAATTTGGAAACTGTTTTACAATCCTCTCGGAATAATAAACCTTATTCGAGGTTAAATATTTTGGTAATATTTGTCAAACAATAAATCAAGTCTTATTTATTTTCTTTTTAACACTTTTACGTAATACAATCTAGTGAACGACCTAAACGCAATAAAAAGCGATTCCAAATGTCGCAACCGTGAATAATAATTATAACCTACATTAATTGTTGTCATGCACATATAATCTCACTGTAAAACCATACTTGTTCATCAAGTAGGCCTTGATTGTTCACTAATTCCTACACTTTGTTCATACTATACTATATAGCTGCATAGCATTCGGTTGGGTCAGTTCACGAAGTAATAAACTTAACGTAAACGAAACGATTGCTGAAGTGAAAAACACAATCCTTTATGGATTGATACACTTCACTATAAGCTATATCT
>JBAIZL010000384.1:3055000-3417500 GCA_036971475.1 Prosapia bicincta | reverse complement strand
ACGGACGGACGCCATCAGCTCCATTGATGCCGATATGATGTTGAGCCTAATGCACGCTGTTGCCTACATAATTACGTTTAATTGGAGTTCCTGTAGTTTGGATTAATTGGCAAAGTTTCCTGTAATTAACGATTTCGCTGTGAGAGTTTAGGCGCAACTGGATTCGCTGGTTGTCGGACACGACTACAAGTCTGGCCTACAGTGTTGCCGTGGGTGTCAGCTCGAAGCGAAGAGACCTACTGACCGAAAATACTTCAGGTTAAACTCTTAACAACTAGTTGAATCGATGTAAACATATGCAAACTTTTATTAGGAAAATTCGTACTCAAAACTAATTATCTACAATCTACCGCTAATAAATTTGCCTCTGGTAGGAATACGTTAAGACGGATCACAGAGTAAACATGCGGAACACACTGTTATAACACAGCCAAAACTTAGCACATCTGCTGATGCAACTAGTGCAAGTAGTAGTTGAATAGTGAACCCAACAGTTTCTTGCTTACCTTTTGGAGGTAAACTTAGAGGGGTAATACGGTTATATACGATTACACTGGTAAATAAAGCCTCAGAAACGTTTCAAAGGAAGTTGAAGGGAGCTTTAACGGTAATTATAAATCTTCGCTCCTTCCCGTATGCAATACTATCCATCCTTAGAAGTAGAAATTGCATTTGTTTAGAGACAAGGATTGTAAACCGAATAACAGATTAAATATAATTCGCGAGCCATAGCAAGAGACTTGTCCAACCAAGGCCCATTGGCCTATTTGACATTTATAGGGATAGTGAGTCCGCTCAGGCAGTGTTTGTTGGTCTGCTACAGCCATTGTCTTGTTCCTCACCGTGCTAAGGTTAGCTGTTTGGTCTTCTACCTCTAATAGTCTTCTACCTATCAATAGCTTCAATACAACTTCTCGGATCCTTATAAAAAGTTCAATGCATAATTTTAGAGTCTTGGCCATTTATGGACACGATGTTATTGATTTCTACCAAACGAATCTGGAAAGGAATAAAACCACTCCGTTCTGCCGGAGACTAGTTCTTAATGAACTACTTTAATGGGATTTGCCTCGCCGGGGAGGTTTTCAAATTACCTCTCAATTGTCTTAATGGCCATCCTCGCCACTGACACGTCTCTCTGTGCTTTGCCAGTTTCCTAATCAACCCGACAGCCTGAAGGTCATAACATCCTCTGACCCGCGCGCCGTGTCCGGATGAACTCCAAATCAAAACATATGTTTCCTCACTTTAATCGCTTTCAGAAATTGTTTTGGAAGTGAAAACATCTTTAGGCGCGTCCGGACTTAGAACAAAACCTAGATTAGCGTTATAATTTTTCGTGCTAGGTTAAGCTATATATATGTGACTAATTTACTTAAACAGTAACATATGATCATACAACAGCTGTTTTCTTATTTTATAGGTTATGTTACTTTTTGTATTTTACATGATTAAGTTGACATGTTACTACTCAGTATTATCTATTATCAGAAATATGGTGATCACTTCTGGACAATCTCAGTTAAAATGTCAGATATTGCATTCATAATAATTAACTGTTAATT
The DNA here is from genome assembly GCA_036971475.1 of Prosapia bicincta. Lineage (NCBI taxonomy): Eukaryota > Metazoa > Arthropoda > Insecta > Hemiptera > Cercopidae > Prosapia > Prosapia bicincta. Next base: position 3,415,935 of record JBAIZL010000384.1, on the reverse strand, counting down.
ACGAAAGAAAAGGATGTTTATAAATATTTAGTACGAAATGTATTTCCAACGTGTTCTTTTGTGTGTATGTGTGTGTGTGTGTGTGTGTGTGTGTGTGTGTGTGTGTGTGTTGTATGTGTGTGTGTGTGTGTGTGTGTGTGTGTGTGTGTGTGTGTGTGTGTGTGAGTGTGTGTGTGTGTGTGTGTGTGTGTGTGTGTGTGTGTGTGTGTGTGTGTGCGTGTGTGTGTGTGTGTGTGTGTGTTGTATGTGTGTGTGTGTGTGTGTGTGTGTGTGTGTGTGTGTGTGTGTGTGTGTGTGTGTGTGTGTGTGTGTGTGTGTGTGTGTGTGTGTGTGTGTGTTGTATGTGTGTGTGTGTGTGTTGTGTGTGGGACAGAGAGAGAGAGAGTGTGTGTGTGTGTGTGTTGTATGTGTGTGTGTGTGTGTGTGTGTGTGTGTGTGTGTGTGTGTGTGTGTGTGTGTTTGTGTGTGTGTGTTGTGTGTGGGGGAGGAGAGAGAGTGTGTGTGCTCGCGTTCGCGCGTGTGTTTGTTGTGTGTGTGTGTGTGTGTGTGTGTGTGTGTTTGTATGTATGTGTGTGTGTGTGTGTGTGTGTGTGTTGTATGTATGTGTGTGTGTGTGTGTGTGTGTGTGTGTGTGTGTGTGTGTGTGTGTGTGTGTGTGTGTGTGTGTGTGTGTGTTGTATGTGTGTGTGTGTGTGTGTGTGTTGTGTGTGGGACAGAGAGAGAGAGAGAGAGAGAGAGTGTGTGTGTGTGTTGTATGTGTGTGTGTGTGTGTGTGTGTGTGTGTGTGTGTGTGTGTGTGTGTGTGTGTGTGTGTGTGTGTGTGTGTGTGTGTGTGTGTGGTGTGTGTTGTATGTATGTGTGTGTGTGTGTGTGTGTGTGCGTGTGTGTGTGTGCGCGCGCGCGTGTGTGATATGAACACAACTGTACATATAAATATAATTCGCTGACGAACTCGTGCGTGTTTACTTAAAGAGGCACTTTCTGCTCCATAAATATTTAATTCCATACATTTCTGTTTTTTGCATAATGTCGGGTTTTGGTATTTCGCAGTGCTGTCCTAAACTATAGAGGTTTATTTTCAGGAAAATAATAATAATTTATTGGAACAGCTTGACGCTCAGTCGTCCTTTGCGTCAGTATTTATAAATAAACAAATCTTCGGTTTTACTGAAAACCTTAAAATTTAGCAACATACGGGGTTTTACAGTAAGATGTAGATAAAACCATGGTGTATGTTCCTCTATGATGGAGCACTTTCACTAATATATACACACACGCGGTCGATAAGAGATGATAAAGGCTGAATATTGAATAGACGAAGTATCTATAGAAATTATAAAAATAGTTTTCAAATATCCTTGTCTAGCCCTAAATAGATTCAAAGGCCCTAAATATCCTTGTTCAGCCCTAAATAGATTCCTTATAAGTGCAAAAATAAAGATTGTTCACCAACGTACTGTGCGTTCACAAGGAATGTTACCCAAAAAATATTAGTTTATATTTCAGTGACAACAATTCAACAACGACGTAAGTGATACAACTTAAACTAAAACGTCTTTAGGTTCACCTGATACTCAGCTGAGGGCTTTACCCTTAGGGCAGGCCATCGTCCTCGCCGTATTTGCCCACGTAACGAGCAATCGAAGTACAGTGTAAACCTAATCGAACGCGTCTGTCGGTGGCTAACCGCGATGGAATCAAATGCTCGCCGTCGACCTCAGCGTTTTTAGTATTCATTAGGCAAAAAACTCGCTCAAACTGCAACTCGCTGGGTTATTGATTCAGAACGTTACGTTCTCTCCGGGTAAATAACGGGTTTTGTAAAAGAAAGAATAACAACTTGCCACGCTATTTCGTTAATGCCAGGTCCAGTATGGCAATGCTTTCTATTCGTTAGGACAAATTACCCAGATTTTACTATATATGTTCCCAGCGTATAGAACTACTTATATCCTTACGTTAAATTCACTTTTTCGTTCTACGTTCTGTCCCAATTGGATATTTCTTACAGCGCAGGCTTTCTATATCTCATCAAAACTCTCTGACCCCCCCTTCCAGATAATTAAGCCCTCCTCGCACCTCGACGCGCGTGTAAGGTCACACGCGCCGACCTACCTGTTTGCGGACAGTTTTCCACGAGTCACCTATTTGGCATTGGTCTAGTATATTTTAACCGACACCAAGGCCTAACTAAAATATTTAAAACTAATTTTAAAAATACTTAACAAAGTGAATAGGTAATTGCTTAATTGCTGACGCGTTTCAAAACATTCGTTCCTTTTACGAAGCTAACCCTCTACTGGCACCTAAATATTTTAAACTGTTACAATTACGTACTTTTTATTGACATTTTAGTATTCTACGAAGTATTTCTTGGTGATAGAAGCCAAACGCGATGTAATTATGTCGACATCTGATGTAATTTAATAAATATCGAAAATCAATATTTAACGACAGATAACCTATATTTTCTGATATGTTTAGGAGTGACAGGTTTGCCTCCTATTTTTTAACGAATAATATGTAGAATTAAAAATGTCAGTAAAAGACCGGGTTGCTGGCAGCTAGATTGCCGCCGGACGTGATAGCTCGAGTGTTGTGTGAGGATCGTCTAGTACAATGTGAGGATGCATCGAAATCGTCCATGTCTGTGATTAAGCATTTCCTTGGAGTTTTTTCGTTGGAGTTTGAAAAAAAGATTCACCTGATGACAACAGTGCTTTTTTCCCTAATATTTTTAACTGTGCTTACAGATACACCCCAAGTGTGAGATGTGCGTTTATCATACTGTTGTAACAGCATTGAAAGTGTTTTATGTTCACAAAAATACTTTGATTCACATATCATAAAATCGTTAGCATTTGAAATAATTTCGCGTGCTTGACTGTGAAGTTTTTTTGCAACTTAGTTTTAATTGTTCTATTTTCAATTTTGTAAAACAAAACAAGATACTTTTATGTATTTTACTATACAAACCCCATAGAACTAAACTCTGAAACACAGCCCCTACACTAAGCAAGAACTAGCCTAAAAATCTGGTTAACCGTATTAAATCATACTATTTAACACTTTAAACACGATACTGATGTTTTCTGAAGTATTGGGTTTTGACCCCGCACTGCAGCCCAGTCCACCCTAGCGATCTCAAGGTCAGAGTCTCGGTTAAACCTCACGCACTATACTCTGGGGCGCTCCGACTTACTAAGGCGATAGTTGAGCCTTAGTATCTCTCTCTTATGAGACAATATGAATTTCAATTAGTCATTGCATTGAGATAAGCGCCATATTTAAGTAGCTTGTGCAATATTAACACTTAAAGGTTAATTTCTGCTGTATACGCGCGCCTACAACCTTTTCATCATAAATAGAGCTATAGGAATGTGACATCACGTTTTAGACGTTAAATTTCCGTGGGCTGACGATTTGCTCAAACCTTTGAATGTTAAACATGGCGGGTAACGTTAACAGCTGTTATCTTCTTCATTTGACTCAATTAATCTAATTCCTTCTCTACCATAATACGTTATTACGGTTGGGATATTTCTACCGTCAGTTTTGCATATTAATTATTTGTATATATCATATTAATCATATATATATATATATATATATATATATATATATATATATATATATATATATAATTTTCATTCCTGATGATGTTGGTACTATTTACCAACGAAAAGCTTTGAATATAAATTAATAAATATTCTTGTATTTGAATAACCTATGTTGTTTTAATATATATATATATATATATATATATATATATATATATATATATATATGAAATTATTAATACACTCATCTTAGTTTCTGATAGGAATATTTCTATATGTTTGAGTACATTTTCCTACCATTCCTAACTTTTCAATATTCTCTTCTGTTGACGCGTTTGGGATTAACTGTCATGGCAGAAAAATGTACTCAATCATATATATATATATATATATATATATATATATATATATATATATATATATATAAATATAAAATACGTTTTCTTGTTTAATAATTTAAAACAACACAGGTTATTCAAATATATATATCATATATATATATATATATATATATATATATATATATATATATATATATATATATAAGTTATATATATAACGGATCAGTTGCAGCTGTCACTGCCTCTCAGTCCCAAATTTCCAAATTCTTCTTTCATACTTTATTGCCTCATCTAGGTTTCTTGCAGTCATTCCTTTCTCGATGCAATCACCCCATCCTCTTCTTTCTCTCTTTCGTTTCTTCAAGGGATTCCACTCTGTTACCTTTAGAGGCCACCTGCTTCTACCATCCTCTTTACATATCCAAACCATGCCAATTGCCTCCTCCCTTACACTCTTTCCCAATTCTACTTCGTTACAATACATTTCTGACTCTTTCAAGTCTCGACTTATCGCATTTTCGTCCTAAATAGTCCATTTCCATCGTCATGACTGCCTTATCGGCTTTGATAACATCCCATACCTCTGAACCTTAGAGTGTAACGCTCTGAACAATATTGATAACATCCCATACCTCTGAACCTTAGAGTGTAACGCTCTGAACAATATTGATAACATCCCATACCTCTGAACCTTAGAGTGTAACGCTCTGAACAATATTGATAACATCCCATACCTCTGAACCTTAGAGTGTAACGCTCTGAACAATATTGATAACATCCCATACCTCTGAACCTTAGAGTGTAACGCTCTGAACAATATTGATAACATCCCATACCTCTGAACCTTAGAGTGTAACGCTCTGAACAATATTGATAACATCCCATACCTCTGAACCTTAGAGTGTAACGCTCTGAACAATATTGATAACATCCCATACCTCTGAACCTTAGAGTGTAACGCTCTGAACAATATTGATAACATCCCATACCTCTGAACCTTAGAGTGTAACGCTCTGAACAATATTGATAACATCCCATACCTCTGAACCTTAGAGTGTAACGCTCTGAACAATATTGATAACATCCCATACCTCTGAACCTTAGAGTGTAACGCTCTGAACAATACTTTTATAAACGTGCTTCTTTATTTCATAAAAATATATAAAATCCAATAAAAACGTTATATATTTACGAAAATCACATTTCAATCAATAAGTATCTCTTGTATAAAACTGTATGAATCAGAAAGTAAAAGCGAACCAATGCCTGCTAGATTCAGTTGCATTGCATTGTCAACGATCTCAAGGCTCCCCCGTAAATACATTTCCTTCCTTTCACTCGCGGCAGTGGGTGTGGCCATTGCTATACAAATTGCTACGGACAACACTTAATAACCACAGCCTTTGCTATCTCAATGCAGCTTTGCCTACGTACGTTATTACTGTAATTGCCGGACTGCGCCAGTTTCGCATCTGGAGTCGATCGATTCTTTGCCGACCGCTTTTTTATACTCTAGAGTTGTGATTAGGAAGGCATTTAATTTGCAGTCGTCCATTTCTTCGCTGCGGATATAGCTGACGGGAAACGCTTCACGTATAATTTACGTTCACGGACCAAAAAACGTAATGTGCGGATAAACGTACATAATGATACGGTTTTTATGTTATACAATTACAAGTAACATGAGACAGTTTTCTAAAATGTTTGCCTCTCTTAACCCATTGTTAGTTTGAAGAAAGAATTACTTTCTAAAAAGCCTTAGTAATATTTATATTGATCATAATTATAGTGGCACGAAAAATGCTTACAGCGAAATATGCATACAAGAGAAAACAATAGCAATTGACGCGGGTAAGTCGTAAATTTGACACGCGAAAAAAGCGTACAAATAAAACTCCATTTGTCAATCCAGGTCATCTACACCTAAACAATTTGCTAAAAACTTTCAAAGTTTTAAATTCTTCCCGTCAAAAGGTTTCCACTTTCTCAGTGGCCACTTTGCTTTGAACTGTCGAGGGGATAAGTTCGATTTAACCAAAAGAGAGTGAAGCTACGACTCCTAAGCAGGTGAGACTGGAGTTACACTTAGAAAGAATGAAAAGAAAAACAAAGGATTCTAAGTCGGATGAAAGAATTTTTAAAAAAACAACTACAAAAATACCTAGAAACTGGAGCCTAATGTCTTGTTTAAGATCTATTTCCTAAATAAAAAAAAAATGGATTAGATTAGACCCAAGAAATCATCAAATAAATTGGTCAAGTTGTAAAATAGATTAAAATTTAAAAATCTCGAAAAAAAAATTTCAATTAAAAATTTAAAACACAAAAAATTACTGAGGCTACAAGCTGATTTACACCAAAATGAAAGCGCAACATATGTATATCATTTTGCCAGTCCAAAGCCTGGAAAAGTGTGATGGAAATTAGGTATAATAGTATAAGTTTTAAAGGATCTCCAGCCCCGAGAAACAAAGCGACACCTATGTTTAGCACAGAGGTAAACTCATTTATGTAGCGCAATGATTTTAAAAGATCCGTGTTCGCCTAAACGCTGTACTCATTTTTCGCCTGTCACAATGTTCTGACGTCATAGCTTACCCTCATCATCTGCCAAAACTTGATCCTGAACGCATCTTTCGCAATATTCCTGGTGTACGCATATTTCCTTGTACGCATCTTTCGTGTATTCATTATTATTGTTTATTTTTTAAGTATAATTTTACAAATAAATACAAATAGCTAAATTAACAAATAAGCATAATTGAAGAAGAAAGCTACAAATTATCAATAATTACAATTACTACCTATATTTATTGTATATTTTATATAATATAGGCTACAGTCAGGTCTATGTTAAGTGAATGTAAAGATGTTTTTAGAAGTAAATACTGTATATCTGTCTATACAGAAATGTCATTCATTATTTATATATTTGTTATAATGTATGATATAATATTAGGCATTACCAACGTATGAATGGTCCAATGACACTCATTGTTTTATAGTTTTGGTCTAGGCATACCAATGGGCTTTTTGTGTTTAATTATTTTGTTTGTTTTCCTATGTATAAATTGTTTTTTTAATTCCTTCTATTAGTTTACAGTAGCTTCTTTTATTTATCTTGTTCAAAATTTAATCGTTAATGAAGTAATTTTTATTCATCCACTCAAGTGCAAATTCAGTTTTTTCAAATTTAATAAATTTAATGAATTAATTTTAGTTTTAAAAGTGAGAAAAACGTTTTTAAAAAAAGGCAGGGTATGCAATAAAATAAGTGGTAACATTTGATTTCCCAAAACAGCTGATTATATATTTTAGGTTAGGTGGTGGAACAGCTGTTTCAATTCATAGGCTAAGTTACTTTAATTTTAATAATTGTAATTATTAAATAAAAATTAACACAAATGAAATTTTTTTTTTGTTGACTTGAGTATGAATTGACTTTATATTTTTGTTTATAATGTACTCGTATTATTAATTTTCTATGCCGGTAAATTCATCCTTCCGGAAAAATACAATTTCATAAACGTTTTATGAAAATTTTTATCATTAAACTTTGGAGGAATTTCATACACCTTCGATTTCGAAAATATTGAAATATAATGCAGATTTAAATATAACTTCTAATATTTTTAGTGACGTATGCATTTATCATTTGTTCTCGCTGTATTTTTAAAAACCCTCGCATAATTATTTTGTGAGATTTCATTTACTGCGCAAACGCGCTGAGTAAGATTGAATCCAGATTTATAGTGCAACAATATACGACGACTTTAACAGGTGGATAACAAAGTGCGTCGTATTTCACACTCTGCGGTACAGTATAGCCTTTACGTGGTGATTTAAACGAACGTAAAGTGACACTTGTATCAATGTAAAGTCATTTGTACCTGGCCTGCAACGCTGTGACGTATGACAAATGCTTTCCGATAATATGGCGTCAGTCTGTCCGTGTCTTGGCTTACGTGTGGTGTTTTATTGCTTCGTTCCACGTTTGTCGCGAAAAAATATTTATGCTATCCTTATAAGCTTTAACTCGTTCCCTTCCATTTTGAGCGCTTTACCACGCGTTAAATTCTTTGTGTTTTATAGATGGAAGTAGTTTTGTCCTTCATGAAATGCAATAGCATGAACTATAGCAGAAGTTAGATGTCCGAAACTGAAGTTCGGGTATTTATCGGTTCTCCAGGCGTCTCCTGACGCGATGTAGAAACACAGAGCAAATTATATTACTTGCACTTGATACTCTAAAAATTTAAACTTGAAAAGAAGACACATTCAACATTACTCTTTAACAAATAGTTAATTAATTTTACAATGCTGTAAACCATTTTAACTTGAATTTAATGTTTGAAGGAAATGTAAAAGTATAATTTCCTATAATGTAAGGAAGTGTACAATAGTAATTTTTGTATATATATTGTTATATTTTGCTAGAATAAAATTGTATTCTGCAAGCTTTTGATACAATAGAAAACAGCAATATGGTCAGTATTTTTTGTTTAATAAGTAAGGAATGCTCCTTTCCTTTTTTTCATACAAATATACCGACGAACAAATTGTGAAAATGAACAAATTTAACAAAATCGTCAAATTGTATGCACGGTAACATGCAAAGTTAAATAAAATACGTCCGCAAGACTATTATGCGTCAGATATGTTCTGTAATGGGAATTTATGTTAATACCACGGCCTTTATGTAAATATCGCCTTCAACAGACTTTAATGGCGGTAAAATGCAGCATCTTATCGGTCCTAGGTTCACCTACCTCCCGTTAAACGGGTAATTCAATTATGGCTGTTCTACAATTTTGCGTGATGTGAAATGTCTAGGTTATGTTCCGACGGAACAGGCTATTAAAACTGTCATCTTAAAACTTCTTTGGACAAAATAAATACGTTATACAAGATACACGATGTATTTTAAGTATTAAAAGTACGATGTATTATACAAGTACGTTTTTACATCGCATTATACGATGTATTTTAAGCGACCTTTGGTGGTAAAAATACTGTTTGAAAATTACCTAGAGCGTTAAAAAGATAAAATCCTTTTTTTAAAAATAATATATATATATATATATATATATATATATATATATATATATATATATAAATAAATATATATATAAAGAACTAAGTCAAAATACAAATACAAGATTTATAATTCTTGTATTTGTATTTTGACTTAGTTCTTTATTAATTCACAAGAATACACACACACACACACACACACACACACACACACACACACACACACACACACACACACACACACACACACACACACACACACACACACACACACACACACACACACACATATATATATATATATATATATATATATATATATTCTTGAATTTTGTAGTCCATTACGTTCGGTGAAACTCATTAATTTATTTTACAAAGACTTATCCACAAACCACCCTATCCAACACAAACAAGCTGCCTTCAGATCCATGCTACACAGACTTAATGCGTTCCAATGACCACAGAAATCATAAACAAAGAACTAAACACCATTAAATAATTAGTATACACAAATAGATACAACACCACAAATTTAGACAAACTATGGCACAATATTAAAAAAAAAAAAAAACAGCTAAAATAACACTGCAGAGAAGGAAAACAAATACATCACAATGCCATACATAAACAGAACATGAAATAAAATCGTAAACAAACTTCAAAAAAACAAGATATAAAATAGCATACAAAGCTAATAACAATTTACAATACAAAACTCAACATGACACCAACAACAACGATAAGCTACAAGCTCGAGAAACACAAACAGGACACAAACTCAGCGTTTTAAATCACATAAAAGTAACAGGACACAAATACACAGACATTTACCATAACCTAGAAATCCTACATATCAACAAAAAACGATTACATCTCAACACACTAGAATATGAAATTTACAAACACACAAAAACACAAAGTAGAAACATATAAAACGAACAGACCCAATACAAATCACACATACTCTTTGATAGTTTCGAAAACCTGCCTTTAAAACCGTCACCATTTAAACCAACAACTCCAAGCAGAAGACACTAATGAAGCCACAAAGCGATCGAAAAAGTTTTGTCTCTATTAGTTTTTATGAATTTACAAAACTTGAAGTTCGGATAGTCATAAACTAATGTTGAAGTGATATATATATATAATATAAAATACGTTTTCTTGTTTAATAATTTAAAATAACATAGGTGATTCAAATACAAGAATATTTATTAATTTATATTCAAAGCTTTTCGTTGGTAAACAGTACCAACATCATCAGGAATCTTCAATTCCTGATTATGTTGGTACTGTTTACCAACGAAAAGCTTTGAATATAAATTAATTAATATTCTTGTATTTGAATAACCTATGTTATTTAAATAAATAAATAAATAAATAAATATATATATATATATATATATATATATATATATATATATATATATATATATATATATATATATATATGCTGATACGTATTCCTTCACGGATGGAAAAATATGATGAATAGTTACTATCTGGAGTACATCCGTTCATTCTGCAGTCCCTAAATTCGCAGTTCCGACGTTTCGCTAGAATCTCATCCAGCATTGACGAGGTGAACCCAACAACAGTAGAAATGCGAGTGCGGAACTGCGAATTTATTTACTGCAGAATGAACGGATGTACTCCAGATAGTAACTATTCATCACATATATATCGCAATATGTATTCTTGTGTATTAATAAAGAACTAAGTCAAAATACAAATGCAAGAATTATAAATTATATTTCTTGTATTTGTATTTTGACTTAGTTCTTTATATATATAATATATATATATATATATATATATATATATATATATATATATATATATATATAATTTAATTTAATTTTACTAACTTTGATAAAAACATTGCAATACCTGTACGACACGTTTAAAAAAATCACGCAAATTACAATGCAATTTAGTAGGCCTATAGTACGTATTATACATTTATGGGTTTATATCGACTTGTTTGCAATGTTTTCAGGATAGATACTATTTCAAAAACTTGCATTGCATTGAACTGTTGTATTTTCACAGGTGGTTTTGCCATTTCGACGACGACAACTATGTCAACGTCCCTCGGCTGCTCCAGACCCTGGCAGACTACAACCCCCAGGAAGACTGGTACCTGGGCAAGCCCAGTATCCGGGCGCCTCTGGAAATTCTCAATCGAGAGAGCAAAGCTCTAAGCAAAGTGAGTTAATAGACATCCTTACAATGATAATCTATTGTACTTTAATGGTACTTAATGATACTTTAAGGGTACTCAATCCAAACAAAAGAATCGTTATGCTTTATTGTTAAACCCTCAACGTTTGATGTTACCAACTATTTTTGTCACTCTTACATGTAATACGGAACATTGGAACTACTTTATAGTGGAGACAGGGAATTTCTAACAACGAAATTATAAAACGTACGAATAAATACTTGTCTAGTGTATTATTTCCAACTAGTTATTCGCCCCAGGGAGCACGCCGCTGCAAAATGGCGCATGTTCCATTCCTACAAATTGTCCAGGTTACGTCTGGCCAATGGCGTTTTATCGCCGTTTCGCTTTCAAATAAAGTGCATCTGTTTTAATAGCTGTAAATTCTGTTAAAGCTAATAAATTCTGCGCCTCAGTAGTTAGAGTAAAACTTGCAGCTAATGACGTATCGTGCTGTTAGTTCACGCGATGTAACACAGAGCGCAGGCGGATCGCGAAGAATGGTGATGCCCGTTTCAACCGGTAATTTCTGCTGAAGAGGGCAATTACAATGCGTACAGAGACTTGCTATATACTTGCTAATTGTTGCAGAGCTACGGCGGGATCTTCTGTCTGACCTCCCCAGACGTCGCGATCATCGCCGATAAGTACAGTGCTGTGACGTAATGAACAAGACAAATCCTAGTGTATAAATATCCAATAGCTTCACTTCAAACGGACGTTTCAATTCATCTTGTAGCTTTAAACATTTTGTTATTTCGTGGTTAATTGTTTTATATTCTTGTAGTAGCTGCCCTTCTTTTATATCTCGCAACCTAAACCCCCCCCCCCCTAAATCTAATATCCCATCGCCATTAGTCTTAGATTCCACCATTGTAAAATCTATACCACATCGCTGCTAGTCCTAGACCAGACCACCGTGGTTTCTAGAACCATTGCCATCAATGCTAAACCTCCATCCTCGTAATCATAGACATCATTAAAATATATTATAGACACACATGACCGTGACAATCCTAGGCCTCATCACCATCAATCATAGACCCACATCCATGTAAATACTAGATTCCATTGCCGTCAATTCTAGACCTCCACCCATGTTGACCCTAGTTTTCTTCTCTGTCAGTCACAGACCCACTTCGCCGTGTCAATCCTAGATTCCATTGCCGTAATCTTAGACCTGCACCCATGTTAATCCTAGATTTCATCACCGTCAATCATAGAGCCACATTGCCGCGTCAATCCTAGATCCCTTTACCGTCAACCCTAGATCATATCGCTGTCAATCATAGACCCACATTGCCGTGTCAATCCTAGATTCCATTGCCGCCAATCTTAGGCCTCCACCCTTGTTAATCATAGACCTACAACAGCGTCTCAATCCTAGATCCCTTTGTCGTCAACCCTAGACCTCCATTATGTTAATCCTAACGACTTCATCGTTGCCTATCATAGACCCACATTGCCGTGTCAATCCTAGATCCCGTTGTCGTCAACCCTAGACCTCCATTATGTTAATCCTAACGACTTCATCGTTGCCTATCATAGACCCACATTGCCGTGTCAATCCTAGATCCCTTTGTCGTCAACCCTAGACCTCCATTATGTTAATCCTAACGACTTCATCGTTGCCTATCATAGACCCACATTGCCGTGTCAATCCTAGATCCCTTTGTCGTCAACCCTAGACCTCCATTATGTTAATCCTAACGACTTCATCGTTGCCTATCATAGGCTCACATCACCGCCTCAGTCCTAGATCCCTTTGTCGTCAACCCTAGACCTCCATTATGTTAATCCTAACGACTTCATCGTTGCCTATCATAGGCTCACATCACCGCCTCAGTCCTAGATCCCTTTGTCGTCAACCCTAGACCTCCATTATGTTAATCCTAACGACTTCATCGTTGCCTATTATAGACCCACATCACCGTCTCGGTCCTAGATCCCATTACTACCAGTCCTCTCGCTTGTCCTCATTATGGTGCAAAACTCTTGAATATTTCTTGAAGGCCTTCCTTCTTCCTGCCGTTATTCCTCTCTCCCATTTGAGGTTTAAGATTTGCTAAATCTGGAGTGGCGCTTACATTTAATGACGTGCTTCAGTCTAAAATCAAAATAATGGTACTTTGAGCAAGAAGCCCTTCGACCATTACCATAGACAAAACTATGGAACACCATAGTCGTAAAAATGTATATATGACTGAAAAGTGGTCACCTTCCTAGACAAGAGGTAAGCACTCGAGGAGCCTTGCTAAACATGGGTTAGAAGACCCAGATATTTCTACTAATTCCTGAAGCCATTTAAAGATATCTGTAATTTACATGTATTGTAAAATATATTCTGCTTCATTACAGAAAACCAACTTTTTCCACCTTTCGAAAATCTTATGGAAACCGTAAAATATATCTTAAACAAAATTTGTACGTTTTATTTGTAGTGTAGTCTAGTCTAATTCTTTCTTGGTTTTATTAAAACAAGTAGGCCTAACTGAATAAATAGGAAATGTGTCCTTCTAGGTAATTTGTTCACCGTGAAAATATTAACTGATGTAGTTTCACTGAAATTGCGAGATAGGAATTGTATAATGTTTGGAATGGTAGCTAACATTGTCTTTAATGGAATTCGGTGTAGTCATGATAAACAGCAGAAACGATCTACAGAAATTCCTTTTTGTACTACCAACCAAACCAAGAACATTCTTACCTTACCATTAGCAAAAGAAAGTCGTTGTCCTACCGTTCCGCAGAAAGGAGTTCAAACATTGCATAAATCAAGAGTCGTGACCTGTCCAATATTCCCAAGTGAGCTTTGGCATTGTCTTCTCTTTCCAATCAGCTATAATAATAATATATTCCGGATAGAAATCTGGGCGTTGGTCGGGTACACTTGTTCTTTATATGTTGGATATAAATTAAATAAGAAGCCGAACACGCTAAGAGCACTCCGCGTTGCATGCAGCGACCGGATCGGGTAATTTATCCGAGATCTTAAATTTCAAGAAAAAAGCCACACTTGATACAGTTTCCCCTCGGGCTGTCGTTTGCAGAAGACGGTCACGCCACGTGTAGACTTTAACGCTTGTTGCAAAATTAAATCTTTTGTAAATAAGCTGTCTTTAAAGAGTTTCTAATCGTTGGAAGCAAGCGGGAGTGTGGCGCCACTTGTAGACTAACGTTTGTTGCAGAATTAAATCTTTTGTAAATAAGTTGTCTTTAAAGAGTTTCTAATCGTTGAAAGCAAGCGGGAGTGTGGCGCCACTTGTAGACTAACGTTTGTTGCAGAATTAAATCTTTTGTAAATAAGTTTATTTTAAGAATTTCTAATCGTTTGAATACAAGCGGGGGTGTGACGCCTCTTGTAGACTTTAATGCTTGTTGGAGAAATTAATCTTTTGTAAATAAGTTGTCTTTAAAGAGTTTTTAATCGTTGGAAGCAAGCGGGGGTGTGGCGCCACTTGTAGACTAACGGTTGTGCAGAACTAAATCTTTTGTAAATAAGTTTATTTTAAGAATTTCTAATCGTTTGAATACAAGCGGGGGTGTGACGCCACTTGTAGACTTTAACGCTTGTTCCAGAATTAAATCTTTTGTAAATACGTTGTCTTTAAAGAATTTCTATTCGTTGGAAGCAAGCGGGAGTGTGGCGCCACTTGTAGACTAACGCTTGTTGCAGAATTAAATCTTTTGTAAATAAGTTTATTTTAAGAATTTCTAATCGTTTGAATACAAGCGGGGGTGTGACTTTAATGCTTGTTGGAGAAATTAATCTTTTGTAAATACGTTCTCTTTAAAGAATTTCTAATCGTTGGAAAACAAGCGGGGGTGTGACACCACTTGCAGACTTTAATGCTCGGTGTAAAATTGAATGATTCAAATCGGACCTCGAAAATGTTACACATTCCGAAACATATCTCTAACACTGCAAAAAATCCCACTTTTGAATTAATATTTATTTAAATATGAAGTTAACTACGTAAAGTCCAATATGGAAGCACCTAAATGTAAATATCAATTGGGAGTCAAGTGTTCCACTATCCGTGCTGAATCGGTGTCCGTGCAGTGACAGTGCAACCAACGATATTTTTCAATCTTCACTGTTAAGGTTTTCTACTTGTACGCAATTTACTCTCTATCTATACTTAAGCACCTTCTTCAATGGTTGTATGTTGTTCAGATTAATTTTCAATTACCGGAATAATAAATATTAAAAATTCTGAAATTTGGAAAAACTGTTAAATTCCGTCATAACTCAGAGGTAATGGAACACATTCTCCTTTATTGTTTCTGCCCATTATTTACCTTGTTTTAAGAGAAACGTCTTCCACAGTTATGGCGGATTTATTGGTAAATATGGTTCTGAAAGCACGACCACCTAGAGAACACAGATGCACTGACTCCCGGCCTCTTCGTGAGCACGAGACCAAGCTTTTGGCATTGCGCTTATCTCGGAGTATATCCAACGGCCTCATGTTTATGTAAAGGTACAATATCGGACATGCCACCTAGATCGCTCCGTTACATACGTCATGAGCTGCCGCGAACAGCTGTTTTGATTTAGGTTAAGGCCGTGGCGAGGAAGTTATCCGCGGTGCACGATCTTCTGCGTCGCCGACTCGCAGATAGCGACTGCAGGACATATTTATACGCAGATCAACTTTGGAGATTGTTATTTTAAAATACAACATTTTTCTGGGCGTATAAAATATATCTGCCGACGAATTTTTGTTACTTTTACAGAGAAATTATCCGTTAGTACATTCTTTACAATTGGGAGTAAAGTTCAGCTGTACGAAATTCAAGACATCCCCTCTGGGCATCAAACCACGGATGTCTCCCAAAAGGTTTTCGATAAAGTTCGCACGATTCATATTGTTATTTCATTACAGAGTAACTTTTTACAAAAAAAATATTGGTTAAAACCCTAAATACTATAAAAATAATAAAACAAGTTATCTAAGATTAAACCTAAATTTACATTTCGATGACCATGTCAACATCATCAGAAGGTCTTATTACAAAATTATAATTTAGAAAAGGGTTGCCCAACTGGCGGCCCGGGGGCTATTCAGTGCGGCCCGATAATAGTTTTACAAACTTAAAAAGAAATAGTTATTTAATACATTTATACAAAATTGGATCAGTATATCAGTCAGTTGAAGCCATCGAACAGTCCCAAAATGTACCATTTTGCATCTATTTAAAAAAATCCCCCCCGGGCAGTAATTTTAATTCCATACCGCCCGGTAAATAGATTTCAGGAACCCTGCACCGCACATAGAGGTGTGGCCCGCTGTTTAACCCAAAGATTGAGAACCCCCCCCCCCCTTTGTAAGGTGGAAGACTGATCTAGAATACAATAATTTACAAAATAGGCTGACCTCTAGTTTTTATTGTGGTTATTTTTTATTATTTTTGTGCTATTGGGGTTTTTCCAATATTTTTATAGTAATAAACTGTACCACTGAGCTCTTGATATTGTATACGGTAAACTTGGTGAACGAAATTTCTCTAATCTAGTTAAAGTCTGAACTGAGAACCTCTCGTCGGGGCACAAAATCGTTTTCAAAATTAGATACACAACTCGTGTAAACGTTCAGATATTCAGCTTCACCTGAACATGTCTTTATTTAACAACTATATATATATATATATATATATATATATATATATATATATATATATATACACACACCATTTAGGTGTATATATATACTGTATACACACACACACACACACACACACACACACACACACACACACACACACACACACACACACACACACACACACACATACAATTAAATGGCACTTTCATAAACAAGAATATTTTGTCTTAGTTTTCTTCATATCCTGAAGCTTTTCGCTGATTGGCAGTATGGACAGTCCAGATGTAGTTATAGAACTATATATTGTAGTCCTCATTCAGGCCTGACTCCTCCTTTGTACTATTCTCAAAACTACTAGAACATAACTCCCTTCTACATGTTTTATTAATTCAACCATAAAACCTCTGTCTGTCTACCCAATTAGAAATGTAGAAGGGAAGTTGTCTTCTAGTAGTTTTGAAAATAGTACAAGGGATTAGATCAGGCCTGGATGAGGAAGATAATTTAGTCGTCGAAACGTTGTCAGATTTTTAATAAATACATTTCTTTGACTCGCGTATCATCCGGGTTTTTATTTAACCATAATGTTTCTTTATTCAACGTACTGTAGTCCCTATCGCGCCTGAGTAGAAATTTCCAGAAGTGCTTCTATATTCGAAACATTTAAAGACATTTTGTGTTTTTAAAATGGAATTTATCCGAAACATGCAAGACAGATAAAGTAGAACAGATAATACAGCTAGCCCGCGACACTCCTCAATTAAACAACAGTTTCTATTACGAAATACCAGCGCAGCGTCGGCCGAATGGCAGGGACAGCGGGAGGGGTATCGACGGCCACGATCTGCAGGCTGGGCACTTTATTGCAACCGCGTATCTCGATCCTTGTACACTCGCTGCTTTCCCTATCCGAGCCTACATCTTCGCTTTACATTCAATGTTAATGCTATCCGGAAACTGTGATAGCAAGTAGGATCTAGGCTTGCCTGAGGCAAGACAGGGATGCTGTGAAGGCAGGTTAGGGGTTGCTCCTAGGAAAGAAAGAAAAAACTGTCGAAAGCGCCTAAGACCATCTATTGCTTGTACATTATTTGTGAGAACATCCCCGCGACAGACAGTTTTCAAAGAATTACGAAAAACTCTATATTTCTTTATAAATTTTTAGTTTCTATCAGCTAGCTCTCCCTCCTCTTAATGGAATGTTACCTTAGGAAGGGTGGGCTTTATACAACATCTACACAACCGCTAGACCCTCCAACGTATAATACAGTACTTTGGTCTTAAATTACCAATAATCCATATTCGTGAACTGCCGAATTGTTTGTATTCCCAAATCCCAATATTCGTAAATTGTCTAATTCTTTGTATTCCCAAATTGTCATATTCGTGAATTTCACAATTCTTTGTGTTCCCAAATTGCCATATTCGTGAATTTCACAATTCTTTGTGTTCCCAAATTGTCATATTCGTGAATTTCACAATTCTTTGTATTCCCAAATTGTCATATTCGTGAATTTCACAATTCTTTGTGTTCCCAAATTGCCATATTCGTGAATTGCAGAATAGTTTGTATTCCTACATTGCCATATTCGTGAATTGCTAGATTGTTTTCTTATATCCAAATTGCAATTTAGAAACTGCAGCATTCCTGAATTTCTAAATTTTTATTCCAGACTTTTCAGATTGCTCAAATCCTGCAAAAGCTTTAATCAGATTTCATTCACCCTAATCCACTAATAGTATATAGTTCCCACCGCATTGGTAAAACTACACCTCTTCTAACTAACCGGCCAATGTTTTAAACTTTATTAATAAAACTTATTCCTAAGGACTAAACAAAATGGCCGTCTACATTCCGTGATCCGGAATATAACGTAAGCGATGTCCGGCGTTAATTGCGTCATTAACTAAAACTCAGTCAGGAGTGTTAATTAAAACCGTCTCAAGACAGCCCACGCTGTCGTTCCACGCACTCTGTCATGACGTAATCTCAAGATTCTGTTAGACTCCAGGACACACCGTGCTTTCAATTTCATTTTTATAACGTTTTACGAACAGTTTTTGTACGGATAAGGAAAAACGTTTTAGGTTGACCTTTTAGCTTCAGTGAGCTAATACACAATTAAAAGAAATCCTTTTCTAAATAATCTTTCATTTTCTGCTTAAATTATACAAAGTATATACACTGATGAAATTGTTTTCCTTCATTAGTAAATCTGAAGTAATATTCTCTTTACAGAACATATCCTGCATATCCTTCAAAGGACATACAGTATTGCTTCTATGTTTTAAATGATATTAATCTACTTCATATGTAGTAATATGTTTTAATCGGGTAGATGTTGCCTGAGTCCTGGTCTTGAGGATTCATTATTTATAATAATAGAGATAATGAATATAAGAAATCGGTCAAATAAAAGAAAAAACTGTGCGCCGCTTGCCCTTTCTCTTAATACGATTCCTCGCCACTCCTTAATCGCCGGTCCAGGGCTCGGGGTAGATCTACTCGACTGACAACCTAGTCTTGGTAAACTAAAATAAAAAATATATTTTCCTGTCTTGATTTGTAAAAAAAGACTATGATTTATTAAAATGTATAGTGTGGAGCACGTAATCGTGCACTTGCCCTTGAAAGACAGCAGTAGGTGAGACGGGGGTGGAGGGTCAGTATAAATACTGTCCTACAAACATCATAGGGATTATCAGAACACTGACTTGGTCAATATGACACGGCCGATATTAGATAAATTAGCTTCGGTATGAAATAACAATATTCTTGAAATATATGTATATATCGGATGCAGAAGCTGTTGATATATCGAACATTTTCAATATATAATATGTTTTCAGATGTGGTAGTACACGCAAGGCCAAGTGCACGGTTACATGTCCCAACTAATAGTAGGTTAAACATTTGCCTATTGAGACGTGTCCCTTTATCAGTTCGTAACGAATTGACCCCTCGGTAAATTAGGGCAAGTGTTTTCACTTGATTAAGGGATGTTGAAGTGTGTATGCGTGAACTAGAAGCTAAAATTGTGAACAAATAATTTATCTATCTCTCTAAACCGTAAGTTATATTTAATTTGTCTTCTAACAGCGTATGTGCAAACTGTATGCGCTCGTGCGCTTCAGTACGCAGCCCAAGCGTGCACGGCAGCGCCTAAAATATATTCGGAGTGCCTAACGTCCTCCTTGAAGTGCCCTGATCGCGTCGCGGATCCATCCGCTTATCACAACTTATCATTTCTTATTCGCTTGACAAGCACACTCGTTATTTGGAATCGCTTGGCAAAGAACACCCCACAAATCAGACGTACAATAAAATCAGCCAATTAAGTAAAATACCTCGCCTTCGCTTCTCAAAGCTTTTCTTAGTTGCGCATTCTTTTAATATTTCTCTAACAAACTTTACTAATGAGTTGGTAAACCGGTTTGCTTACTTCGTTACAACCGAACTTCAAAATCCCGATTTGTTTGCTTTGTTTTTATAGGTTTAACTTAAGCCCTTTCAAGAACGCCGATAACCAAGGAGCGGTGATATTGCGTAATCGGAATTCCGGCAGTGGAGGTGAGACAACGCTTCTTCTTAAGGGGTGGGAAAGCGGGGTAGGAAAGTAGTTTTGTAGCGGACAGAGGCGCCGATTATACATAATATATCTTCTATTTGAACTTCAGCTGTTCCTACAGCTATCGTCTGGGTACAAATAAACAACTATAAAACCTTTAAGGCTGCAAAATTAGATCACTGTAAGAAACTCGAACGTTTTGCTCCACTAATGGAGCGAAATGATGAGATCACTATAGGAAACTCGAAGGATTTTAGTGGAGCAAAATAATATCACTATAGGAAACTCAAAGGATTTTAGTGGAGCAAAATAATATCACTATAGGAAACTCGAAGGATTTTAGTGGAGCAAAATAAGATCACTATAGGAAACTCGATGGATTTTAGTGGAGCAAAATAAGATCATTATAGGAAACTCGAAGGATTTTAGTGGAGCAAAATAAGATCACTATAGGAAACTCGATGGATTTTAGTGGAGCAAAATAAGATCACTATAGGAAACTCGATGGATTTTAGTGGAGCAAAATAAGATCATTATAGGAAACTCGAAGGATTTTAATGGAGCAAAATAAGATCACTATAGGAAACTCGATGGATTTTAGTGGAGCAAAATAAGATCACTATAGGAAACTCAAAGGATTTTAGTGGAGCAAAATACGATCACTATAGGAAACTCGACGGATTTTAGTGGCGCAAAATGGAGAGATTACTATAAAAAACTTCAAGGATTTTAGTAGAGCAAAATAAGATCATTATAAGAAACTCGAAGGATTTTAGTGGAGCAAAATAAGATCACTATAGGAAACCCGATGGATTTTAGTGGAGCAAAATAAGATCACTATAGGAAACTCGATGGATTTTAGTGGCGCAAAATACGATCACTATAGGAAACTCGATGGATTTTAGTGGCGCAAAATGGAGAGATTACTATAAAAAACTTCAAGGATTTTAGTAGAGCAAAATAGGATCACTATAAGAAACTTTACTGGAGCAAAATGTTATCACTCTCAAATACATGATGGATTTTAATAAAATTTAGATAAATATTTTTTTAATATTCCAAAAAGTTTGTATGAAATAATAATGTTTTTGCAATTTTAGTGTAGACAATACACCTGTAACGAACATGTTTTAAAATTCCACTATAACAGTATTAGTTTGTACACATGTCCCATTATAACACCTTTGTTACTGCAAAGAGCAATATTACGTTCCGTATCAATGTCGGCTCTAAAATTAAGTAAATGTTATTTTTCTCACCAAACCCGCCAATGTTTTCATATTTATATTATATTTTTCAGCAAAACATCTCTTTCTGGTTTGCCACCGGCGGAGCTGGATTCTGCCTCAGTAGAGCGCTGGCCCTCAAGATGATGCCATTGGCGAGGTAAGGCCTATAGAGTGGATTCAATACCAACAATTTCACATAACCAATTGTAAAATATCTTCATACACAACCAAATATTGCCTGAACATTTCTTTGGTTGTGTACTAGCAGTATACAATATAATAGTAATTATAATGTGGTATTTCCCATCCTTCGTAGGCGATACTAATAGTACTACAATCCTTTCCCATCCTCCATAGGTGACAATAGTAGTACTACAATCCTTTCCCATCCTCCGTAGGCGATAGTAGTAATACTAGAATCCTTTCCCATCCTCCGTAGGCGATAGTAGTAGTACTACAATCCTTTCCCATCCTCCGTAGGCGATAGTAGTAGTACTACAATCCTTTCCCATCCTCCGTAGGCGATAGTAGTAGTACTACAATCCTTTCCCATCCTCCGTAGGCGATAGTAGTAGTACTACAAACCTTTCCCATCCTCCGTAGGCGATAGTAGTAGTACTACAATCCTTTCCCATCTTCCGTAGGCGATAGTAGTAGTACTACAATCCTTTCCCATCCTCCGTAAGCGATAGTAGTAGTACTACAATCCTTTCCCATCCTCCGTAGGCGATAGTAGTAGTACTACAATCCTTTCCCATCCTCCGTAGGCGATAGTAGTAGTACTACAATCCTTTCCCATCCTCCGTAGGCGATAGTAGTAGTACTACAATCCTTTCCCATCCTCCGTAGGCGATAGTAGTAGTACTACAATCCTCTCCCATTCTCTGTAGGCGATAGTAGTAGTACTACAATCCTTTCCCATCCTCCGTAGGCGATAGTAGTAGTACTACAATCCTTTCCCATTCTCGGTAGGCGATAGTAGTAGTACTACAATCCTCTCCCATTCTCTGTAGGCGATAGTAGTAGTACTACAATCCTTTCCCATCCTCCGTAGGCGATAGTAGTAGTACTACAATCCTTTCCCATCCTCCGTAGGCGATAGTAGTAGTACTACAATCCTTTCCCATCCTCCGTAGGCGATAGTAGTAGTACTACAATCCTTTCCCATCCTCCGTAGGCGATAGTAGTAGTACTACAATCCTTTCCCATTCTCTGTAGGCGATAGTAGTAGTACTACAAACCTTTCCCATCCTCCGTAGGCGATAGTAGTAGTACTACAATCCTTTCCCATCCTCCGTAGGCGATAGTAGTAGTACTACAATCCTTTCCCATCCTCCGTAGGCGATAGTAGTAGTACTACAATCCTTTCCCATTCTCTGTAGGCGATAGTAGTAGTACTACAATCCTTTCCCACCTCCGTAGGCGATAGTAGTAGTACTACAATCCTTTCCCATCCTCCGTAGGCGATAGTAGTAGTACTACAATCCTTTCCCATTCTCTGTAGGCGATAGTAGTAGTACTACAATCCTCTCCCATTCTCTGTAGGCGATAGTAGTAGTACTACAATCCTTTTCCATCCTCCGTAGGCGATAGTAGTAGTACTACAAACCTTTCCCATCCTCCGTAGGCGATAGTAGTAGTACTACAATCCTTTCCCATCTTCCGTAGGCGATAGTAGTAGTACTACAATCCTTTCCCATCCTCCGTAAGCGATAGTAGTAGTACTACAATCCTTTCCCATCCTCCGTAGGCGATAGTAGTAGTACTACAATCCTTTCCCATCCTCCGTAGGCGATAGTAGTAGTACTACAATCCTTTCCCATCCTCCGTAGGCGATAGTAGTAGTACTACAATCCTTTCCCATCCTCCGTAGGCGATAGTAGTAGTACTACAATCCTCTCCCATTCTCTGTAGGCGATAGTAGTAGTACTACAATCCTTTCCCATCCTCCGTAGGCGATAGTAGTAGTACTACAATCCTTTCCCATTCTCGGTAGGCGATAGTAGTAGTACTACAATCCTCTCCCATTCTCTGTAGGCGATAGTAGTAGTACTACAATCCTTTCCCATCCTCCGTAGGCGATAGTAGTAGTACTACAATCCTTTCCCATCCTCCGTAGGCGATAGTAGTAGTACTACAATCCTTTCCCATCCTCCGTAGGCGATAGTAGTAGTACTACAATCCTTTCCCATCCTCCGTAGGCGATAGTAGTAGTACTACAATCCTTTCCCATTCTCTGTAGGCGATAGTAGTAGTACTACAAACCTTTCCCATCCTCCGTAGGCGATAGTAGTAGTACTACAATCCTTTCCCATCCTCCGTAGGCGATAGTAGTAGTACTACAATCCTTTCCCATCCTCCGTAGGCGATAGTAGTAGTACTACAATCCTTTCCCATTCTCTGTAGGCGATAGTAGTAGTACTACAATCCTTTCCCACCTCCGTAGGCGATAGTAGTAGTACTACAATCCTTTCCCATCCTCCGTAGGCGATAGTAGTAGTACTACAATCCTTTCCCATTCTCTGTAGGCGATAGTAGTAGTACTACAATCCTCTCCCATTCTCTGTAGGCGATAGTAGTAGTACTACAATCCTTTCCCATTCTCTGTAGGCGATAGTAGTAGTACTACAATCCTTCCCCATCCTCCGTAAGCGATAGTAGTAGTACTACAATCCTTTCCCATCCTCCGTAGGCGATAGTAGTAGTACTACAATCCTTTCCCATCCTCCGTAGGCGATAGTAGTAGTACTACAATCCTTTCCCATCCTCCGTAGGCGATAGTAGTAGTACTACAATCCTTTCCCATCCTCCGTAGGCGATAGTAGTAGTACTACAATCCTTTTCCATCCTCCGTAGGCGATAGTAGTAGTACTACAATCCTTTTCCATCCTCCGTAGGCGATAGTAGTAGTACTACAAACCTTTCCCATCCTCCGTAGGCGATAGTAGTAGTACTACAATCCTTTCCCATCTTCCGTAGGCGATAGTAGTAGTACTACAATCCTTTCCCATCCTCCGTAAGCGATAGTAGTAGTACTACAATCCTTTCCCATCCTCCGTAGGCGATAGTAGTAGTACTACAATCCTTTCCCATCCTCCGTAGGCGATAGTAGTAGTACTACAATCCTTTCCCATCCTCCGTAGGCGATAGTAGTAGTACTACAATCCTTTCCCATCCTCCGTAGGCGATAGTAGTAGTACTACAATCCTCTCCCATTCTCTGTAGGCGATAGTAGTAGTACTACAATCCTTTCCCATCCTCCGTAGGCGATAGTAGTAGTACTACAATCCTTTCCCATTCTCGGTAGGCGATAGTAGTAGTACTACAATCCTCTCCCATTCTCTGTAGGCGATAGTAGTAGTACTACAATCCTTTCCCATCCTCCGTAGGCGATAGTAGTAGTACTACAATCCTTTCCCATCCTCCGTAGGCGATAGTAGTAGTACTACAATCCTTTCCCATCCTCCGTAGGCGATAGTAGTAGTACTACAATCCTTTCCCATCCTCCGTAGGCGATAGTAGTAGTACTACAATCCTTTCCCATTCTCTGTAGGCGATAGTAGTAGTACTACAATCCTCTCCCATTCTCTGTAGGCGATAGTAGTAGTACTACAATCCTTTCCCATTCTCTGTAGGCGATAGTAGTAGTACTACAATCCTTCCCCATCCTCCGTAAGCGATAGTAGTAGTACTACAATCCTTTCCCATCCTCCGTAGGCGATAGTAGTAGTACTACAATCCTTTCCCATCCTCCGTAGGCGATAGTAGTAGTACTACAATCCTTTCCCATCCTCCGTAGGCGATAGTAGTAGTACTACAATCCTTTCCCATCCTTCGTAG
The DNA here is from genome assembly GCA_036971475.1 of Prosapia bicincta. Classification (NCBI taxonomy): domain Eukaryota; kingdom Metazoa; phylum Arthropoda; class Insecta; order Hemiptera; family Cercopidae; genus Prosapia; species Prosapia bicincta. The sequence continues at coordinate 3,390,529 of JBAIZL010000384.1, read as the reverse complement.
GGGATAATACTAGTAGTGGCGGACCGCTTTATTACTACAAAATAAAGCAATGCGGAAGCAACTTTACGAAAATTTTGATAAATGAAAAATAAAGAATAAAATGCACAGATGCTTAAGTAAGTAGTCTTCATCTCTTGTTCTTAGTGATGGCTCCTTTTCAGCAGTGGAGACAGGAGGAGTTTTAACTGTTACTAAATATTAATTTCTTTATGGCAAATATGTTGTAGTTACGAGTAATCATTAAATTGGATACGGACAAACATTCCAAAGGCAGCGAGGTACCTGACCATTTTTTCATATCCAATTCCGATTCTTCCCACACCAGTTTCGGATCCACTATTAATTATCCGTACATATTTATTGTCTCCACTTACACAGCGGTAATGGAAGAGAACGCCGAAAGAACCTAACATAATTCAAAGCGGCCAATAATTGTTTTACGTAATTTGAAAGTGTAAAATATGTGAGACGCCGCCCGAGCCGTACATCAACATAAGTATCTTGCCCGTTGTATTGTAAAGGCTATTGTCCCCTTAAAATGGGCATAGAGTAGTTATTGGGCTTCGGCTTTCGAATTTCAAAACGGCATGTCAATTTTAAAACCGAATGGTGAACGATTTATTTTCGTATAAAAAGGCAAAGAACGTAGATGCTCCGGCGATGCGGCTTTTAACAGCCAAGAGCGTTCGCTTTTATGGACAGAAATAAAGTTAGCCAGGACAGACGTTCGCTCTCCACTACCCGATCACACAGTCTGCTTATATACAGTACTTGGAGAACATCTTAAGTAGATGCGAACCCTTTCACTTGTTTAACGCCTCGTTTACGCATTGGTCATTTCTTTTCCAAAACGGCGTTCGTATTTATCATTACCTTCTATTAGTTCACACTCTCGCTATAGTTTAAATTTTCAATCGTTAATAAAATACTGTTTATTCATCAAGTCAAGTTAACTTGTAGTGGGTGACACTTAATGTTAATACAGGGATTATGTTTGGATTGTTTTCAAATGTAGTTTTGTATTTATTTAAAAAATTATAAATTCCTTATAAACAGATCCATTGATAAAAACTTGGAGCAATTGTGGGGGGTATTTTTTTAATTATAAATAGATAAAACCTCTTGACCACAAAAACTTTCAATTTATATCCTGACGTACATTTCTACTGCAAAATAATCATCTTCAGAGGAAATTATTACAAGTTAATGTTAGTCTACATATTTATTTGTATTAATTCGATTCCTTCTATTAGTTCACACTCCCTATATATTTCGTGTTCAAATTTTCACTAAAATACTTTTTATTCATCAAGTCAAGTTAACTTGTAGTGGGTGACACTTAATGTTAATACAGGGATTATGTTTGGATTGTTTTCAAATGTAGTTTTGTATTTATTTAAAAAATTATAAATTCCTTATAAACAGATCCATTGATAAAAACTTGGAGCAATTGTGGGGGTATTTTTTAATTATAAATAGATAAAACCTCTTGACCACAAAAACTTTCAATTTATATACTGACGTACATTTCTATTGCAAAATAATCATCTCCAGAGGAAATTATTACAAGTTTAATGTTAGTCTACATATTTATTTGTATCAATTCGATTCCTTCTATTAGTTCACACTCCCTATATATTTCGTGTTCAAATTTTCACTAAAATACTTTTTATTCATCAAGTCAAGTTAACTTGTAGTGGGTGACACTTAATGTTAATACAGGGATTATGTTTGGATTGTTTTCAAATGTAGTTTTGTATTTATTTAAAAAATTATAAATTCCTTATAAACAGATCCATTGATAAAAACTTGGAGCAATTGTGGGGGTATTTTTTAATTATAAATAGATAAAACCTCTTGACCACAAAAACTTTCAATTTATATACTGACGTACATTTCTATTGCAAAATAATCATCTCCAGAGGAAATTATTACAAGTTTAATGTTAGTCTACATATTTATTTGTATCAATTCGATTCCTTCTATTAGTTCACACTCCCTATATATTTCGTGTTCAAATTTTCACTAAAATACTTTTTATTCATCAAGTCAAGTTAACTTGTAGTGGGTGACACTTAATGTTAATACAGGGATTATGTTTGGATTGTTTTCAAATGTAGTTTTGTATTTATTTAAAAAATTATAAATTCCTTATAAACAGATCCATTGATAAAAACTTGGAGCAATTGTGGGGGTATTTTTTAATTATAAATAGATAAAACCTCTTGACCACAAAAACTTTCAATTTATATACTGACGTACATTTCTATTGCAAAATAATCATCTCCAGAGGAAATTATTACAAGTTTAATGTTAGTCTACATATTTATTTGTATCAATTCGATTCCTTCTATTAGTTCACACTCCCTATATATTTCGTGTTCAAATTTTCACTAAAATACTTTTTATTCATCCATTAAAGATCGAATACATTATTTAAATCTTGTAGTGGGTAACACTTTATGGTAATAGAGTTTTTTAAAATCTGAATTCATTAATTAAATTTTCTAATTTTCGTTTTATATGGGAGAAAAACGTTCACAAAGGGGCAACGTATGCAATATGGTTATTTTGTCCCATTTGGCTTAAAATAAGTGAAAAAATATTATTTCATACAACAGCTGATTTTATGTTATAGGTTATGTTGTAGAACAGCTGTTTTAACGCTTGGTTGTTACTTTATTTATATTAATATTTAATTATTTGATAAAAAGTAACTAAAATTATATTTTTCTTTGTTGACCTAAGTAGGAATTGACTTTGAAATTCTTTTTTTATATCACTTATTTACAGTTATATTTTAACACTTTGTTACTTTTTACAAACCTTCAATCACATTCAATAAATAAATACCTCCATATACAGGCTAAGTTCTTTGGCTACTCGCTTAATCTGGAAAACATATACATGAAGAAAGAATTTAATTTACACGTTTTGAGGACTTATATCTGACTTTATTTTTAACACTTGGTTTTATTAAACCTTGAGCTCCATTTTATGAATAAATTTAGCAATACACGTACGTAATGGTCTTAGAATATCTTTTAAATTGTAATGTTTTGATACTAAGAACAAACTTGACTAATTCATCTTGTCACCTTGTCCAATAATGGCATAAGTGGGCATTTAATTTTCACAATTTTCCCTGTGTGTATAACATACCTCCCCAGACCTCCAGGAATATCAACATCCACATCCTCTAAAGGGACTTCTGACTTCCGTCAAGTATAAAGTAGAAGCTATCGTGGGTGATTCACAATTTTCCCTGGGTGTATAAGATACCTCCCCAGACCTCCAGGAATATCAACATCCACATTCTCTAAAGGGACTTCTGACTTCCTTCAAGTATAAAGTAGAAGCTATCGTGGGTGATTCACAATTTTCCCTGGGTGTATAAGATACCTCCCCAGACCTCCAGGAATATCAACATCCACATTCTCTAAAGGGACTTCTGACTTCCTTCAAGTATAAAGTAGAAGCTATTGTGGATGCTCCACAATTTTCCCTGGGTGTATAAGATACCTCCCCAGACCTCCAGGAATATCAACATCCACGTCCTCTAAATGGACTTCTGACTTCCGTCAAGTATAAAGTAGAAGCTATCGTGGATGATTCACAATTTTCCCTGGGTGTATAACATACCTCCCAGACCTCCAGGAATATCAACATCCACATCCTCTGAAGGGACTTCCGTCAAGTATAATGTAGAAGCTATCGTAGATGATTCACAATTTTCCCTGGGTGTATAAGATACCTCCCAGACCTCCAGGAATATCAACATCCACATCCTCTGAAGGGACTTCCGTCAAGAATAAAGTAGAAGCTATCGTGGATGATTCACAATTTTCCCTGGCTGTATAAGATACCTCCCCAGACCTCCAGGAATATCAACATCCACATCCTCTAAAGGGACTTCTGTCAAGTATAAAGTAGAAGCTATCGTGGATGATTCACAATTTTCCCTAGGTGTGTAAGATACCTCCCAGACCTCCAGGAATATCAACATCCACATCCTCTAAAGGGACTTCTGACTTCCGTCAAGTATAAAGTAGAAGCTATTGTAGATGATTCACAATTTTCCCTGGGTGTATAACATACCTCCCCAGACCTCCAGGAATATCAACATCCACATCCTCTAAAGGGACTTCTGACTTCCGTCAAGTATAAAGTAGAAGCTATTGTAGATGATTCACAATTTTCCCTGGGTGTATAACATACCTCCCCAGACCTCCAGGAATATCAACATCCACATCCTCTAAAGGGACTTCTGACTTCCGTCAAGTATAAAGTAGAAGCTATTGTAGATGATTCACAATTTTCCCTGTGTGTATAACATACCTCCCCAGACCTCCAGGAATATCAACATCCACATCCTCTAAAGGGACTTCTGACTTCCGTCAAGTATAAAGTAGAAGCTATTGTAGATGATTCACAATTTTCCCTGGGTGTATAACATACCTCCCCAGACCTCCAGGAATATCAACATCCACATCCTCTGAAGGGACTTCCGTCAAGTATAAAGTAGAAGCTATTGTAGATGATTCACAATTTTCCCTGTGTGTATAACATACCTCCACAGACCTCCAGGAATATCAACATCCACATCCTCTGAAGGGACTTCCGTCAAGTATAAAGTAGAAGCTATCGTGGATGATTCACAATTTTCCCTGGGTGTATAACATACCTCCCCAGACCTCCAGGAATATCAACATCCACATCCTCTGAAGGGACTTCCGTCAAGTATAAAGTAGAAGCTATTGTAGATGATTCACAATTTTCCCTGTGTGTATAACATACCTCCCCAGACCTCCAGGAATATCAACATCCACATCCTCTGAAGGGACTTCCGTCAAGTATAAAGTAGAAGCTATCGTGGATGATTCACAATTTTCCCTGGGTGTATAACATACCTCCCCAGACCTCCAGGAATATCAACATCCACATCCTCTAAAGGGACTTCTGACTTCCGTCAAGTATAAAGTAGAAGCTATTGTAGATGATTCACAATTTTCCCTGGGTGTATAACATACCTCCCCAGACCTCCTGGAATATCAATATCCACATCCTCTGAAGGGACTTCCGCCAAGTATAAAGTAGAAGCTATCGTGGATGATTCACAATTTTCCCTGGGTGTATAAGATACTTCCCAGACCTCCAGGAATATCAACATCCACATCCTCTAAAGGGACTTCTGTCAAGTATAAAGTAGAAGCTATCGTGGATGATTCACAATTTTCCCTGGGTGTATAAGATACTTCCCAGACCTCCAGGAATATCAACATCCACATCCTCTAAAGGGACTTCTGACTTCCGTCAAGTATAAAGTAGAAGCTATTGTAGATGATTCATAATTTTCCCTGGGTGTATAACATACCTCCCCAGACCTCCAGGAATATCAACATCCACATCCTCTAAAGGGACTTCTGACTTCCGTCAAGTATAAAGTAGAAGCTATTGTAGATGATTCATAATTTTCCCTGGGTGTATAACATACCTCCCCAGACCTCCTGGAATATAAATATCCACATCCTCTTAATCGACTTCCGCCAAGTATAAAGTAGAAGCTATCGTGGATGATTCCCAATTTTCCCTGGGTGTATAAGATACTTCCCAGACCTCCAGGAATATCAACATCCACATCCTCTAAAGGGACTTCTGACTTCCGTCAAGTATAAAGTAGAAGCTATTGTAGATGATTCATAATTTTCCCTGGGTGTATAACATACCTCCCCAGACCTCCTGGAATATAAATATCCACATCCTCTTAATCGACTTCCGCCAAGTATAAAGTAGAAGCTATCGTGGATGATTCCCAATTTTCCCTGGGTGTATAAGATACTTCCCAGACCTCCAGGAATATCAACATCCACATCCTCTGAAGGGACTTCTGACTTCTGTCAAGTATAAAGTAGAAGCTATCGTGGATGATTCCCAATTTTCCCTGGGTGTATAAGATACTTCCCAGACCTCCAGGAATATCAACATCCACATCCTCTGAAGGGACTTCTGACTTCCGTCAAGTATAAAGTAGAAGCTATTGTAGATGATTCATAATTTTCCCTGGGTGTATAACATACCTCCCCAGACCTCCTGGAATATAAATATCCACATCCTCTTAATCGACTTCCGCCAAGTATAAAGTAGAAGCTATCGTGGATGATTCCCAATTTTCCCTGGGTGTATAAGATACTTCCCAGACCTCCAGGAATATCAACATCCACATCCTCTGAAGGGACTTCTGACTTCCGTCAAGTATAAAGTAGAAGCTATTGTAGATGATTCATAATTTTCCCTGGGTGTATAACATACCTCCCCAGACCTCCTGGAATATAAATATCCACATCCTCTTAATCGACTTCCGCCAAGTATAAAGTAGAAGCTATCGTGGATGATTCCCAATTTTCCCTGGGTGTATAAGATACTTCCCAGACCTCCAGGAATATCAACATCCACATCCTCTAAAGGGACTTCTGACTTCCGTCAAGTATAAAGTAGAAGCTATTGTAGATGATTCATAATTTTCCCTGGGTGTATAACATACCTCCCCAGACCTCCTGGAATATAAATATCCACATCCTCTTAATCGACTTCCGCCAAGTATAAAGTAGAAGCTATCGTGGATGATTCCCAATTTTCCCTGGGTGTATAAGATACTTCCCAGACCTCCAGGAATATCAACATCCACATCCTCTGAAGGGACTTCTGACTTCTGTCAAGTATAAAGTAGAAGCTATCGTGGATGATTCACAATTTTCCCTGGGTGTATAAGATACTTCCCAGACCTCCAGGAATATCAACATTCACATCCTCTAAAGGGACTTCTATCAAGCATCGAAACTCTCTCTTCTCTGTAGCTCGAAACATCCACGAATCACATGTTCAAAACACGTATTTCATTAGTAAGTATAGTATTATTATAGCCCCATATGCGTCAAAATAAACAGTACTGAAACTGAATGACCGATTTAGAGTCATTCTTGGCCGTTAAATAGGAGACCTCAGGAGACTTTGTTGTGTCCGAAGCCTGCCTTTTCGTTCATAGCGGTTCCCGCAAGGTGGCGCAATAAGCCACACTGCCTTAGAAAACATTGCTTTCCTTCGAGAAACTTTTGGCAACCGCCTCACCTCCCTTAGAACAAACTTTCCTCATCCAGCCCACCCTCCCGATCTTACACTACTTGACGCCTACGTCTGGGAAATGATGAAGAAGAAGGAAAGTGATGATTTTCGTGATGACCCACCAACCACCATCGTCCTCCCGTTTCGTTCACAATGATTCCAGCAATATGCCGCAACCACCCACACCGCCTTAGACAACATTGCTTTCCTTCGAGAAACTGGCGCAACCACCCACACCGCCTTAGACAACATTGCTTTCCTTCGAGCAGCTGGCGCAACCACCCACACCGCCTTAGACAACATTGCTTTCCTTCGAGAAACTGGCGTAACCACCCACACCGCCTTAGACAACATTGCTTTCCTTCGAGAAACTGGTGCAACCACCCACACCGCCTTAGACAACATTGCTTTCCTTCGAGAAACTGGCGCAACCACCCACACCGCCTTAGACAACCTTGCTTTCCTTCGAGAAACTGGCGCAACCACCCACACCGCCTTAGCCAAACATTGCTTTCCTTCGAGAAACTGACGTAACCACCCACACCGCATTAGACAACATTGCTTTCCTTCGAGAAACTGGCGCAACCACCCACACCGCCTTAGACAACATTGCTTTCCTTCGAGAAACTTAAACACCCGCCTCATCTTCCTTAGAACAAACTTTCCTTACCCAGCCCACTTTCCTGATCTTACATCACCTGACGTCTACGTCTGGGGAATACAGAAGGAGAAGATTTTAAGTGATTACCCACCAATCACCTCCGTATACCTACAGGAAAATATAACCATGTGTATAACGAGTATGAAACAACCCCTCTTCACCAAAATGATGCAAAACCTCCAAGAACGGCACGAGTTTTGGCTCAGATTCTACGGAGGTCGTACAGAACATATTTATACCCGAGTCTAACCAATTTAGCTACTTTTTACTTTTATGTGTTTCTAAAACTATCTATATAAAATAAAACCTTACAACGGGTTCAGTACTTAATATTTTGGCGCATGCTCCAGAGTAGGACCGATGCACGGTGTGTGTTACCTTCACCATGATCCCGCCATGATAAGCGCGCCAGCGTCTCGAGCTGTCAGGTTCGAGCAGTCACGTCGAACGCCAAATAAAAGTATCGGTAAAACAAGACAGGCTCTCACGCGGCCCAGATGATTATCTGCCTCGACGATTTTACCCGTTCTATATAACTTTTAATGGGCCCTAACTTCGCTCTTTTAGCTTTTTACGTATCGAAACCGTTTCTGGAAAGACATTTTAATTGCCCGGTCTCAGGCATTGATGGAAGCGCCCGATTAAAATGGACTAATTAGGTAGCCCTATAAAGCGAAAGATTTTAGAGGGACGACCTCTCAGCGCGGTCGTGCATTTTTATAGTTCGGATGTTTCACAAAGACATATTATGGAAATGTTCGATTAGATTCGTAAAACTGTGGGTTTTCTTCGGCGCTCGGTTTGAGGAATTTATTTCGGCCCGTTACCGCTGTGTAGGACCATACATCTTGTTCGACATACTCACATTATGCCTTTAACACGGGAGCCGACCTATTCGACTCTTATCTCGCCATCCAAGTGGCAAAGCTTCGTACGAAAGTAATGTTGAAGTTTTGCACCATTAAACAAGTAACATTCTTAATCAAAACCTACTTAGGTAAACTAGAGAAAATTTTATTTGTGTTACTATTCATTAAATAATTACACTTAATATAAATAAATTAACATAACCTATGCGTTAAAACAACTGTTCTATTACATAAACTGTAATATAAAATCAGCTGTTTTACGAAATCATATGCTACCACTTATTTTAAGCCAAATGGGACGAAATAACTATTGCATACCTAGCACCTTTTGTGAAACGTTTATCGCCCAAATAAAACTAAAATTAATTCATTAAATTTAATTAATGAATTAATATTTGAAAAAAAAAACTTTTACCATCAAGTGTCATCCACTACAAGTTTAAAAAAATGTATTTGAACTTGAGTGGATGAATAAAATGTATTTGAGTAAAGTTTGAAAATTTAAACACGAAATATATAGGATGAATGTGAACTAACAGAAAGACGGAATACAAATAAATTTGTAGACTAACATTGAATTTGTAGTAATTTCAAGACGGCTCTTCAGAGAGTATTGTAATAATTTCCTCTGAAGATGATTGCTGTGCAGTAGAAATGACTTTTAAAGGTTTTATTTATTTATAATTAAATAAAAATACTCCCACAATTACTGCAAGTTATTATCGATGAATCTGTTTAAAAGAGATGTATCATTATAAATAAATACAAAACTACATTTGAAAACAAACTAAACATAACCTCATCGTAAGCTTTAAGTGGATACGAAATAGCCGTTATTGGCAACCGATCCAATTTGAGCGTTATAATTGGGAAGCAATTTTTGAAACTTTTAAAAACTAAAAATTTTCAAAAACGAGAGTATTTCCTCTAGGCTATCATAAAAACGTGTCCACAAAATTAAGCCTTAAAAGGAGTTTCCACTACAATTCAGAATAAGAAATGTTTCATATTTAGTGGAAACATGAACTATGATATATTCTGTTAGGGAAGTAGAATATAAAGCAGGTTAAATGAAAATATAATAGGATGGAGTCGGCCAAGAGTTGTCCGCCGAACACAATGAGACGTAAAGAGCCGGTTACAATTCGATCTCAAACCACCTGTACTTACGTCTTAATGCTTTTCCGCGCATTCATCTCTCCTCCAGCACAGTGCATCCTTTTATTGCCAACCTATCCTGTCCATTGGAAACAAATAATTACAACTCCACCGCCACGCCTCCAGTTTAACATAACCTGTAATTGTCCACGGCAGGGATCCCATGGCTACGTGGACCAACTGTAATTACACTATTGGGCGATTTCAACGCACGTGTAGGACAGTTCGATTCTACACGTCGTAAATATTCTTATGACAATATAACATATATTTACGACTTCCAATTCCATTGCACAGCGTGCGGTTTGAAACAATTTTTGCTGATAAAGGAATTTCACGACTAAAATAAATACATTTGCCTTTAGAAAATATTCTTAACAAATGGTTAGTCAGTCAAAGAAGGACGGGGTTTTTGACGCCGTGGTTTTTTTGCAGCGTCTGTCTTCTTTAACGGAGGATACTAGAATTAGGGCTCTAGGTGTTCGATTGGTACAAAGAGGGGATTTTAATGGCCTTCGTTTGATATGAAGTTTATTTGATGGGACTAATAGAAGATGGTGTAATGCTGTGGCACTATGTGTAAACTCAAAGGCGGCTGGCTGATTGACGTTTTTAAAACACCTGTTTAAGAAATACACCTAAAAATAGCTTAATAGTTAAGCTAACGGCGTAACTTAAAAACTAATTCCATTTTGGTTAAGACTAATTTCTTAACCTAAAACGTGTGAAGAATAATAGCGAAGAAGGTGGAGATTTTGGGGCGAGGGAAATTAAGGGGGATCTAATAGGGCTCTAGTGCGAGGTCTAAAAATGAGGAGAGGTCCAGTAAAACCGCTGACGTCCCAGATGTAATCTACAGATATTGTGAGCTTTCGGCGTTGCCAAACACCTCTGCAGGGAGAGAGAGAAAAAGTCTTCAAAAATGGTAATGATTTATAGATGTAAAATGTATGATAGAGAGGAACCAGGGAATTGGGAAATGCATCTCGGCACATATAGTTTGATTTAAAACAGAATAGGATTCTGCGTAGGTAAATCGACCAGAGGGAGTGGGGATTACAGCCGTCTGAGCTAATAGGAAATTCACATCTTGCTGCGTGGGCGAACCTTGTTGCCAATTCGACGTTAAACTTCCGTCCGTCGCTCAGTATCATCGTAACTGTGGTGGAGTGATTTATTTGTGTAGCTTGCTTCGTTCTGCAATTTCAGTAAATGGCAGTGGCGGGTTGACTCTCAATGCGTTCGAACTGACAACATCGCATCCCTACCCTGCCACAGACCCATTCCTATTCTACTTTAAATCTAGGTATATACGGGAATGATTCCAGGTTTTGACAAGAGGTCTTCGTGCAGAGTGGTCACCGAAAGGAGCATATGCCAGGAAAGGATTACAACCTAAGCTAGAACTTAAGGTATTGCCAGGTTATTCAAGAATTAAAAACGAAGAAACGATTACTGTAAGGTCAGTAGCCTATACGAGTAGGCTGTATGAAAGTGAGGGCATCTCTCACAACTCTAGCGCGCACAAGTCTCTCAAGTACGCCTATAATTACTGTAACGACCCACTTCTCCCACACTTGTTCAAGTCTCTGTAAGTTCTAAGTGACATTTGTGTAACACGCCGCGGCTGAGGCTCTAAAATGTCATCCTACTTCAACCTTCTTCCGGCAAAAATGTGACCACAGTTTTTTAATACATTCAAATTTTGATGTATTTTTTATACCCGTCCCTACTGAGACAAAATAGCCCCCCTCAACATAACACCTTCTATCGTCCCAAACAAGTAAACGTCCTTCCAAATTGACAACGCTTTTATTTTTACCAACCAAATAGGCCTACTTACAATCTTGATCCTGAATCCTTCCTGCAGCCAATGTTAGAAAAAACGCAGGAAAAACCACGGGTGTCACAAAATCCCCATTTTCTCTGACTGGCTTGACTGGACTTTTTAAGTTTGGTTCGACTTGTGCTAAATAGCTCTGGCAATTTCTAGAAATTTTTGTAAAAGGTTTTCAGTCATTAAATATAAAAGAAGGTTAGTAAAATTCTAACCTTTCTTACTCTTTTTTAAAATTTCCAATGGAAAATCATATAATTTAAAATCAATTAAGTTCATCTTATTTTATGTAATTCTTGATGTAATCACAAAATAAGAGGTTTACGTTATGAATATGAGGACAGTATTTTTAACCTACGAAACATTAAGTATTTCATGGTAACGAAAACCCCATAAAACATAGAACCAATTATTTTTCACATTTTCTATGAATTTGTTGAAAAAAATACCGAGTTTATGTAAAATAATATGAGCTAACTATGCCAAAATATAATATATATACTCATGATATTATAATATCAGTAAATTGAATATACTCATGATCCTCTTATACCGATCCCCTTTATCTGGATTTACTGTTTCAGGGAATATTTACAACGAAAGAATTTGGGTTTTCCGACAACAATGATGCATTGTACTAAATAAAAAGGAAGTTACACAATAATAGATTTTCACGCAATACTCACAAGTCACTGGTATTAATAATTGTGAGAATAACTTAGGATTACAAAACGTTCAGTCTACGGTGCACAAGGATAGCCATTATTGTATGAAACTGCTTAATGATCTGTCCTATTTCCTGGCTTAGAGCCAAGTAAATGCCAAGTTATCGAGGTTAACTGAATGTTCGGATTAACGAGTTCGTACATATCGATTTAAGGTATTAGGTCTTTTGGAACAGTTACACCTCAGGGTATTTTAGAACAACGTTAAAGGGGACTTTTACCAGCTTTAATGTTAATTTTTTATAAACTAGTGCCATCTATTCGAATTTTTACGAACTTCAACCTAAAACTAGTTTTCCTTGCCAGTTTCGGACGTTGGTTATTAACAAGGCCGTTCTGATTTTATTTGTTGGAGATGTGAATGGTTGAGCAGATTACACTTCGCACCATGGACGCAAGTTCTGAAGCATCATATATTCTGAACCATCAATAAAAAAAATAAGCATCCTACATCCTGGAACCATTATCAGTTGAAACATCCTACATTTCGAACCATCATCAGTTATAGCTCCCTATATTCTGAACCATCATCACCTAATTCATCCTACATTCTGAACCATCATCAGCTGTAGTATCCTACATTCTGAACCATCATCACCTGAAACATCCTACATTCTGAACCATCATCAGTTGAAACATCCTACATTCTGAACCATCATCAGTTGAAACATCCTACATTCTGAAGCATCACCTGAAACATCCTACATTCTGAACCATCATCAGTTGAAACATCCTACATTCTGGACCATCATCAGTTGAAACATCCTACATTCTGAACCATCATCAGTTGAAACATCCTACATTCTGAACCATCATCAGTTGAAACATCCTACATTCTGAACCATCACCTGAAACATCCTACATTCCGAATCATCATCACCTGAAACATCCTAAATTCTGAACCATCATCAGATGGATAATACTACATTACCGTTTCTTAAGATAACCTAGATGTTCGTTTTCTTTTCTCTCCTAGTTCGCATATCTCTCTTCCCAAACCGATGCATCACTTCTTCCTCAGTAACATGTTTGCTCCAAGATATTGGCATTTTATATTTATAGGTTCACGTTTCAAATTTCTCAATTTTTTGCATTACAGTTTGTCCATTGCCCATGCTTCCATTCCGACAGGTAAATATTCCTTTCGTTTGGACCCAATTTGAGTTTCCGTTCCTAGATATATTGATTCGTACTTGTGGATTCTACGCGATCAGTTCTTCGATCTCTCGGTACAAACTGTCTAGCTCCAAGATGGCGCCAAATTATCTGAGATAAAGCCACACGCGTTTAATACAAACAATAGACTTCATTAGAACGACTTGATCGAAGCCAATTGAATGAACGACAGAACAGAACGCCAACTGACCGGACTCGGACGAATCAATACGACAATTAGTTACACAACAATTAGGCTAGCCAAGCCATCTGTTATGCGTTCCCGCACGGCGAGTAACCGTAATTACGGGACGGTAGCGAGGCTCGGCTGTTCGTAACGCCGCGCTGAGTTCTCTAGTCTTCCCTTCGTTCTTCTGTGATAGTTATCATGGAGGGACGGTGATTTTCTTTTAAATAAACCAGACTATTTTTACTTTCTTTGATGGTAATTATTTCTGAGTTAAAGATAATAAGCTGTGTATTTAAAAGGAGATAATGGAACACACAATACGGAGGAAATATTTGTGATACTTGTAATATTTGAGTGATTGAGGGAGAGGGGCGGGAAGAAAAAGAGAGTGGAAACGAAGTAGCGAGAGAGTAGAAGGGATAGGAAGAGAATAAAAGAGGGAGAGCGAAAGGATAGGAACGGAGAGAGATAAGGATAGGGACAGAGTGGATGAGACGGAGGGGAGGAGGAAATCGAATATGAACGGAAGGAGGAGGATGAGGGGCAACAAAAGGTGAGAGAAGGGATTTGGGAAAAGTGATAATGAGAAAGGAAAAAAAGATGATTAAAAGAGACAGGAAGAAACAGAGATAAAATGTATAGTGCGAGTAAGTCGTTGAGAAAGAGAAGAGATCATACAATTATTTTTAACACGAAATTTCGGTTCGAATGCAGACGGCTTCATCCGGAATAATCGATCCGCTCTCCATAAAAAACTAACTCGTACTAAATAATCGACTGTGATCGAAGAGGCCATTTTGAAAATAAAGCGCACAATATTATCCCTGGAATAATGACGAGCTACAGCGATACGCTCCATTAGACAATCTCGCAAATACTTGTCCAGAAGCACCTGCTCTCGGAGCCAGCCAAAACAGATCCTTATTGCCGACGGCCACAGGGCAGACATTGGCTTGCTCACGGGGCGGAAGGTCGCCCGGTACTGCGGCTGTAAATCAACCTGTTGCATTAAAGCACAACTGCACCGCGAAATATATTAAAATAGAAAAACAACGTCTAGAAAAAAGAAAAACCAACTTTCAATTAAAATACCCGGTCAGCTGAGCTATTCCGATCCAATTAAATTAAAACGGAGCGGACCAACTAACGACCCCCGGCCGGAATGTTTGGCCAATTTACTTCACGGCTGGACGACGTCTGAAGAATTTCATCGGTTGACAGTGGGTCCTAATTAGAAATTGTAATAAGGATTGGGCTAAGATTCGAAAACACGATTTCCACTCTGAAATATTATTGATCAGGATGCTAAGACATGGGTCAGACTGATGGATATTAACGGCTGATTAAAGCGTCCATTTTCATTTCAGTTTGGAATGAATCTGTTATTTAGTGTTTAAAACACCAAACCAGCGGCGGATTTAAGAGGGGGCTTTGGGGCTCAAGCACCTCCCAAAATAAGGGAGAGTGAAAATTTTAAAACTATAAAATAACACTATAAATGTAAACTAGTAAACGCCATTTCCGATGTCTGCGTTAGTCCCAGATTTAAATCTACTTACTAATTAGCATAATATGCTTACAAACCCATATTAATCACGATAATCCCATACTATAATCATTAATAAATACACTCACCCACAATATGATAAATAGGCGGTTTGCATTGTAAATATATGGTAAGTGAGGGTAAATAATGCGTGTGCAATGTCAAATAGCAGGCCTATAACTGTTTCCCTCAGGCAGAAGACGTTTAGAGTTTACACGATATTTACCATAAATATTTTCCGGACGGGGGGAACACACCAGCCCTCCCCAAAATAGTTTTCTAGATCCGCTCCTGCATCAAACACACGTTATTAAATTTTATAAATCTTAACTAAAATCAAATTTTCACTGACAATTTACCAAATCTGAATAGACCTTAAAGAATCATGTGCACACAAAAATATTAAACATTTATACCGATGCCCCAAAAATTAATATAGCTACAAAGTACCCGATTAGGATAGATTTGATTAAAAATAATAATGAAGTTTACTAATCCACGAGATGGACTCTGCCTTAAGCGAAACACTGCTTCATTGGTCCATTGGGCGATACCAAAACAGAAGTCTGTTCACTTTATTATATATTAATCTAGTTAGCTTGTAAACACAAAATATACACAACTCACAATTATACAACTTTAATTCCTTTTACGCGTTTCAATGACATTATGTCATCATCATAAGTGATGCTACCACAAACATATACCTTCTATTAAACAAATGGAACATAACCTATAATATTTTTAGTTATAGTAAAAATATTAAAGGTTATGTTCCATTTCCTGAATTAACGTTAAATGATTGTGGTAGCATCACTGATGGTGACATAATACCATTGAAACGCGTAAAAATTAAAGTTGTATAATTGTGAGTTTTATATTATTTCTTGTGTTTATAACCTTAACTCACAAACTAGCTCGAATATTGTTTATAGTTACCTTAGGTTAGCAGACATTATATTTTATAAGCAAATATTTTATTACCATATTGTAATGTAATATAATATAGTTCACTGTTTTATTTTAAAAAAAAACCCTTGACGTCATAGAGTTTTGTGAGTGGTGAAAAGTTGGGTTATTAATTTTGTTTTTTTAATTTCTTAAATTTTCTGAGTTTCGACATTGCGTTATTATTTCTAACATGTTTCTGAGGACGTTTAACATCACCTGATTATATTTTTTGTTTACAATTTTACATTTTTTGTTGCAAAACCGATGGCCTTTCCATAATCGATAGTTGCCGGATTCTAATCACTGCCCACACATAGCCTATGTATCGCGTAAAACTGTTTAACATAAAATAACAGTTATTGTGAGTAACAGTTACGAAATAACGAGTATCAAGTCAAATGAAAATAACTGATGACGAACTGATCAGAAATTTTCACTACCACGAAAAATATTCAAACCTTAAAACACCCCTCGACCCTTTAAAGTTTTGTGAGCGGTGTAAAGTTGGGTTATTAATTTTGTTTTTTAATTTCTTAAATTTTCGAAGCTTCGACATTGCGTTATTATTTATCAACTGTTTTCGAGGAGGTTTAACAGTGTCTAATTATATTTTTTTTGTTTATAGAAAAAAACTTTTTGTTGGAAATTCAATGACGTTTAGATATTCAATAATTACCGGATTCTATTTATTCATTGCCTACAAATAGTCTATGTGTCGCATAAACCTGTTTAACATTGTATAACAGTTCTTACCCGTAACATTTATGAAATAACGAGTATCATGTCAAATCATAGTAACTGGTGACAAACTCAACAGAAATTTTCGCTACCACGAAAAATGTTCAAGCCTAAGCTAAACGCCCATCATACAGGGACTTTATAAACTGAATATTTCTCTATAAAACACTAGTTTTACTACATTAAATTATTACGTACTTATTTTACAACCCAGCAACAAATCTAGGTTGGGTTTTAACAAAATAGGATTGTTAACTGTAAAGGCAATGTAGCAACCGGTTAGCTTACGAGAATTTTTTTTAATATATAACCTAACCTAACCTACCATATATGGTCTTGCTATTTGCAATATAGTTATGTAGTAAGAATTTAACAGTTACAACGCAAAAAAAATATATAACATGTCTACAGCTTGGGATACAATGTTATGTCATCAGAGGGAGGACCCAACTGTTTCACTTCAGCAATCGTTCAGTTTACTTTAGCCCGATTTTTTTTATAGCCTTAAAACAGACCTTAGCCCGACTTTTTTAAAGTACCTTAAAAGGATACTTTGTACTTGTATTGCAATGTATTCCTAAATAGTATGGCAATGCCTGCAGGATTGTTTGATGAAAGAACAAGTTCCAAAAATGAGGTTATGTTATGAGTAATATATGTAAATACGAAAAATCAAAGATAGTCCAATGATTGTATTGTCAAGCTCTAGTTTTCTACCACCTTCTTTGTCGTTAATGTACTGTATAAATATTTGTGGGGTAAGAATAATATAAAAGCTCTAGTTTTCTACCACCTTCTTTGTCGTTAATATACTGTATAAATATTTGTGGGGTAAGAATAATATAAAAGCTCTAGTTTTCTACCACCTTCTTTGTCGTTAATATACTGTATAAATATTTGTGGGGTAAGAATAATATAAAAGCTCTAGTTTTCTACCACCTTCTTTGTCGTTAATATACTGTATAAATATTTGTGGGGTAAGAATAATATAAAAGCTCTAGTTTTCTACCACCTTCTTTGTCGTTAATATACTGTATAAATATTTGTGGGGTAAGAATAATATAAAAGCTCTAGTTTTCTACCACCTTCTTTGTCGTTAATGTACTGTATAAATATTTGTGGGGTAAGAATAATATAAAAGCTCTAGTTTTCTACCACCTTCTTTGTCGTTAATATACTGTATAAATATTTGTGGGGTAAGAATAATATAAAAGCTCTAGTTTTCTACCACCTTCTTTGTCGTTAATATACTGTATAAATATTTGTGGGGTAAGAATAATATAAAAGCTCTAGTTTTCTACCACCTTCTTTGTCGTTAATGTACTGTATAAATATTTGTGGGGTAAGAATAATATAAAAGCTTTAGTTTTCTACCACCTTCTTTGTCGTTAATATACTGTATAAATATTTGTGGGGTAAGAATAATATAAAAGCTCTAGTTTTCTACCACCTTCTTTGTCGTTAATGTACTGTATAAATATTTGTGGGGTAAGAATAATATAAAAGCTCTAGTTTTCTACCACCTTCTTTGTCGTTAATGTACTGTATAAATATTTGTGGGGTAAGAATAATATAAAAGCTCTAGTTTTCTACCACCTTCTTTGTCGTTAATGTACTGTATAAATATTTGTGGGGTAAGAATAATATAAAAGCTCTAGTTTTCTACCACCTTCTTTGTCGTTAATGTACTGTATAAATATTTGTGGGGTAAGAATAATATAAAAGCTCTAGTTTTCTACCACCTTCTTTGTCGTTAATATACTGTATAAATATTTGTGGGGTAAGAATAATATAAAAGCTCTAGTTTTCTACCACCTTCTTTGTCGTTAATATACTGTATAAATATTTGTGGGGTAAGAATAATATAAAAGCTCTAGTTTTCTACCACCTTCTTTGTCGTTAATATACTGTATAAATATTTGTGGGGTAAGAATAATATAAAAGCTCTAGTTTTCTACCACCTTCTTTGTCGTTAATATACTGTATAAATATTTGTGGGGTAAGAATAATATAAAAGCTCTAGTTTTCTACCACCTTCTTTGTCGTTAATGTACTGTATAAATATTTGTGGGGTAAGAATAATATAAAAGCTCTAGTTTTCTACCACCTTCTTTGTCGTTAATATACTGTATAAATATTTGTGGGGTAAGAATAATATAAAAGCTCTAGTTTTCTACCACCTTCTTTGTCGTTAATGTACTGTATAAATATTTGTGGGGTAAGAATAATATAAAAGCTCTAGTTTTCTACCACCTTCTTTGTCGTTAATGTACTGTATAAATATTTGTGGGGTAAGAATAGTATAAAAGCTCTAGTTTTCTACCACCTTCTTTGTCGTTAATGTACTGTATAAATATTTGTGGGGTAAGAATAGTATAAAAGCTTTAGTTTTCTACCACCTTCTTTGTCGTTAATATACTGTATAAATATTTGTGGGGTAAGAATAATATAAAAGCTCTAGTTTTCTACCACCTTCTTTGTCGTTAATGTACTGTATAAATATTTGTGGGGTAAGAATAATATAAAAGCTCTAGTTTTCTACCACCTTCTTTGTCGTTAATGTACTGTATAAATATTTGTGGGGTAAGAATAATATAAAAGCTCTAGTTTTCTACCACCTTCTTTGTCGTTAATGTACTGTATAAATATTTGTGGGGTAAGAATAATATAAAAGCTCTAGTTTTCTACCACCTTCTTTGTCGTTAATGTACTGTATAAATATTTGTGGGGTAAGAATAATATAAAAGCTCTAGTTTTCTACCACCTTCTTTGTCGTTAATGTACTGTATAAATATTTGTGGGGTAAGAATAATATAAAAGCTCTAGTTTTCTACCACCTTCTTTGTCGTTAATGTACTGTATAAATATTTGTGGGGTAAGAATAATATAAAAGCTTTAGTTTTCTACCACCTTCTTTGTCGTTAATGTACTGTATAAATATTTGTGGGGTAAGAATAATATAAAAGCTTTAGTTTTCTACCACCTTCTTTGTCGTTAATATACTGTATAAATATTTGTGGGGTAAGAATAATATAAAAGCTCTAGTTTTCTACCACCTTCTTTGTCGTTAATATACTGTATAAATATTTGTGGGGTAAGAATAATATAAAAGCTTTAGTTTTCTACCACCTTCTTTGTCGTTAATATACTGTATAAATATTTGTGGGGTAAGAATAATATAAAAGCTCTAGTTTTCTACCACCTTCTTTGTCGTTAATATACTGTATAAATATTTGTGGGGTAAGAATAATATAAAAGCTTTAGTTTTCTACCACCTTCTTTGTCGTTAATGTACTGTATAAATATTTGTGGGGTAAGAATAATATAAAAGCTCTAGTTTTCTACCACCTTCTTTGTCGTTAATGTACTGTATAAATATTTGTGGGGTAAGAATAATATAAAAGCTTTAGTTTTCTACCACCTTCTTTGTCGTTAATGTACTGTATAAATATTTGTGGGGTAAGAATAATATAAAAACTCTAGTTTTCTACCACCTTCTTTGTCGTTAATATACTGTATAAATATTTGTGGGGTAAGAATAATATAAAAGCTTTAGTTTTCTACCACCTTCTTTGTCGTTAATATACTGTATAAATATTTGTGGGGTAAGAATAATATAAAAGCTTTAGTTTTCTACCACCTTCTTTGTCGTTAATGTACTGTATAAATATTTGTGGGGTAAGAATAATATAAAAGCTCTAGTTTTCTACCACCTTCTTTGTCGTTAATATACTGTATAAATATTTGTGGGGTAAGAATAATATAAAAGCTTTAGTTTTCTACCACCTTCTTTGTCGTTAATGTACTGTATAAATATTTGTGGGGTAAGAATAATATAAAAGCTCTAGTTTTCTACCACCTTCTTTGTCGTTAATATACTGTATAAATATTTGTGGGGTAAGAATAATATAAAAGCTCTAGTTTTCTACCACCTTCTTTGTCGTTAATGTACTGTATAAATATTTGTGGGGTAAGAATAATATAAAAGCTCTAGTTTTCTACCACCTTCTTTGTCGTTAATATACTGTATAAATATTTGTGGGGTAAGAATAATATAAAAGCTTTAGTTTTCTACCACCTTCTTTGTCGTTAATATACTGTATAAATATTTGTGGGGTAAGAATAATATAAAAGCTCTAGTTTTCTACCACCTTCTTTGTCGTTAATATACTGTATAAATATTTGTGGGGTAAGAATAATATAAAAGCTCTAGTTTTCTACCACCTTCTTTGTCGTTAATGTACTGTATAAATATTTGTGGGGTAAGAATAATATAAAAGCTCTAGTTTTCTACCACCTTCTTTGTCGTTAATATACTGTATAAATATTTGTGGGGTAAGAATAATATAAAAGCTTTAGTTTTCTACCACCTTCTTTGTCGTTAATGTACTGTATAAATATTTGTGGGGTAAGAATAATATAAAAGCTCTAGTTTTCTACCACCTTCTTTGTCGTTAATATACTGTATAAATATTTGTGGGGTAAGAATAATATAAAAGCTTTAGTTTTCTACCACCTTCTTTGTCGTTAATGTACTGTATAAATATTTGTGGGGTAAGAATAATATAAAAGCTCTAGTTTTCTACCACCTTCTTTGTCGTTAATATACTGTATAAATATTTGTGGGGTAAGAATAATATAAAAGCTTTAGTTTTCTACCACCTTCTTTGTCGTTAATATACTGTATAAATATTTGTGGGGTAAGAATAATATAAAAGCTCTAGTTTTCTACCACCTTCTTTGTCGTTAATATACTGTATAAATATTTGTGGGGTAAGAATAATATAAAAGCTTTAGTTTTCTACCACCTTCTTTGTCGTTAATGTACTGTATAAATATTTGTGGGGTAAGAATAATATAAAAGCTTTAGTTTTCTACCACCTTCTTTGTCGTTAATATACTGTATAAATATTTGTGGGGTAAGAATAATATAAAAGCTCTAGTTTTCTACCACCTTCTTTGTCGTTAATATACTGTATAAATATTTGTGGGGTAAGAATAATATAAAAGCTCTAGTTTTCTACCACCTTCTTTGTCGTTAATATACTGTATAAATATTTGTGGGGTAAGAATAATATAAAAGCTTTAGTTTTCTACCACCTTCTTTGTCGTTAATATACTGTATAAATATTTGTGGGGTAAGAATAATATAAAAGCTCTAGTTTTCTACCACCTTCTTTGTCGTTAATATACTGTATAAATATTTGTGGGGTAAGAATAATATAAAAGCTCTAGTTTTCTACCACCTTCTTTGTCGTTAATGTACTGTATAAATATTTGTGGGGTAAGAATAATATAAAAGCTCTAGTTTTCTACCACCTTCTTTGTCGTTAATATACTGTATAAATATTTGTGGGGTAAGAATAATATAAAAGCTTTAGTTTTCTACCACCTTCTTTGTCGTTAATGTACTGTATAAATATTTGTGGGGTAAGAATAATATAAAAGCTTTAGTTTTCTACCACCTTCTTTGTCGTTAATATACTGTATAAATATTTGTGGGGTAAGAATAATATAAAAGCTCTAGTTTTCTACCACCTTCTTTGTCGTTAATATACTGTATAAATATTTGTGGGGTAAGAATAATATAAAAGCTCTAGTTTTCTACCACCTTCTTTGTCGTTAATATACTGTATAAATATTTGTGGGGTAAGAATAATATAAAAGCTCTAGTTTTCTACCACCTTCTTTGTCGTTAATATACTGTATAAATATTTGTGGGGTAAGAATAATATAAAAGCTCTAGTTTTCTACCACCTTCTTTGTCGTTAATATACTGTATAAATATTTGTGGGGTAAGAATAATATAAAAGCTCTAGTTTTCTACCACCTTCTTTGTCGTTAATATACTGTATAAATATTTGTGGGGTAAGAATAATATAAAAGCTCTAGTTTTCTACCACCTTCTTTGTCGTTAATATACTGTATAAATATTTGTGGGGTAAGAATAATATAAAAGCTCTAGTTTTCTACCACCTTCTTTGTCGTTAATGTACTGTATAAATATTTGTGGGGTAAGAATAATATAAAAGCTCTAGTTTTCTACCACCTTCTTTGTCGCTAATGTACTGTATAAATATTTGTGGGGTAAGAATAGTATAAAAGCTCTAGTTTTCTACCACCTTCTTTGTCGTTAATATACTGTATAAATATTTGTGGGGTAAGAATAATATAAAAGCTCTAGTTCTCTACCACCTTCTTTGTCGTTAATGTACTGTATAAATATTTGTGGGGTAAGAATAATATAAAAGCTCTAGTTCTCTACCACCTTCTTTGTCGTTAATGTACTGTATAAATATTTGTGGGGTAAGAATAATATAAAAGCTCTAGTTTTCTACCACCTTCTTTGTCGTTAATGTACTGTATAAATATTTGTGGGGTAAGAATAATATAAAAGCTCTAGTTTTCTACCACCTTCTTTGTCGTTAATGTACTGTATAAATATTTGTGGGGTAAGAATAATATAAAAGCTCTAGTTCTCTACCACCTTCTTTGTCGTTAATGTACTGTATAAATATTTGTGGGGTAAGAATAATATAAAAGCTCTAGTTTTCTACCACCTTCTTTGTCGTTAATGTACTGTATAAATATTTGTGGGGTAAGAATAATATAAAAGCTCTAGTTCTCTACCACCTTCTTTGTCGTTAATGTACTGTATAAATATTTGTGGGGTAAGAATAATATAAAAGCTTTAGTTTTCTACCACCTTCTTTGTCGTTAATATACTGTATAAATATTTGTGGGGTAAGAATAATATAAAAGCTCTAGTTTTCTACCACCTTCTTTGTCGTTAATGTACTGTATAAATATTTGTGGGGTAAGAATAATATAAAAGCTCTAGTTTTCTACCACCTTCTTTGTCGTTAATGTACTGTATAAATATTTGTGGGGTAAGAATAATATAAAAGCTTTAGTTTTCTACCACCTTCTTTGTCGTTAATGTACTGTATAAATATTTGTGGGGTAAGAATAATATAAAAGCTCTAGTTTTCTACCACCTTCTTTGTCGTTAATGTACTGTATAAATATTTGTGGGGTAAGAATAATATAAAAGCTCTAGTTTTCTACCACCTTCTTTGTCGTTAATGTACTGTATAAATATTTGTGGGGTAAGAATAATATAAAAGCTCTAGTTTTCTACCACCTTCTTTGTCGTTAATATACTGTATAAATATTTGTGGGGTAAGAATAATATAAAAGCTTTAGTTTTCTACCACCTTCTTTGTCGTTAATGTACTGTATAAATATTTGTGGGGTAAGAATAATATAAAAGCTCTAGTTTTCTACCACCTTCTTTGTCGTTAATATACTGTATAAATATTTGTGGGGTAAGAATAATATAAAAGCTCTAGTTTTCTACCACCTTCTTTGTCGTTAATGTACTGTATAAATATTTGTGGGGTAAGAATAATATAAAAGCTCTAGTTTTCTACCACCTTCTTTGTCGTTAATGTACTGTATAAATATTTGTGGGGTAAGAATAATATAAAAGCTCTAGTTTTCTACCACCTTCTTTGTCGTTAATGTACTGTATAAATATTTGTGGGGTAAGAATAATATAAAAGCTCTAGTTCTCTACCACCTTCTTTGTCGTTAATGTACTGTATAAATATTTGTGGGGTAAGAATAATATAAAAGCTCTAGTTTTCTACCACCTTCTTTGTCGTTAATGTACTGTATAAATATTTGTGGGGTAAGAATAATATAAAAGCTCTAGTTTTCTACCACCTTCTTTGTCGTTAATGTACTGTATAAATATTTGTGGGGTAAGAATAGTATAAAAGCTTTAGTTCTCTACCACCTTCTTTGTCGTTAATGTACTGTATAAATATTTGTGGGGTAAGAATAATATAAAAGCTCTAGTTTTCTACCACCTTCTTTGTCGTTAATGTACTGTATAAATATTTGTGGGGTAAGAATAATATAAAAGCTCTAGTTCTCTACCACCTTCTTTGTCGTTAATGTACTGTATAAATATTTGTGGGGTAAGAATAATATAAAAGCTCTAGTTCTCTACCACCTTCTTTGTCGTTAATGTACTGTATAAATATTTGTGGGGTAAGAATAATATAAAAGCTCTAGTTTTCTACCACCTTCTTTGTCGTTAATGTACTGTATAAATATTTGTGGGGTAAGAATAATATAAAAGCTCTAGTTCTCTACCACCTTCTTTGTCGTTAATGTACTGTATAAATATTTGTGGGGTAAGAATAATATAAAAGCTTTAGTTTTCTACCACCTTCTTTGTCGTTAATATACTGTATAAATATTTGTGGGGTAAGAATAATATAAAAGCTCTAGTTTTCTACCACCTTCTTTGTCGTTAATGTACTGTATAAATATTTGTGGGGTAAGAATAATATAAAAGCTCTAGTTTTCTACCACCTTCTTTGTCGTTAATGTACTGTATAAATATTTGTGGGGTAAGAATAATATAAAAGCTTTAGTTTTCTACCACCTTCTTTGTCGTTAATGTACTGTATAAATATTTGTGGGGTAAGAATAATATAAAAGCTCTAGTTTTCTACCACCTTCTTTGTCGTTAATGTACTGTATAAATATTTGTGGGGTAAGAATAATATAAAAGCTCTAGTTTTCTACCACCTTCTTTGTCGTTAATGTACTGTATAAATATTTGTGGGGTAAGAATAATATAAAAGCTCTAGTTTTCTACCACCTTCTTTGTCGTTAATATACTGTATAAATATTTGTGGGGTAAGAATAATATAAAAGCTCTAGTTTTCTACCACCTTCTTTGTCGTTAATGTACTGTATAAATATTTGTGGGGTAAGAATAATATAAAAGCTTTAGTTTTCTACCACCTTCTTTGTCGTTAATGTACTGTATAAATATTTGTGGGGTAAGAATAATATAAAAGCTCTAGTTTTCTACCACCTTCTTTGTCGTTAATGTACTGTATAAATATTTGTGGGGTAAGAATAATATAAAAGCTCTAGTTTTCTACCACCTTCTTTGTCGTTAATATACTGTATAAATATTTGTGGGGTAAGAATAATATAAAAGCTCTAGTTTTCTACCACCTTCTTTGTCGTTAATGTACTGTATAAATATTTGTGGGGTAAGAATAATATAAAAGCTTTAGTTTTCTACCACCTTCTTTGTCGTTAATGTACTGTATAAATATTTGTGGGGTAAGAATAATATAAAAGCTCTAGTTTTCTACCACCTTCTTTGTCGTTAATGTACTGTATAAATATTTGTGGGGTAAGAATAATATAAAAGCTCTAGTTTTCTACCACCTTCTTTGTCGTTAATGTACTGTATAAATATTTGTGGGGTAAGAATAATATAAAAGCTCTAGTTTTCTACCACCTTCTTTGTCGTTAATATACTGTATAAATATTTGTGGGGTAAGAATAATATAAAAGCTCTAGTTTTCTACCACCTTCTTTGTCGTTAATGTACTGTATAAATATTTGTGGGGTAAGAATAATATAAAAGCTTTAGTTTTCTACCACCTTCTTTGTCGTTAATGTACTGTAAAAATATTTGTGGGGTAAGAATAATATAAAAGCTTTAGTTTTCTACCACCTTCTTTGTCGTTAATATACTGTATAAATATTTGTGGGGTAAGAATAATATAAAAGCTCTAGTTTTCTACCACCTTCTTTGTCGTTAATGTACTGTATAAATATTTGTGGGGTAAGAATAATATAAAAGCTCTAGTTTTCTACCACCTTCTTTGTCGTTAATATACTGTATAAATATTTGTGGGGTAAGAATAATATAAAAGCTCTAGTTTTCTACCACCTTCTTTGTCGTTAATATACTGTATAAATATTTGTGGGGTAAGAATAATATAAAAGCTCTAGTTTTCTACCACCTTCTTTGTCGTTAATATACTGTATAAATATTTGTGGGGTAAGAATAATATAAAAGCTCTAGTTTTCTACCACCTTCTTTGTCGTTAATGTACTGTATAAATATTTGTGGGGTAAGAATAATATAAAAGCTCTAGTTTTCTACCACCTTCTTTGTCGTTAATATACTGTATAAATATTTGTGGGGTAAGAATAATATAAAAGCTCTAGTTTTCTACCACCTTCTTTGTCGTTAATATACTGTATAAATATTTGTGGGGTAAGAATAATATAAAAGCTCTAGTTTTCTACCACCTTCTTTGTCGTTAATGTACTGTATAAATATTTGTGGGGTAAGAATAATATAAAAGCTCTAGTTTTCTACCACCTTCTTTGTCGTTAATATACTGTATAAATATTTGTGGGGTAAGAATAATATAAAAGCTCTAGTTTTCTACCACCTTCTTTGTCGTTAATGTACTGTATAAATATTTGTGGGGTAAGAATAATATAAAAGCTTTAGTTTTCTACCACCTTCTTTGCCGTTAATATACTGTATAAATATTTGTGGGGTAAGAATAATATAAAAGCTTTAGTTTTCTACCACCTTCTTTGTCGTTAATATACTGTATACATATTTGTGGGGTAAGAATAATATAAAAGCTTTAGTTTTCTACCACCTTCTTTGTCGTTAATGTACTGTATAAATATTTGTGGGATAAGAATAATATAAAAGCTTTAGTTTTCTACCACCTTCTTTGTCGTTAATATACTGTATAAATATTTGTGGGGTAAGAATAATATAAAAGCTTTAGTTTTCTACCACCTTCTTTGTCGTTAATATACTGTATAAATATTTGTGGGGTAAGAATAATATAAAAGCTTTAGTTTTCTACCACCTTCTTTGTCGTTAATGTACTGTATAAATATTTGTGGGGTAAGAATAATATAAAAGCTTTAGTTTTCTACCACCTTCTTTGTCGTTAATATACTGTATAAATATTTGTGGGGTAAGAATAGTATAAAAGCTTTAGTTTTCTACCACCTTCTTTGTCGTTAATATACTGTATAAATATTTGTGGGGTAAGAATAGTATAAAAGCTTTAGTTTTCTACCACCTTCTTTGTCGTTAATGTACTGTATAAATATTTGTGGGGTAAGAATAATATAAAAGCTCTAGTTTTCTACCACCTTCTTTGTCGTTAATATACTGTATAAATATTTGTGGGGTAAGAATAATATAAAAGCTTTAGTTTTCTACCACCTTCTTTGTCGTTAATATACTGTATAAATATTTGTGGGGTAAGAATAGTATAAAAGCTTTAGTTTATCTTTTTTACAATTGGCTTTTATAATACCAAGTAATCCTAAGTAAAATTAAACTATTTTTCTACCGACAATAGTTAAGTGTGCGTCACTAAGCTTGCGTTAAAATTCCTTCGACTATCCAGCATACCTGGAACATATGACACATTGTCAAACGAACGAGATTCATTCTAATTAGGAGGCTGTGGTCTCCCATGCCTCGCAATTCTAATTGGCTGGGCGACTTGTTAAATCGAGCTCCAGGAATCCAATGTTTCTTCGGAATATTTCAAGCATTCCCTAATGGCCGTGTACATGACGTTAAATGAAATGGGGAAATTAAAATTGATGTTTAATGAAACAGTATTAAAAATAAAGTAATCAACTATCTTGTAGTATTTACTTTGCGATTGCTGGTAAACACGAATGTTTTAAATTTCTTTTTATACCAGGGTTATTAAATTCCTTCTATTGGCACACACTCTCCTGATATTGTACACATTTTCAATCGTTAATAAAATACGTTTTTATTCATCCAATCAAGTTCAAAAATAATTTTTTAAATTTATATTGGATGAAAATAGAGGTTA
This sequence comes from Prosapia bicincta, assembly GCA_036971475.1. Classification (NCBI taxonomy): domain Eukaryota; kingdom Metazoa; phylum Arthropoda; class Insecta; order Hemiptera; family Cercopidae; genus Prosapia; species Prosapia bicincta. The sequence continues at coordinate 3,361,863 of JBAIZL010000384.1, read as the reverse complement.
ATACAGTTTTTCAAATATTGGTAATTGTTCCGACGTGCGACTACCGCTATTTTCGTGAAATTTTGCTACTTTTCTTATGTATTTTTACGTCCTAGACACGAATCCAACATTATTTTTGGTCGCTGACGCCGTTTTTTTAAAATATTCTTTAAAAAATATAACTTTATTGACGTACGTTCCGAAGTGCGTCTACCGCTGTTCCGAAGTGCGTCTACCGCTGTTCCGACGTGCGTCTACCGCTGTTCCGACGTGCGACTACCGCTGTTCCGACGTGCGTCTACCGCTGTTCCGACGTGCGACTACCGCTGTTCCGACGTGCGACTACCGCTGTTCCGACGTGCGACTACCGCTGTTCCGAAGTGCGTCTACCGCTGTTCCGACGTGCGACTACCGCTGTTCCGAAGTGCGTCTACCGCTGTTCCGACGTGCGACTACCGCTGTTCCGAAGTGCGTCTACCGCTGTTCCGACGTGCGACTACCGCTGTTCCGAAGTGCGACTACCGCTGTTCCGAAGTGCGTCTACCGCTGTTCCGACGTGCGACTACCGCTGTTCCGAAGTGCGACTACCGCTGTTCCGAAGTGCGTCTACCGCTGTTCCGACGTGCGACTACCGCTGTTCCGAAGTGCGACTACCGCTGTTCCGACGTGCGACTACCGCTGTTCCGACGTGCGTCTACCGCTGTTCCGACGTGCGACTACCGCTGTTCCGACGTGCGACTACCGCTGTTCCGAAGTGCGTCTACCGCTGTTCCGACGTGCGACTACCGCTGTTCCGAAGTGCGACTACCGCTGTTCCGAAGTGCGTCTACCGCTGTTCCGACGTGCGACTACCGCTGTTCCGACGTGCGACTACCGCTGTTCCGAAGTGCGACTACCGCTGTTCCGAAGTGCGTCTACCGCTGTTCCGAAGTGCGTCTACCGCTGTTCCGACGTGCGACTACCGCTGTTCCGAAGTGCGTCTACCGCTGTTCCGACGTGCGACTACCGCTGTTCCGAAGTGCGTCTACCGCTGTTCCGAAGTGCGTCTACCGCTGTTCCGACGTGCGACTACCGCTGTTCCGAAGTGCGTCTACCGCTGTTCCGACGTGCGACTACCGCTGTTCCGACGTGCGACTACCGCTATTTTCGTGAAATTTTGCTACTTTTCTTATGTATTTTTACGTCCTAGACACGAAACCAACATTATTTTTGGTCGCTGACGCCGTTTTTATTAAATATACTTGAAAAAACATAACCTAAACTAACCTTTAATGACGTACGACTAACGCTAATTTCGTGAATTTGTTTTTACTTTTCTTATGTATTTTCACGTTTTTACATGTGCACGTTTCCTACATTTTTATGTATTTTTGTGAAAGTTACTTTATTTCACATTTTAAATGATAGATTGTAATGACATGTAGGCCTATAGCGTGAACCGAGCGCGCAGTTGCTACAGCGCACTCCACTACGTCTAGATCTGTAATTTTATACATTACTATATACCTACATTAAAATATACCTACAAAGTATCCAGTCAGGATAGATTTGGTAATAATTTTATTCAGAATTATTATCTACTTTTATTAAATTATAACCAAATCTATCCTGACTTGATACTTCATAGGTATATTTTAATGTAGATATATAGCAATGTTGTATAAAACTATAACCAAATCTATCCTGACTTGATACTTCATAGGTATATTTTAATGTAAGTATATAGTAATGTTGTATAAAATTATAACCAAATCTATCCTGACTTGATATTTCATAGGTATATTTTAATGTAGGTATATAGTAATGTTGTATAAAACTATAACCAAATCTATCCTCACTGATTACTTCGTAGGTATATTTCAATATAGGTAGATAGTAAAATTGAATATAATTATAACCAAATCTATCCTGACTGGATACTTCGTAGGTATATTTTAATGTAGGTAAATATATAGGTTTAAAAATATCAGTTTAGGTTACGTTTTTTTTAAGTATATTTCAAAAAAACGGCGTCAACGACAATAATTAATATTGGATTCTTGTCTAGGACGTGAAAATACATACGAAAAGTAAAAAAATTTCACGAAAATAGCGGTAGTCGCACGTCGGAACGTACGTCAATAAAGGTTATGTTTTTTAAAGTATATTTTAAAAAAACGGCGTCGGCGACAATTATTAATGTTGGATTCGTGTCTAGGACGTAAAAATACAGAAGAAAATTTAAAAAATTTCACGAAAATAGCGGTAGTCGCACGTTGGAACAGCGGTAGTCGCACGTCGGAACGTTCGTCAATAAGGTTATGTTTTTAAAGTATATTTTAAAAAAAGGCGTCATCGACAATAATTAATGTTGGATTCGTGTCTAGGACGTAAAAATACATAAGAAAAGTAAAAAAATTTCACGAAAATAGCGGTAGTCGCACGTCGGAACAATTACCCAAATATTTATTCAATAATTAAATTTAAAAAATTGTGGGATCCAGCCGGATTTGAAATAAAAATCTTAATGTTTGAAGTCTAGCACACCTTGATACTGCGCCAACTTTCAAATACCTAGAAATATATTTCTCAAAGAGAAAGACGCATTTTTCCCCATCTGGTTTCCATCGAGGCCCCCATTGTATAACCTTAAACTATTGCCATGGTTATCACACAGTATCATAAATAGTGCTCTAGAATAACTAAAATAATTTTGTCATTAACTTCAGTATGAATTTACTTAATTTTATTAAAAAATTTTACTTCATTTAAAGCTAAAGTAACGAATGGGACTACATTGTTTAATCGGCAGCTAGAAAGTTTTCAGTAACGCTGGGTAGAAATAAATAATATAATCCATAAATAATACTTCTTAAATTTAAAAAAAACCCGTGCTTAAAATAATCAGAGTTGTCAAGATAACGCAAATTATTTTTTGGAAAATATTTGACAAAAAAGGACTGTTGTACCAGTTCTTTACTTAAAAATACATTATAAACAAGAAAAGGTCATTATAAATGTAGCAAACCATAAATAGTGATTGTAATTATCATCATACAAATTATTTTAACCAATAATTGTTCAGGGATCGCTACACATAAATATAGCTACAGAGTAAGTCGGTATAGATTTGGTTATAAAAAATTATATTTTTTAATCGTAAACTGAATGATTACTGAAGTGAAGAAGTTGGATCAGTCAACTAACAACAGGTTATGGCGAAGCTGGTTACGGAAATTTTCTTTTGTGTGTGTAGTGCACTGTTAAATTAAAGCTTTTGTTTTTTAATAACCAAATCTATCGTAACCGGTTACTTTGTTGATATATTGGTATTTATCCTTGTTTTAAAAATCAAGTTATGTTTGTATTTTTTGTTTTCAATTTAAACTACTGTATAATGTGCGTTATTTAAAGTAATTTCAGGTATTGTTTAGAATATATTTTTAAATAACATTAGTAAAAACCAGGGGCGTAGCCAGGACGAGGGGGGCACGACGGGGGGGGGGGTCAAGGAGAACTTTCCCTTTGAAATTTTGAACATTTTTATCTGTAGAAATAACATTTTATATTTTGGCAATAAAGATTACTCAAGTTTTGGGTCGTCGGGAAGCGGTTTTGCTAAAAACCTAGCATAGTGTTAATAGGGTAACAATTTTTGCTAAAATTAATTGGTTTGGGGGGCCACGTGCCCTTCCCTGGTTGCGCCACTGGTAAAAACAATAAAAATTGGCGTTGATGTAGTCTTAGTTAAGTATTACCTTAACCCCATTTTGTGTAAATAATTAGGCTATAACTTGAACTTAATACATTTGTTTCAAAGTAATATTTCTTTTTGTAAATATAGGAGAACTAATTTGTGACTAAACTATATTTTAAGTTATTTAATATGGAAACTTTAAATTAAACACTAAATTGAATTTTAGTCATTGCCGTTAAAAGCAAACATTAACTATCGCAGCAACATAACCTGAAAAACTAGTTTTTCTTCAGTTATAGGTAGAGGTGCAGTAACATATGGTTAAATATTTGCATAATCACTTTTTTTCAAATTAAAGAGAGTAAATATTTGTGTCACACAAGTAGGATTGAACTTAAATGTACAATAGATTCAACTAATTTTGAAAAGCAGTTGTAATGAGCTGTAAACATTTTATTTACCTGTCAAAACAAAACTTCAGTTTTTCGGTCTTTTCACGATATATTGACACTCACTATTTATAGGTTTAAAAAGTTGCAAAAAATAATTGTTCAAATATCAAGAAACTAAAGTAACAAAAACAATTAATAAGTCTAAGTTTAAATAAACACTTGAAAAAAACTTGATGCACTATTGCCATATCATATTCTTTCTCTTTACAAAAGCCTTCTTAATTTTTTACAGGTTGTCGATTAATTTACATTTAACCGATATAGTATTTAATATAAAACATTTTGCTATATTTTTATTTTCAATTATTTCGCAATAATAGGTTTTATTGGTTTATGAAAAACAAAGATAAAACGAAACCCATAAAAAAGTATTTTGTATATTTTATGGGTTTAAAAAATATTAAAAAAAAGTATAATATTTCAATGTTTCTATTACCTTCCTTTTATTTGCCAAACTAGTTCTTTAGTATTGAATACAGATAGCGTGCATATCAATGCTTGCATATGTGTCAACAATCAGGCTATTACATAATGCATTTCTAAGAAATATTCGTTTTTATTGTAAGAAACTGAATTGTTTTTCTAAAGAAATGACACAATACTTTTATTTCTTACATTGTAACAGGTTAACTTATTAATTACAAATAAATCTGTAACAGAAAGGGAAAGTTTTTGTTTCAAAATGATAATTAATTTTATATGGGAACATTTTATTTAATGTCAAAAATCAATAATTATTTAGTTTTGGAATATTAAGTGTTCCAAAAAACTATATATGCCCCTACAGTTTTCCCACAAATTTTTAATGAAGATTACTTTTTATTTGCAAAATAGTATGAAACATTATTTTAATTCTTTAATATACTCATCTTCACTTCTGTTAGGAGTATTTGTATGTATTGGAGTACATTTTTCTGTTTTTCCTAAAATTAAAATTTTTCTTTGTTGACACGGTTTTAGATTATTTCCATTCTCAAAAATTTTAAATGGTACTGGTAATAAAGTTGGCAGATATTTTGTTAGTAATATTTTATTAACAGGTAAAAATGTTAGGTTTAAGAGGTAAAAATTATAAATTAATGACACAGGCTGATCTTCATAATTAATAAATTAAAGCCTAGTGGGCGTAGAAAATGGCATAGCATTCTTAAGCAAAAGGAAAAGGTTTGCTGTATTAGGTTTTAATGGATACTGAGTTGGTTAGTTGATAGAATAAGTAGAACTAAACATATTGAACTTTTACAGTCTCTATACATAGGTAAATTTCAATGATTTGATGCCTAATGATTATTTTTTGGGTGAATAAGTTACTGATTACATATTCCATAGTTAGTTTTATCTGCATTTAAATGTTTTTGTTTCAGTGATGGCAAATTTATAAGTATTGGAGAAAAAATTCGATTACCAGATGATGTAACAATGGGCTACATAATTGGTAAGTTTAACAAAGATGTAATTAGATTGCTAATCTAACAAAAATTGTTAAACAAATTATAAGTAGGCCTAATTATTGTGTAACTGAGTGAATACGTTTGAACTTACTTGCTGAGAGGGTGTTTTGAAACAATTGTTTCATTTACAAAGCCGATCCTCTACTCATTTCGCTATATAATTTACTCAGTGAATTCAAGATGATTACAACATCAATTTTGCTTTACAAATTTTAAATCATTAACAATTTAAAATATATTTTATACTTGCTTCAGTAGCAATCTTATTTTTTGTCATTTTACTTTACTTGCAACATAATATTGCATTTCAAGTAATAATTTAACATAAAAAGTATTCATTACTAGCTTAATGTATAAAATATTTCTAGCTGGCCTGTTGATTTACACTGAAATAATAGTATCTTAGACTAATACTTAATACGAGATGCTGTTGACTCGTTAAACTGTTCATTAGTTTGGTGTAGTGAGATTACTGTTTTAAATTTTATAAACTGAGATAAATAATTAGTTAAGTAAGTAGAAACATGTTTTCAATTATTAAACATTTCCAACGACAATAATTGTTTAGAAAGCGTTGAAGTTGGTTTTCCAATCAACCATTAACCAGTTTCTTTAGTTTTAATTAGTCTAATAAAAAAAACAGCTTTAGACACATTCTATATAACAAACTGGGTGGAAAAATTACGTAAAGTTCAGCTCTTATGTTTTTCTAAATAGTGCCTTATTTTAACCTTTATAAGGTCCCAATTTTGCATAATTTAACAATGTACACATTGACACAAATTTTTCAAAAACACATTTAGTTTTTTTCTACTTTTGTGTTTCACTTTTGTTTACAGTAATAATTATAACCTATCAACAATATATTACATCCATAAAAAATAGTTTTATATAGTAATTATCTACACCAAGAGTAAAAAAGATAGGTGAATAAATGATAAAAAGTTGTAGGTTAAGAAGGAAATTTGTTTTAAGAAGCTTCCAGCTATTAAGTAGCACCTCGTAGATTTTATTGTTGGTAATGTTGGTGAATCTTTTATATTTGAACTTAATAGAGTTTATTGACCACATTATAGAAACTGTAACCTGCTACATAGCTCAACAATGCTTCCCAGAGGCCATCTAGATAATGATGAATATAAAAGCACTTAGTATAATAAAAATATAAGACACTGATGAAAACTGCTTAGATTGATAACATTTTGTTTCAGTGAGTTTTTCATAAATTTACCAGAACTATAATTTCAGCAAGTTATTTGCTTAATAATGTTAAAGTTTCACTGACGACAATGATGTACAGTAAATTCTTGATTGGGAATACATCTTTTATTATAAAAGTAGAACTTTTATGATTGTTGAGGACACCATTTCAGGAGATGTGTACCATTGTCAACTCAGAGAGGCCAGTTAAAACGGCTGTCCTCAACAATCATAAAATAAGTGCTATTGTACGCAAAAGTAACATATTTATGTACATCTGTTTTTAGTTAAAAAAAAGTACCTCACATGAAGATAGAGTAACTTAATATAAAAGTTCAATCATAAAATAGTGTGTATATATTACATCAAATAAGTACATTAGGATTCAAGTGCTATAGGCCATGACTTACAACATACAATATTTATAATTTTTATCATTTAAAAATTTTGTTGTTTGTAATTCTTTATAGTACCCAAAATATGTTCTTTATATTTACAGAACATCTGCTGAGAAAACCTTTAACTGTTGTCGACCAGTTTCATTCACATCTAGAGCCTATGAAATTTCTTCGACAAGACACTTTCCATGAACAGGTTGAGTAAAATTTCAGAAATAGATATTTGTTGAAAATATATTCTGAACTAATTTTATATAGTATTGCATTATTTCATATTGAAATCTTTGAAAGAACAGTAATTGGAAGATTACAAAATGTAAAAAATGTTTATAACACAGTCATGTGTAACTAACCAATTAAATTAAATACTGGTATGCATGTAAATAATTTTTACTAAAATGAAATTAAAATGAACATATTTCTCCAATATTATTTTTTATGGTTGCAGTGTGTTCTAGGTAGATTATAAATGCCAGATATTAAGTTATTACTGTCTCATACAGAACTACATGGATAGTTAGGTGTACTTCTTAGTCCTATTGTGTAACAATATTTCTAATTTCTTTCCATTCCATAACGCCTATCCCTTTACATGCAGATTGTAAATCTCTTGATAGTTGATCAGTTGGGATAGTGGCAATATGATTGGACATCCGATATTGCATATTCTGTGCAGAATGCTGCAGTACCTAATCTTTTACACAATGATTCGACTTAATCAGTTAAATATTTGTGTTTGCTTGAGTTATTATATCTTTATGTGGTGTTTGTAGTTAAGAAGTTTTTTGTGACTTTATGATGCCTAAGCTTGGGCTATATTATATAATTCAAAAGTTAAAGTAATCAAAGAAATGGAATGGGGGCTGAAAAGAAAGTGTGAAATATCAAAAGCGTATTACCATGTTTTACTTGTCATGTTTTCATCAATCACTTAAAACACTAGTTTATGACTATCCGAACTTTAAATTTAGTAAATTTATTAAAAGTTACTGAGACAGAACGTTTTCGATGGCTATATGCCGATCTTCATCAGTGTCTTCTGCTTGGAGATGTTGGGTCAAGCGGTGACGGTTTTAAAGGTAGGTTTTTGATAGTATCAAATAGTATGTGTGGTTTGTATTGTGTTTGTTCGTTTAATATGTTTGTACTTTGTGTTTTTGTGTGTCTGTAAATTTCATATTGTTCTAGTTTGTTGAGATGTGGTCCTTTTTTGTTGATGTGTAGGATTTGTAGGTTATGCTAAACTTCTGTGTATTTGTGTCCTGTTTCTTTTATGTGATTGTAAAATGTTGAGTTGATATTCTGTTTGTGTTCCTCGACTCTTTGTTTAAAGCTGCGACCTGTTTGTCCAATGTAGAATTCGTTACATTTGTCGCAGTTCAGAACACCAACTCAACATTTTACAATCACATAAAAGAAACAGGAGACAAATAAACAGACGTTAACCATAAACTAGAAATCCTACACATCAACAAAAAAGGACCACAAATCAAAAAACTAGAAGAATATGAAATTTACAGACATACAAAAACACAAAGTACAAACATATTAAACGAACAAACACAATACAATTCACATACTATTTGAAACTATCGAAAATCTACTTTTAAAACCGTCACCTCTCGACCCAACATCTCCAAGCAGAAGACACCGATGAAGATCGGCATATAGCGATGAAAAACGTTCTGTCGCAGTAAGTTTTAATAAATTTACTAAATTTAAAGTTCGGATACTCATAAACTAGTGCTTAAGTGATTATTAAGATTCACCAAAGGTAATGGACTACAAAATTCAAGAATGTTTTAAAAAAAAAGTCCTTATCAATCAACGTATTTTGATTTAAAAATGCAAAGTGTACAGGAAAGAATTGTAAAAAGAAAATGGGAATTCCGGTTGGAGCAATTATGGATGACCTTGAAAAATTACTGTTTTAATTGTTAGGCAAAGCAGCACAGCCAAAATGCTTCAAAACAGTCAAAAGGTAATGGTTACTTACAAAGCCTATAATAACGCTTGAATGGTAGCAAAATTCAAAAATGACTTGAACTTGGTAAAAAAATTTGATTGACAAAATAAACATTTCATATATGATGGATTTATTATAGATGTCACCACCTCTCCGCCCCCAGTTTTCAATTTATTCTGACTTACATTAATCCCTCTTTTAGGTGTCATGCAGTCTTTGCTTTGTCGATCCCATCATACCAACTTCTTCATAGCCGTCCTCTTTTTTTTCTCAGGGGAAATTCACTTTAATAACTTTCTGGGCCTCCTGTTTCTGCCATCCTCTTTGCTTGTCCAAACCATTTCTCATACATGCCAATTACCTTCTCTCTATCTCCTCCCTTATACTTTTATCCATTTCCATTTCATTAAAAATTTGTTCATTTCTGATCTTCTCAAGTCTCGACTTACAGCAGTTTTTTCATTAACAGTCCATTTCCATCGACATTAATTTGTTTTTATTAGCTTTGGTAACATCCCATACCTCTAGACTGTAGAGTGCAACACTGTACAATACTTTTATAAATAAGTTTCTTTGTTTCACAAAACAGAAAAAACATTTTATTATTTATTAATAACTGTTTGCCCAGTAATGGTGTCTAATCATTAAATAGTATTTGTGTTGATCATATTCCTGCAAACATGTATTCAGTCTTTCAACCAAAATAATAAAAAATTTAAAGAATTATTATTGTCAAATAGTTGTTTCAAGAATTTTACGGGAGCCAGTTAACAAACAGTAAGCGTACTAGTAAACATTGTATAGAATAAAGTTACACAAAGACCAGTAGTGCATTGTTTCAGTAATGCTGGTTTTCAGTTTTTAACTGAGGGAGAGTAAACAAGCCTGACAAAATTATAGATTCTAGCCTTCCTAGAGAAACCAACCTTTTGAAAATATGTGATGAATGAGAAAATTGTACCTCCGGAAGACTGGGAGATTTTAAATCTTGAAGTTTGCTATAAAACTTATTTGAATGTTAATAATAGCAGAGCCTTAAGGGGGATCCTGGCAGCTGCAGATTTTGTTGAAGACGTGCTTAAGAATTACCAAAAATCTGCTGAAAAAAATGAAAAAAGACAACAAGACTGGCAAATAACAACAGCTTTAAGAGACAGCTTCTATATATAATAGTGGCAGTAATGCTATCTCTTGGAACCTAGTCCAGCTTAATGGACCAAATGTTTTATGTAATAAGTGACATAACATCATAGGCATATTCAAAATTACTGAGCCATCCAAGGATCAACATTGAACTGTTGTAAGTACTGTTTGAACTACACGACTTTATGTGAATGGCATTTTACTAGGGAATTTATAAAATGTAGTGGAATTCAGTTTCCATTACAGTTAATTTAAGACTGGCAAAACTAAAATTCTCCCATGAAGGATTTGAAATATTTTAACATTTCACTGCATATTGTTGGAATATTGGAATTTTATAGACATCACCATGAAATTTGAATTTAAAAATCTTAACTGTAAAATTAAATTTTATGTTGATGAAATCTTTGTGAGATAATCAGAGGGTGTTGGAAAAAGCGTATAATTGTAAATCTTTTTTTTCAGATCACTTTTAGCTATTCAAGGTATAGCAAAGATGAAGTTAACGTGGTCAAAATTGATGGCTTCGACATGCGCATTGATCCCACTAGGTAATTAATTTTTTATTATAACTGGAGTAATTTTTGTGAAAGTATAGTCTGTAATTCAATATTGACAAAAATTTTCTATTGGTTTTAAGTAAACAACTATTTTTTGAAACAAATAAAAGACATATCAAGACTCACACATTAATCATTTATTTACACAAACGAGTTTCAATGACAAAGTTATCATCATCAGTGAATGTTGTTACTACAAACTTTAACTTAGTAACTGAGTAAACAAACTCACTTTTGAGTTAATAAATGATTAATTTGTGAATCTTGTATACGGTATGTCTATTTGTTTTAACATAACCTTGCAAGCTAAGCTCAAAGAATAGTTGCATAACTATCTTTTGATGTTTTATTTTAAAATTAAACTATGTACATTTTTTTGTTGACCTAACCTAACCTTTTTTTATTGACTTTAGAATAAAATTCTGAAAGATGTTAAATGAAAAAGGAACATGTTTTATTGAATAACCACCAAGATAAAATGATCATCAATGATATTTTTCATATCTCTAATTTTTACTTTATTAATATTGGATGAGCTTTCTATTTGATACTTCTTTATTATTGAGATAAGCTCTCTTTTTCATATGGAAAATTTGAATTTCGTGCCCCCTCAAAAAATTCCAGATCTGCCCCTTAGTACCATCATAAACAGTGAATCAAATAACAATTAAAAATCAACATACAACTTTAATAAGAAATAATCATATCACATCAGTTACCTGGGGAGCATGAATTTATCAAAAATAATATTTTTTGTTGCAATTCATGTTTGAGCACTCGAAATAAGTACTAAATAAGTGATAAACCAGTTGAATATCGAGTCAAAAACAATTGATTATAGGCTTGATAAAGTTATCGAACTAGTTTTTTTATTTTTATTCTTTAAACTCATTTTTATTATTTTTTAAAATTCTAAATTACCTCTGAGGATGTTTGCTATGCAATCGAAATGTACATAAGGTTTTAAATGAAAGAAAAAAGTCATTTGTGGTATAGAGGTTTCATTTATTTATGATAAACATTACGCCAAAGTTGTTTTATACAGTTATCGAACTAGTTACTAAAATGCAACACTATTAAAAGTAACATCTTAGATTTGATATACAACCGGTTTATCATTTATTTAATATTTTTTGTTGTTTCCAATTCTAGATAACTTTAAGGTTACATTGAGATTTATTACATATTACTGTATAATAATAGATGAATCTAATAAGTGTTTATTACTTTATGTCTACATGTTATATAAATTATGTAACATGGTAATATAAAATACATTTTATATTTGATAACGATTAAAAAGATCATATGGTTATTTTATCTTAATATTATTAAAACCTCTTCAAATAAAAATAATAAAGTAGCTCTGTCTTGCACAAATCTTTAGAAACCTTCTAGTATTATTTATTATATACAAGTCATCAATACCATTCACTTAATATTTAAGGGATCTAATCTGTGATTCATTTAGATAGTTAGAAATTTGAAGCTTTAGTTTTTAAAAATTTAAATTTGTATTTAATCAAATGATCTAAATATTGATTAGCTAAAGATTATGCAGTAGGTGTCACTAATGGAATATTAATTCTCTGTTTTTGAAAAAATTGTGGTTTAGTAACACAGCAGCTTTCTTCAGCATGAAATCAACTTCTTACAACATTTCAGATTTTACAGGCAATTATTTTAATCTCAAAATAAACATTTTTCTCAAAGGTACATTTAGACAAAAAAGTAGTTTCAGATTACTAAAATGCAATATAAGATCAACTTAGATAGATCTTATAGATGACTTATAGATCAACTACGACTTAAGGATAGATGTAGTTGTAGTTTAGATAAACTTACAAAAAACTTATTTGGTAAAATATTTTATAATTATAATCCATAAATAAATTTGGTCCATATTCAGTTAATCTCAGTAACAAACAATCACACACAAAATCACATTCATCAAAGCAAATAACAAATTCAGGTGAATTTTTTACTTTATTCAAGTTTCTAAAATTTTGAATACAGTTGAGTGTCGAAAATTCTGATCAATTGGGAACCTATCCGGACCTCTGATTTATCCGGATTTTCAAATGATTTCTCAACTACTGTGTATAATTTATTAACTATAATATATTTTAACATTTAAAATATTGTGTAGGTTTGAATTAAACCAAGAATTATTTTAAAAAATGGTGTCTTAGGGCTTAAAAATACAAAAGAATTTAGTGAAAGAACATAAAAATATAGTGTACGCGTACATACTAATACATAGCACAGAAAGCCAAAAAACATGATGGTACAAATTTATTGAGTGAAAAAGTCTTTGTTTAATGGACAAAAGCAAATTATATGACAAATTACCTAAAGATTAAGTTTAATAATAAATGTTATTAATTTCCTGATGGTTACAAATTAAGCTATTAATAGCATGTAGAATATACAAATCCAAAAAATTTAAATCATGATTAAATATAATATACTGTAGTATACTACAGTATACTATAGTATACTGTATGTTGTGTTTTAAATTTAGTTATGATGCACTTTTCGGAATTGGTTTATTTTGTTTGTATTTATAATTAAAGATAACAATAAGTTGAGTAAGTGGCGCCGGGCGATATGCTCTTCACGCTGAAACCACGATCCGGATTTGCTGTGCTCCGCATTTTTGACGTCTAAACTACTGACGCTCTACTGTACTTATGTTACTAAAAATATAAAAAAATAATTTAGTTGACATTAAGTTTTTATTTGTATTGTTCTATTCTACGACTACATTTTTTGAAACAAATACATTTTTCACTTCATTATATGACAAGATTTTACTTTCTAATAAAACAATGATTGTTTGTTTCAGGTTTTTGTCCTTACACTGCTTTCTGTTCCCCCATTTCCCTTTCTGCCCAAGGTGACAATAGCACCTCAAAAGTATCAAAGCCTGGCAACATTGCGGAAGCTTCGACAGTGTGGAGAAAAATACACAGTTGGTCAAGACAAAGTTCCTGAATAAAGAGAAATATATTTCTTTATCCTGATGTGTATAAATGTTTATATCGACAATGATGGGATTTCGTAAGACAATTTTTTACATTCCAGAGTCCAATGCTCATAGTACTTTGGAAAAGGCTGTGATGTTTTAGTTTATTATATGATTATTTTATATAAAATGTTGAATACATGTAGTAGATTAAATTATAGTTATGGTTGCTTATTTTGTATTTTATTTGTAAAAAGATCTGAATACCAAACTCGGTGTTAATTTTATATATGTTTACATTAACTTTAATGTTTGATTGAGTTCATACATGTTGGGATAGAGTTGGGAAAATGGGATAGAATAGTCGGCTTATGTTTGGCCAGGTTTAATCCAGCGCACATCTAGCTCTGATATAATTACAGGTCAAGTTCCCTTAAATTATCTTTGAAAGCATTAGGCCATAAAATTTTAGAATCCTACTTCAGTTCTTCTCTTATAAATTAAAAAAAACATACTGAAACGATTATATTTTGTATGCAACAACTTCTAAGATACTGTAAACAATTAATCGTAGTAATTATAACATTAAACTTTAATTATAACATTAAACTATAAAAAGTTTAATGTTATAATTACTACGATTAATTGTTTACAGTATCTTAGAAGTTGTTGCATACAAAATTTATAAAGTACAACAATAAGGTTGCTACAATAATTTAAAAATTTTACCTTATCTTTGGCGAACACTAATTTGTCAGTTTTAGTTTACCCAAATTTACCATCTCTTTATTCAAAAAAAGCTTTATTCATCCGCGTTTTGTTTACACATATGTTTTCTTCACAGCAATTTCACACACACCTTTACCTTTATGCATGAATGCCACATTATCATTTTTGCTGCTTGCTTTAAAAAAATCCTCAATATTTCACCCACAAGAGTAACCTTTGTATATTTTAAATCAACTTATGCTAATGTTTAACCCTATTAAAACATTTAGTTTAACTATTAATATTTAGTTTATTTTCTGAATTTATTCTGTCTTAGAATTTTGAATTCATAGTTTATATATATATTGATATTTTACGTTGTCCATTAATTAGTCCATTACGTTGAAAAATTAATCAGTGATTCGACAATGGTCAAATGACCGAAAGGTGCCTCATCACACAAGGTAAAATTATTGCACTTAGTGGTGGATAAAAGTATTTACAAAGTAATATATTAACTTCATAAAGTCAGTGCAACGGAAAAATAATGGACAACGTAATATATATATATATGATTAATTGTAGTAGAGCTTAAAGCTTATTTAGGAATTTACGAACTAGATAGGAGACTGACAGACTTACCTAAGGGCAATAGTGCCAAACTTCAATCTCTTGGAAATAAATTAATAAATAAAATAAATGAATAATAAATACATAGGCCTTACCACGGATGGTGTGAGCATCAGAATGAATGGCCACAGACATGACGTTGTAACCATGAACATATACAGGCCAACTGCTCCACACACTGCTAGTCACAACATCATATCTTTCAATGATTGTTATACCTCCAAAATAATTAAGGCCCTCCCTCCTGATTGCAACCGTTCAGAATTGAGAAGATGGGAGTTGTCATGCTAGTGACACAGCAAATCTAGAGAACCTCCTAACCTCAACATCAGATAAAACTCCTTTTACCTTCCCCCTAACTTCTACCATTTTTAACAACTACATTTACCTTCTTTCTGACAGACTTTTAATATCTGGTTTCAAATAATCAATAATAATACAAATAACATACAGTACTATATCATAAACTGTAAATCTGTGCATCTGTGACACTTGGATATTTATACACATCTGTGGTTCACTTCACTATTCTCTTTTGATCAATCAAAGAGAAAACAAAAAGAAATATGAGAGAATGAAATAAAATAAATATAAGTTGTAATCACAGATTGTGTAGAAATCAGATGTCACAGATTAAAGATATATGTATTGTTTCCATGAGCATATGAGTGATTATAGTTTGTATAAGTCTGTCAGGGGAAAAGAGATTGGAGATGTCTGATAAAGCTATTAGGAAAAAAAAGTGAATGGATTTATCTGATGTTGAGGTTAGGGGATTCTCTGGACTTGGTATACCACTGGTATGATAGTTCCCATCTTCTTAGTTCTGAGGGATTGCAATCAGGGGGGAGTGCTTTAATTATTTTTGTGTCATAGCAGTCATCAAAAGTTGTAATGTTGTGACTCGCAGCATGTTGAGCTGTTGGCCTATCCATATTAGGATTTACCAACCAAAACTAACCTAAATATATATATTCATGCAGCAAAATTGATTAAGAATTGAAAATCATGACCATTCAATACATCTAAGTATGAATGACAACATTTAAATGCCACAATTTACTTTGCAGCTACTAGCATTTAATAATGAAACAATTTCATAATAATGATAATAACCTTTAGTAAACAATAACATATCACTGAAAGTGAACGATTGCAAAACCTTTTTCCTTGAAGTATTCGTGTGAATTAATGAGCAGTTGTTTACCCCATAACAATTAATATCATGAACCTAGTTATATCTCAGTGCGATAAATTAATACAAAATTGTTATCAGTTATTTATAAAAAAAATGTTTTGTAGGTTTTCACATACTAATTATATATATTTTTTTAAAACAATACTGAACCAAATTATCACTAAACAAGTAGCTAAATTAGTAGGAGTATGGAACCAAACATTTGAGGTACGTATGCATTACAATCCTTTTTATAGTGGTTATTAACATGTTCGTTGCGAGCAGCAACCACATTTACCGTCCCTCTTAAGTTGCATGAGGATGTGGTAACCACAACTACCACCAGGCCTTTGTCATAAAATGGTGCATTGTGAGTCTAGCATTCATCGCATGTTATGGTGGTTATCGCTTGCAGTGAACATGTAAATAAATTTGTTCAGACATGTACCATGGATTACAATATCGAAATATCTATTGTTACATATAAGATACCATCACATTGTTTATCCAAGAATTATATTTTTATTGTTGTTAAGTTTCTCACTCCAAGATCGAACGTTGTTAAAATTCTACTAAATTATTTTCTTAATAATAACTTCATAAATTTAACAAGCCTAAAAATGACAACAATTATCTAGAAACCCTTTTTATGGCATATAATTTAGAAAGTAACTCATCTGGTCGAAATCCAAAATAAGCCCAATGACTCAATATATAATAAAAAAAGAATTTCCTTGTTTATTTGTCCTGGCATGTAGTTACAAATTAACAAAAGAGTAGCCTATATTTCTTGCCACAAGAGTTTACCACGATTTGAATGATATAAGGCTAACCATGTTATATTGGTAGTAATGTGTCATATATATTCACCTATGAAAACTAATTAGGTACTCAGTTAGATCTGTGGAACCAAACATCAGTTTGGCTGCTTACTTTAAAAAAAATTGTTATCATTTCAAAACAACTTTTGATGACCAAAATGTCACTTTAAATTTAGAAAGGAATTGTAAACATTTTTACATATATCTGTGATATTTTCAAACAGTTACAAAATTTTTATTGTATCAAAAAATTTGTTTCAGAAAAGAAATAAATTAATTATAATACTTTGTTTTATATTATTTTTTATGTTAAAATTATTGTATAATTTTAAATTATATTTCATGTTTTGGTAACATTTGAAATATTTCAAATATTATGAAAGTATAACATTATAAGTTACTAAAACTCTTATATTTAATCATTTGGAGACATTGTTACAAATAACATTGATACTCGCATTTGAGAAATCAAACAACTTCTTTTAAAAAATTAATTTTTAAAATTGTGCTTTAAAATGGTATATACATAGGCATATAATTATTTTAATTTTGGGATTGTCTCCCTTAGTCAATTGAATTTTCAATTTTAATTTAAGAATGAAATAAAATATATCTAATAAAAATAAATTACAATGGTTGTATTATATGTAAATATGGTTATGTTATATATATGTACCATAAAAATTGTTATCGTTTTTGTACATTTATATGTTTAGAGTCTTGTTTATTGTATAAAATATACTTTATGTAATAAATAATTTTTTAATTAAATGTTGTAAAACTTTTTACCCATTTTAAATAATTACACATCAACACACAACACACACACACACATGCACAGACGCAGGCATGTACATGTACACACACAGACACACATGCACAGATGCAGGAACGCACATGCACTCACATACAGACACACACACATGGGCAGACACAATACAGGCACACACACACACACACACACACACACATATGGACAGACACCACACACACACACACACACATATGGACAGACACAGGCAACACACAGGCAAACACACACACACACGCACACTGTTTATATTTACAGAAAGTTAGTATATTGAAGAAATAAAGTTGGGACTGTTTAAAATATCAAGCAGTCCTTTAAAGAGACAGCAAAAATTCAGAACTAAATATATTTGTGTTACTAAATTCAAGGTGATTGAGTATAAGGGAAAATTTTAAAATTATAAAACTGATGTTTTGAAAATGATGGAGACTTATTTTCATTATAATATATTGTAAATAAATGAAACACCATTATTTGTTACAATGAAGCATAAAGTCCATAAGACAGCAAGTCTACAATGTAATATTTTATTGTACAGAGTAACAAATTTTCATTTTTATTATAATTTTCTAATTTTAAAAGATATTTTTACTAATTACTGACAATCCATGGTCTCAACAGAATCAATAAAGTGCATGATTTTAATGTTGATATAATTGATTACTTTTCATCTCATAAAATCTTTAATGGAAAGACACATGATTGGTAACTATGTAGAAACCCCCTTTTTATAAATACCAAATCCTTTATTTCATCAGATACCAAAGTGTTTGATACTGATATAAGTAAAATTTTATAATCTGGAACTTGGTGGCTATAGGCTTCAGCAAGAGGACGAGGGAAGGGTGGAGGTGCTGAAGGTAATTTTAAAAAACAACGACGCATGGCCTTCCGCTAAGTTATCATTTTGTTACTTATTAATAATTTTTAATGTATAGTATAATAACAACAAATCTAAATAGAGTGCTTTCGCAGGCGTGTTAATAGGATTGGGTGCATGGGCCGCGATTTACGTATGACGGATGATGATATTGCCAGATGTATTTTAGACAACGAATAGACAATTTCTAACAAAGTGCCAGCCTATAAAATGTGACCTATTTCCTTTAATAAATTAAACCTACCTCTATATTTAATTGTTAAACTTTCACCTTATATTTACTAAACATGTCTTAAAATAGAATACAGTCTGGCACTCACAAGATCATTTTGTCCAACATAAACAATTTGGCACAGAGAAAATACAACTGACATTTGATTTAAGCAAATGATGTATTTCAAATGCTACAATCTGAGATCATATGAAACATGTGAGAAAGCATTACTTATGTAAGAAGAAGCGATAGTTAAGGAGAGCATTATATTACCCCTTATATTAGTTAAAATTTAATATTTAACTACCTATTTACCTGTCATTAATAAAAGGAGAAAGAAAATTCACTATCAAGGTTTTCACATTTTTTGAGAATGTTTTAAACAAAAGATAAAAAATCTTATGTTTTCATAAATTTATTTTCAATTCTGGTGTCATAAAGTAATAAAATGGTACTAAATAAACCTGAAAATAAACTTTATTAATATAAAGTAAAATGTTTGTATACTTTGAGAGTAAATTTATTTTTTTAGTGTATTGAAGGATAAAGCAAGTCAAGCAATTATCTAGTCTAAAGAATGTAAAATGGCAATCTGAGATACCAATACTTTTAAAGACTTGAAGCAAGCCTTAGGCAGGTGCACAATTCCAGCTACACAGGGTCCCAAATCTAGAATAAAAATAATAAATGAAGTTACAGTCTGAGATGACAATGGGATACATCTCCCAAAACGGCCGTCCTCAACAAATATAAGTAAGTGCTACTATAGCCAAGTTGTAAAACATTTACAAGTGTTTTAGTGAAAACTAGTAGCTCACGTGTAGATGGAATCGACCAATAAATAAATAATCGCGATCGAAAATCTTCTGTCTCAGTAAGTTCTAACAAATTTACTAAATTCAAAGTTCGGATAGTCATAAACTATTGTTTAAGGATTAATAAGATTCACCGACCGTAATGGACTATAAAATTCAAGTACAGTAAACTCCCGATTATCCGTGGTCGGTTTAACCGGTTTGCGGATTATCCGGGGTCTGCCATTGTTTTACAAATATCCAATTTTTATTCCAATCAAATTCATGTGTTTAAATTTCCAAACGGTGAATTACGACGTAAATACATATAAGGCTTAATAGAAGTTAAGATTAAGGGAATAGATATGTAAATATGTACATACTCATTTTTACATTGAAAGGGAAGCATCCCGACGCTGGCCAGCGAAATAAAAGGGGCGAGCAGACTACTGTATATAAGAGACAATACACAATGCTTGGACGCCCGAAAACCTAATGTGTATCATAAGATTGTAAACAAATGTCAGCTAATCTCGGCTATAAATAGTCTAGGACGTGACATATTCATTATCCATGTCTATCATATACATTATCGATCTTTATGGCTTTGTGACACAAGTAGACACTGTGCGACAAAATGGTTCTCAAGAAACTTAGATTGCACGTTAAAGCTAAATCAATGGTCACAAAAAACAGACGAAAGTGACAGATTTTTTTGTATTATGTGTAAAGGAAATTACATATGTACATACATACTTACTTTTGACATATACTTATGTACGTATTGTAAATAGCTAGACATATAAATGTACATGTTATAATCCGTCAAATACATTGACATTTTAAATTATTTTCTGTATTTATTTTGTCCTCTGAAGATTATTTGTGAATTGCATTAACTGGGTTCATTATTTGTGTAACTTATGGTATAATAATCGATTATAGATCGTTCTGCGTATTATTTGTTCATAGCGGATTATCTGGGGAATTTGGTTATCCGGCGTTGCCCGGCCACCTTATTCCACGGATAACCGGGAGTTTACTGTATTATTATTATATAACTTATTAAATACTGTATAATAACTTTAAATTTAAATATATTAATATAAAAAATAATAATACCATATAATTTAGTTAATTAGAGCTTAGCTAGTGAGAACTATTCAACAAGGTAAAAGTCAAAATAGTGAACTCAAAATCTCACCAAAAATTAGTTTTTAATAAACAAACACACAAACTCCTCAGTAGTAGCCAAGCACTGAGGCTTAACTTTTACCTTTGTGAGTACTATATGTTATCTGCGCTTCATACTGTGTTTGTGTGATATAGATACCTAATTATAAAGGATGGGAGGGGTGCAAAATCGGTGAAAAATAGGGGCTCCGTTGTAAATGTTTGCACTTGGCCTACACAACCTTAGGATGGCTGTGAAGGGGGGGAGTTACACCTTCACTGAGGAATTAAAGAATGAAGATACATGTATCAGTAAATACTTGTGGTACCATTTTATATTACTGCTTATGAAAGAACTGCAAACATTAGAAGAAAAGAAATTAATTTCTATAAAATAATCGCAAAGACAAAAAATTAGTAACATTGAAAAAAAACATAGTAGCACAGTAAAATTAAATTAGTACCATATTTTAGTCTGCTATGGTAAACAAGTGGTGAATCAAATATGACATTAATACCATTTCCATTTTTAAAGTAAATTTTTAACAACATAATTTAAACTAACTTAGCAAATTAATTTCAAATTTGAAACTGTAAGTCTTTAAAAGTTATTAGTCTGAATTACAGCAGTTATTTCTGTACTTTAAATAACAATATCTGGAAATAAAAAAAAACTAATAGTTACTCAACATTTATTTTTATTAGTAATATCATAATACTTTGTGATAAAACTGTTTTTAACAGGCGAATCATCTTTAAATGACAGACAACACAAAAAATAAATTTTGCACCAGAATGTAATTCAATTGCCAAATACACCAGGTGTGTTGGTCAACTTCCTAGTCTAAAAATAAAAATTGCTAAGATGGTTTGAAAAGCTCTTTGCTTAGTATGCCCTTCAAACAGATAGGAAGTTAAAGCCTATTATTAGACATTATATCAACAATGTAAATGTGGTCTTTAATTTAGGCAATTTTTCTTAGGAAACATTTTCTAAATGTAGAATATTTAAATTTAAAATATTGAATTAAATTTTCACAGTTAGACTAGTTTTAAATAAACTATAGACACAATTTCATTAATTTAATTTCTTATTTAATCTACCTAATTTCTACTTAATCCCTAATTTTTCTACTCTGCTTTTCAAATGTTCTTGGTTCTTTTTCTTCACTTTGTCATAATGTTAAGCGTTCAGGATTATACTACTGTATATAGAGCTTTTATATAGTATTTTTCTTGAGGTTTTTCCAAGGCAAACAGAAATGGTTATACAATTATTTGCCATTAATATTCTTATTTGAATTTCCTGGTCATAGCTCTTTTTTTAATTCAAGTTTTCTAGACAATTATTGTGGAAACAACCGAGGTAGTTTCCTTAATAATTTTTTGGGCAAAAATACAAGATAAATTAGGTTTTCTATTTGTTCAATATACCGTTCTAATATTAAATATCATTTAATATCTATACTTAACTAAGTGAATATGTAGGGGCTTACTTGCTGATGTGTTTTGAAGCAATCGTTCGCAAGTAAGCACTTATGTATTCGCTGAGTTAAGTAACATTTAATTATAGTTTAATCAGTGAATTCAAGATGATTACGACAAGCAAATTTAATATCTACCAATACATAAGGTATTTTGGTAAGATATTTGACATGATTTGAGAATATAGGCAAATCATAAAATATAAAAAAATTAAAAAGAATAAAACTGAAGTTAAAGTCAAACTGAGCAATAAGTATTTCAAGTAAGAAGTACAAGCAAAACAATTAACTACCTTCTAAAAGTGAATCATTCTCGATTCTTCCCTGTCGTATGCAAGATGCATCGTATTGAGATCCTTTGGAGTACCTGTTAAACCATATCACTTCCAAAAGCAAAAACATACAAAAACGTCAACACTTTTATCAACTATCTCACTCAGATGTAGTAATATATAGTTCATCTAAACAACTCCATACATTGGCATAACTTTATTCTCAACATGAGTAATCATTGTATGCCTTCTTAATTCTACCATTTTTCCTATACGGGGTTCCATCAGGGATGTCCTTCGTTAAAATTCCAGTAGCAATTAAATAATACAAGATCTATGACCTTACAATGAAAATATTGGAAGGAACCCCAAAACCACAAAAATAACAAATAAAACAAGTTACTTCAGATTAAACCCTTATGTACATTTCGATGATCATGTCATCATCACTCTAGTTTGTAACTACTTGTAATTCTAGTTTGTAACTCTAGTCTGTAATTTTGTAATGAGACCATCTGATGATGATGACATGGTCATCGAAATGTACATAAGGGTTTATCTCAAGTAACTTGTTATATTTGTAATTTTTGGGGTATTGGGGTTCCTTCCAATATTATTATTGTAATACATTGTTAACACTGTGCTCTTGATATTGTATATCTGTGACTTTGGTAAAAACCATAATTTTCCTTACATCGCGACCTTAATCCTATCAAAATTAACAAACATTTACACATCATTCAAAGGGAATAATAACTAAATTGACTGATGACCATATTACAAAATCATTTACATTTGAAAATATTTCTATTAATAAATATTACAAATCTTTAAAGTTTTATTTATTTATACCTAGAATATATAAAAGTATATGTTTTCAATATAATGGCATTAAATTTTTAATGTTCACTTTCTGAACATGTTTTTCTTTTTTATTATCAAAACAACCATGTTAATCTGTTTTTGGCAGAAGCTTGTGACCCTGAAACATTACAAACATTTTAACTAATATTAACTGTAGCAATAAAACCAAACAAACTAATACAAATATCAAGTTGATTTATATACACATATATTAATGGAAATATTACTACTGACATTGGAACTACTCTTTATACATTTATACAAAATGTAGTAAAAACTTAAGATCAGAGATGGATAGATACTGTACCATAGTCAAACAATTTTCCTGCTTAATTTTCAACAGCTAAAAACTGAGTTTTAATTACTAATAAAACACATAAACCCACAGGCAATTCTCAGCTACTTTCTCCTATAAAACATCTGCTGTGATGGCTCATCATAGGCATCAAGGGTAATAGTGCATCATATCCCTTGATGGCTTATGACGAGCCATCGCAGCAGATGTGTTAAAGGGGAAAGTAGCTGAATATTGCCTGTGGGTTTATGTGAGTTTTTAGCTGTTAAGAATAAAGTAGGAAAATTATTAGACTATAGTATTAATTTAAAGAGTGCCATTCAGAGAAAGTGTTAATATTAACTATCCAGATTAAACTATATTTAAAAAGTACTTAACTAAGTGAATATGTAATGGCTTACTTGCTGACGCGTTTCAAAACATTTGTTCCTTTTACGAAGCTAACCCTCTACTACAAGATGATTACATCAAGCAACTTTAATAGCGAACAACGGTCATCAATAATGTTTTGAAACACATCAGCAAGTAAGCCATCACGTATTCACTTAGTTAAGTACTTTTTAAATATAGTTTAGTCAGTGAATTCAAGATGATTACATCAAGCAACTTCATCCAGATTAGTTGATATCAAGACTAACCTCCCTAAAAACTACTAGAATGTTTTATAGTCACACAAAATAAGTTGGATAATATAACAAAAGTTAAATAAATATATATTTTATGAAAAAATTAAAGAAATACAAATACAAGAATAATTTACTAAACAAATATATATATTTATAAACTTGCCTATAGTAGCACTTACTTATATTTGGTGAGGTCTGTGACGGTCTGAGTTGACAATAGGACACATCTCCCGAAACGGCCGTCCTCAACAATTATAAGCAAGTGCTACTATAGGCAAGTTTATAAATATATATAATTGTTTAGTGAAAACTAGTAGATCACGTGAAGATGGAATCAACAAATAAGAATAATTTATTGAATTATAGAATTCAAAGTTTTTTGTTGGCAAGCCTATTACAATATTGTCAAATTTACTAATTTTCTGTTTTAACGTTACATAGATTTGAATAGTGTCAAATTTTGTTTGTAACTGTTCTTTATCAATTTGTTATTAATATTATATTTATATATTTCTAAAGCTTCCTAAATATTCCTTCTTAGGCATTTGTTAAATTCTTTTATAAGGATCGTATTATCTATATTAGTAAATATATGATTATTATTGATACACTGATTAGCAATATTCGATTTATGTATGTCTGGTTTTTCATAAGGATTAAAATGCTTGTAATATCTATCTTTAAGTTTTTTCTTACTTTGGCCAGTATAAACTTTATTAGAGTAATCACATTCTAATTTATATACTCGGTTTTTTTCACGCCTGTTAATAATTTTATTATGCAATATATTTATTATTAGTTTTATATGCAAATTTAACCTTTGCACCCCTAAACAATTTTGTGATATTTCTAATTTCATTACCAGTAAATCTAAATGATGTCCATATTGTATTATCATTAGAAAAAAAATTAATTATGTTATTTTTAAAAATATTATGATTAAGTTTATCCACAGTTTTCTTTTTATGACCATTTTCTATTCCTATTTGATAAATAATATTTTCTCTATACTTTTATTTTCATTATTCTTAGGTATTTCATGCAATCTGTATAATAAATTGTATAATGCAGCCATTTATTTATTATATGGATGATTAGAATTTTTAGGTATTATTTGGTTTGTTAAAGTAGGCTTTCGATATATACTATATTCCAATTCATCGAATATAGAGAGAATCATTCGTGTTTTGCTATTAGAGCAAGTCTTGTTAAACCACAAGAATAGATATTTTATTATTTATATATATTTTAGGACTCATATTTTTTAATAGGTACAAGTTGATTTTTTTTTTTTTTTAATTTCTTGGCACTAGTAAAGCTTCTGGTGCTGACAGAATAATTAGCTGAAATATAAATATAAGCCAATAGAAAAACTAATTTAGCTGTCAATGTAGTCATCCAGAATGCTGAACCAAAAAATTGCTGACCAGATCCATGTTTCTATCTAGATCTAAAACATTGAGAAACTCAAAACATTGATAATAAAATAAATGTCTAAACTTATAATCAAAGTAATAAAATGACTAAATATATTACTGGTAAAAGCCCATTTATATTCTGCTTTGTTTAGATCATGAACTGTCAGTATGACCTTCATTTTTGCTGCTGATAACGTCCAATACAGAAGTTGTATTTATAATTAAAGAAACCATGTTTAAATTTAGTGTATGTATGTGACTAAATAACTAGTCAGTATAACTTGTTTAACCCTGTTGACCCCTATGTTCGAATTTTCAAACGTGTTTTAAAATCACGTTCTATCCCAACGTCCGAATTTTCAGACATTTTGAAAAATTGCGTTCGATCCCAATGTCTGAATTTTTTGACGTTCACAAAATCTTTTTTTAAAATAATAATTATATATATATATATATATATATATTTAAGCATTCGTAATGAACTCATTTACAAGTGACTTAATTACTTATTTTTATACATTTACATGTGTTTATTGCAATGTTGCCTGTGGAATTAAATGTGCTTATTTTAGTTATAAATCTATATCTTAGTTTCTTATGAACATAATTAACTGAACATTTGGAATAAAACTCATTTTTATGCCTAAAATAACAAAATGGTATTATTTGGGACAGATTTTCAATTTTACGTACTCTAAAATGGAAAAAGAAAATTTTTGAAAAATGTTTTTTGGTAATATTTTATCATAAAATTTTGTTTGCAAGCTGTTATAAGTATGTCTTGGAGAAGTATATTTAAAAGAGTATTATGAAAATCCATTGATGAATAAAAATTTCCTGTAATTATTGTCAAAGCACTACACTTTCAATAAATTATGACCGGATCTGGGGCAGATTCCAGAGAGACAGCCGCCGAGACTCGGACAGATACCCATGCGTATAGTCTAGGGATCAAAAGGGTTAAGAAGGAAAGGAAAGGATTGGGAATAATAGATATGATTAGAATACGCATATACAAATACTTAATATGGAATACAGGAGAGGATCTTGGAGTAAGGGATCTATCCATTATGTCACCTTGTACGAAGAAGGATGGGTCAGATTAGTATAACTAAGACAGAAAAAATACAGGGATATAATGAGACCCTGGTACTAGGAATATAGGTAACTATGGGTTTAAATGAGTTGCTCACCTACTCTCGACTGGGATGAAAGAACGGTGTATGGTCACTATTTAGGGACAGTCAAAGGAAAGAAAGAAATCACAAAACATAGTATATTGTAGAAATATTAATTACAAGGAGGGTAATTAACGGAGAGTTGTATGAATGATCTTTCAATTGGAGCGGAATTAATAAAACAAACTGCTAATATCTTTGTACAAGAGATTCCATTTTTATTGAAATTTTAAAAAAAATGCTTTATATTTTTAAACTTCCAAACATAAAATTTATTTATGATATGCATTATTTTTTCTATTGATGTGAAACCGGGTGAATATACAAAGTAAAATTGACACCCAGTAAAAAACATTCATGTACTGAGGCTACAAATAATAATAATAAAATAAGGTTTTTAAAATCCAAAAACATAAATAAACAAAAAGGAAATATTTCTTTCAACAAACAAGAATAGATAGATAGGAAACAACAATTACAATAAACCTATATCACTTAGTAAAGATAAATAATTTATCTATTATTATTATACTTACTATATTATATAATACATTTATTATATCTTCCACAACCTATATAACACCTATTTAAATACATTTTTAAATATTTGTTTGTAACAATCTTGGAATCAGGACTAGATGGAAGGCCTGATTGGATAACAACTCTTTTCTCTTATAAATTTCAATCTCAGTAACAATTTGTAACACTTAACATCATCCTATTCCTAGCAATTAATGCAACAATCCACATCTTAAATAATTAATTAATTCATCTTTTAGAGCTCCTTTGAGACAAATGTTCTACTTAATAATAATTAAACTATATAAATTTAGTCAAGGATTTGAATAGATAGAAATTAAAATTTTACTAAACTAATTGTTAAACATATTTTTTACAGTAAATGTTTCACAAATTTTCATAACCCTTTAGCACATAGCTCTTTATTTTTGGTTTGCCTATAACTTAGGTTTTAGAAAGGTTGGAGAAGGAACCACTTATGATAAAAAACTCTTACAATTTATTAAAAAATATTGAAGTAACATAAATTTTACCATTACATTAAGGTTTTATGCCTTTTTTAAAAATTGGTATTTAAAATAATGCATCTGAAAATTGTGTGTTTCAATTCCAATAAAGTTATTTGTTGCTTTAACCCTAGAAAGCTAACGTCTTGTATACCAGACGTTAAAGCTAATCAGTAGTCTCTCAGACTACGGGTATTTTCCAATGAGATAGAACTTCAAAAATTTTCAAAATTGTTTTATTACTTACATACTCAAAGGTTGATACAAATATAATGTATTTTTATCACTCTACCTGTTTTGAGTGAACTGGTAACGGTACTTTAATTGGTGTTCTCCACACATTGCTCTGGAACGTCTTTATACTGGCATTTCTTGTTTATTTAATTTATTTCCCACATATATTACGTGTGAATTGACCAAAATTATATTTAGGATACCAAAGAAAATACACAGAGACCAGTCATTTACGACTACAAGACATATTATTACACATCTGGTCGAGCGATTCGACAGCGCCCTTTGTTGAATTGTAGAATTCTACCATAACGGGCCTCTTGCTGTGTTCATCAATCCTAGGCATTTCATGATTCGTTGACAGTAACAAGACAATTCGATTTTTATTAGTTTTGTATGACACTAATGTTTCTGCACCATCAAAACAAAACATTGATGTACCATCCAGCTCTACCTTTTGCGGTCAATATCTGAAGCGGAATTTCTAATTTGTCTCTGCATAGTGTTCCCAAAATTATGAGCTAGTACTCTGACCAACAGCGTTTTGCACAGCTGTTGAAGGGCCAAACACTATTGTATTACTCAGAGGATCAGCAGTTCGACGCTGTTTATTTTAGACAGTAGGGCGTTCATCTTCATCAGAACTGGAGTTTTCTGCCGGTTCTGGTTCCAATATAAAATCTGGATCCTTATCAGGGTCATCAATATCTTCAACAATTTGAGTCTCTGCATGATCCAATTCATTATCTTCACTTTCCCTACTTTCATATTCACTAAGATATTCATATCCATTTAGCAAATTTGATATTCGCTCGTCTGAAAGTATTTTACTATCCGTTATGAAAAACCTAACCAAAGGATACACTATTAGACTCCTACACTATTATTATACAATATACCATTTAAAATAAATATTTACACTCGTATTTACACAAAACGAAACTCAAACACAGCCAGGTCAGGCAAATATTTGGTCTAAGGTACTGCGAGAACGTCAAGTTAAAACTACCGTTAAAGCTAATGTTTCGTCTGTGAGACGACGCGAGAACTATAACACACTGATAAAACTTACAAAACTATTTTTAACTGACTCTCCGTTT
Source organism: Prosapia bicincta (assembly GCA_036971475.1). Classification (NCBI taxonomy): domain Eukaryota; kingdom Metazoa; phylum Arthropoda; class Insecta; order Hemiptera; family Cercopidae; genus Prosapia; species Prosapia bicincta. The sequence goes on along the minus strand of JBAIZL010000384.1, from coordinate 3,332,366 downwards.
CTATTTCAAGGTCAACAGAAGGTAGAAGAAATTTGAAAGTACGGCGACGATTGATGTGGGAGGGGGATGCAAATGACAAAAATCGCGTCGTCTGGCAGACTACACATTAGCTTTCTAGGGTTAATATATACAAAAAAAGTTTATATACAATTTTTATATAATTACAATTTTATAAAGTAGACTTATTCAACTAATAAAAGAGGACATATTATATAAAAATAAAATTTCAATATCTAATTATTTAGTAAAATATTTATCAGACAATAATTAAATATAAAACTATGTATACAAAAGTAAACAATAAATACTGATGTTTTGAATTAATGTAATTGAAATTTTTTAAAAAATATTTGGTCATTTTGTACAGAATGTAAGCATATTTACATTTTTGGGCACACAATAATGCCTTCATTTATTTGTAACAAATAGGAACACTTTTTTTGTTAAACGACGATGGTTTAATTTGTAAAAATAATATTATCAGCAGTAGAAGTATTTATACAAATTAATAATTACATTAACTTTCTGTATTCAGGGAACATCAACTAACCCACAGATAATTCAAATTAGAATTTCTTTAATGGTGGAAATAAATAGAAAAAAAAACAATTTCTGTATTTGTTTACCAAATAACAATTTAATGATTTTTCAAAGCTAGTGATTTGACATATAGTATAATATTTCTGCGTGTACTTCATGGTAATACTATAAGAATGGTAATGTTTAGAACCACTTTAAGGATAACAGAATCGATTTTTTATCGTTGTCATTTTCACGAAACAATAAATTTTAAATATGAATTGACTAGTATACCAATCACAAAATATACACAAACTATATACTAACCATAGCCTGTCAATAAAACTTTTACAAATTTATGTTAAATAGTGACTTTTTAAAATTAATTTTAAGCCTGTGGTTTATAGTTTCATTTTGTTAAAGATCTAAAAAAAAACAGAAAATTAAACATAACATTCTACATGACAAAATATAGTTTGAAAACCATATGACATTTAATGTCAAGCAAAAACTAATTCTGATGCTAACATACTTTTTAAAATAACTTATATAATATTTGAGAAATGTTTGTAAAATATAATAATTTTAGTGAAAACAGTAACAAAAAAGAAACCCATAATGTTGAAACTTAATAAATATAAATTCTAAAACAAAATTCCATTTGATGGATTATAATTATTACTGTAACTGATTTAAAGAACTGATTAGAAATATTCATTTAAAAGTTCTATTTTTTAAGGTGATTATGACTAATAATTTAAACAATGATTAACTTAATAATTATCTGTAACACAGCCATTTAAATAATAAAAATAAATAATTTAATATTAAAATAAAAACATTAAAGCTAATGAAGATGGAAATGAATTAAATTAAATGAAATGAATTACTCCACTAAAATATACTATTGTTAATGGTCTAATGCTTTTTTTATAGGCCATACAGTTTCGTTCGTTTGTCGTTTTGTGAATGTTGAATTTAAGGCGCTTTCTGCCATTAATGGAGTTTGAGATTCTGTGTGTTTGGCACCCTCTAAGTGTTTCATGTATGCCAGAAATGTTGTCCACATTAGGCTGCAGAGACTTACAAATACAACTCGGTTCTTTTCTGCGATAACTGTGTAGTTTAGCGTTTGCAGAAAAGGCCAGACTACCAACCCAACCTGAAATTACAATTATAAAAAGTTTAATCAAGAAAATTTAGAAGATCAGAATTTAGAAAAACAATACACCTACATAATATTCAATTTTAAAACTCTCTAAAATTTTCTAGTTTCAAAGACAAACTATATTTAGCACTATTTCAATTTTTACAATATGAATAGAGAAAATTATACAGTAAGGTCTCGAAAATCAAATTCTTGATATTTCGAAGATCCGTATAATTCGAGCCTATTTTATCTATTTGAAAGAAAATGATAACTCGGGCTTCCAAGAAATATTTATATCATACGATATGCAAAGGAAATTAGCCAGTCTACCAAGAAATGTTCATATAAAGTTCTCTCATTTTTTCTAACGTTACTTATTAAACTGGGAATGTACTTCCATATAATCCGAGTTTTCAGATGTCCGAGGAGGGTCTCGGTCCCATCTACTTTGAATTATCAAGACTCTACAGTAAGTAATTTTTTACTGCAAAATTCAAAGTTACAAAGAGCCATTTGCCTCAAAGTTTTAAAATTGCTATTTTCTAGCCACAAGTTACCAACAACAAACAAATTCTAACAAAAGTGACCAACTTCAAAGTCCAAAAATTTATGCTATCCCGTCTGTGATACATGTAAGAGTTGCATTCACTCCACTGTTCTATAGCTTCAAAGAGCTAGAATAAGGTTTTTGGTTTCATTAGATGAATTCCATTAGGATAGGAAGTCGATATGAAAAGATGATACCGGATTTGTACATCCGCCCCCCCCCACGAAATAAAGTGATGTGCCCAAGGTTGATATTTGAATGAAGCTTCACACTTGCTTTGGGGAAAATTTCCCAATCTCTTTTGTAATTCACCTACCTTGTTATTGCTTGATGTAATGTTCTTTATATTTAAATATTCAGCATTTCTTTGGTTAAAATTTCCACTAAACTGCTTTCTAGCCTAACAGTATCAATCAACTTGTTATTTTAATGCACCGAATGTAAATGATTTGCTGGTTTCAGAGCTTCTAATAACAAACATTGTTATGCAATTTGGATTTCCATTAATTTGGTCCTGGATACTGTAAACTACTTGATAATTGTTGTTGTATCATTATATTGTCATTCAGCCCTGAGCTGCAATAAAAATATTAAGTCTTTACCTCATAGGGGAATTTTGTTTAAATTTGATTGCAAAATTTCACCCTAACAGACAGAAAAGAGAAGTTAATAAAAATATAAAAACATGTTAAGATGTAAAAAGATAAACTTTTCATTTAAATACAAATTTTAAAAAGAATTAAAATTCAATAGCTTTTTGTTTGACAAAGATTACTATTTTGGTCATATTAAAGCAAAAAAAATGTTAATATTACAAACAGTTTAAACAATATAATAATGTGTTTAATAGGAAGTCTGAAATATAGAGTTTATTCTGCTTATTCATTGTCATCATAATTCAAGTATTGAGTGATAATAATTTTAGGAATATCTGTATTAACAAAGTGAAGAAAAAGTTACAAAATGCTTCACTGTATTTGAGTCATAAAATCACTCTTGTCAAATGGACAATCTAGATCTTACATAACATGTTTTGGCTAATATTTTACAGATATCTAATTATTTACACAATTGACAATAAATATAAATACCAATAAATAAAATATTTTATTTATGTTTATGTATTTAAAAATAAATATAAACTTTTGATTTTAAAAAAACATTTCAACTATAGAGTCAATGACATACAAATCTTTTATTAGCCACAGAGGACTCTTCCTTCAAGTTCATAGAAGCTTTTTGTAATTTTTAAATATAATCTCACTATCACCAAACTATTAATCAAGTTATTTTAATTGTGAGGTTTTTTAATAAACATGTTTAATTGACACCTAAGCCTAAAGACACCATGAGGCCTTAGTGAAACATATAGATGTGAATTAAAGTGAATTACTTACAATTGGTGGTAATAATTTTTTTTTTTTTAAACATCACATTTTTGTAAGGGCTGGAATTATCTATAAAATGTTTAGCATTAAATTTAATGCTCCACAGCTGAGAAAGATAATAAATACATGCACGCAAACACGCTCGTGCGCACACACACACATAATAAAATACATTTCTTACAGATATACAAAATGAGCCCTACCAGAAACTTGTACAATAATATTAGGGGCAGCATGAAAAATAGTTTTGCTTATTGGCTGAAATTACTTAACCCACGTTTTGGATGACATGTCAGCTGTGTAAGTCGTGCTAATAGTCCGTGTAAACTATAGCCTAATAACACTTTAACGTAGTTTATGACTATACGAATTTTAAATTTTGTAAATTTGTGAAAACTCAACTTGAGAAAACACTGATGAAGATCGCCACATAGCGATTGAAAATGTTCTGTCTCAGTAAGTTTTCACAAAATTACAAAATTTAAAGTTCGGATAGTCATAAACTATTGTTAAAGTGATTAATTAATATTCACAGAACGTAATGGACTACAAAATTCAAGAATATAGACTAATAGTTTGTAGTCGAAAAGAAAACTGGTTTACAATACAATGCAGAAAACAACAAAACATTATTGAATACGGAGTAATTGCAATATACAATAACATAACTGTTACACAGATATATTACTGAAGCTCTAGACATTGAATTAATGAAATTAAACAAAATTTCTAAAGGTGTTACCCTTGTCAATGCTGACCTGAATCTCAGTGATAGCTATCTTTTATAACTTGCAGTTATAGTCTATCCATTTTGGGAAGGCGGGTAAAAGATTAAGTCACCGCCCGAGCTCCCAACAATAGCTTGGGTCAGGCGCTCGGCGGCCGGCCGCCCGCGCTAATGAGGCGTAAAAAGCACTCCACTCCAAAATATTATCACATAAAAGTAAGCGTATTTTTTAATTTTTTATTACAGTTTTGATGTCTACGTGTGATTTCATGAAAAACTAGTCCAAACACGACGGAGTTATGTCAATTAGTAAAATTAGTGGTTACAAAAAATTTTAGTGAGTACAATTTTACTAATTGACATAACTCCGTCGTGTTTGGACTAGTTTTTCATGAAATCACACGTAGACATCAAAACTGTAATAAAAAATTAAAAAATACGCTTACTTTTATGTGATAATATTTTGGAGTGGAGTGCTGTTTACGCCTCATTAGCGCGGGCGGCCGGCCGCCGAGCGCCTGACCCAAGCTATAGTTGGGAGCTCGGGCGGTGACTTAATCTTTTACCCGCCTTCCCAAAATGGATAGACTATATATTTATGTTGTACATCTTGAGGTTTTTAAAAAATATTAATTACTACTTTTGGTATCACTTGGCAAAAACCACTACTTACTGATATTTTTCAGCAGATGCGTTTCACACTAGGTTATTGCACTCACAGCATTGAACAATTGACTGACCTAGTGTGAAACGCGTCTGCTGAAAAATATCAGTAAGTAGTGGTTTTTTATCAAGTGATACAAAGTAGTAATTTATCTTTTATACCCTATTTTCTGCCAGATGCCAGTTTATTTTTAAAAGGAATGGACTATGGGATACCGGAATAACGGTTTACTGAAAATATCAACAAAATATCTCTGGTCTCAATAAGTGTTTATTTTTTTAAAAAAAGATAAGCCAACCTATCTTCCCCCAAAATGAATGGTTTTTAAACTCAATAATACAGTTAATAAATTTATTATTTTTTATAATTAACCCTATCTTAACTTGACACTTTCTAGCTAGTTTGTAAAATAGACATATTTTATAATAGTATAAAATAGTGGGTTATAACAAAATCTTTAGTAAATAAAATTTTGTGTATATTGGTACGTTGAGGTTATGTTTGTATTTGTTCAAATTTTAATCACAATTTATCATTTGCAAAATTTAAAATCACTTTCATAGAAAATCATTTTCATTTTACGTAAGTGAAAATAAAAAAAACACAATTGATGTAAATTTTGCCACATCTTATAGTAATGTGCCCACCATTATGCTTCACATTATTTATGAGATAAATTTTTAATGATGATAAAATTGAAGCATAAATATTGTAACAAAGATAACAATTTAATGATATGTATTTTACATGCAAATATTAGTGCTATACTTCACATGTCATATATTTATCATAACGAGAGTATAAAAATAATTAACTTCTAAAATACACAATGGAATATCCATTGGCATACTTTACAACAGTTTAAAGACGGAAAAAATACTCTTAAAACCAATCCTGAACAAGCAAGTCAATTTATTTTTAGGTGTATCAAAATATATGTATTTAATCAAATTGTATACATTGTAAAATATATACAATTCAATGAAAATGTATAAAAACCAAAGCATTACAGACCTTGTATGTTGGGAAAAACTTATTCTGAACTTCTTTTATACCATCTTCCTTTGTGCCGCCTTCTAATAGTGTCATTCCAAAGTAAAAACAAACCATCGCAAATGGTGTGTAGGTGAATTGTTCAATTATAGCCTATAAATTAAAACAGATAGTTATTAGAGTTAATTATTTATGTGTTAAAATATAAAATATGTATTTATATTTGTTGATTCCATCTTCACTTGAGCTATTAGTTTTTAATTAAAAACACTTGTAAATATGTTACATTTGCCTATAATAGCACCTACTTTTACAATTGTTGAAGACGGACGTTTTTGGGAGATATGTCCTATAGTCACCTCAGACTGTAACTGACCTTAAGGTTTTTGTAGGTGAGGTTATTAGGGTGAGGATGTACATACATTTGATCAAATATACTTTTCGACATCGTAACTCCTAATACTCACCAAAATACACCACACCCCCACACTAATATCCTAACCTACAAAAACCTTTAAGCCAGTTTAGGTCCAAGTTGACAATGGAATACACCTCCCGAAACGCTCATCCTCAAAAGTAAGTTTTACTATAGCTAAATATAACATATTTTTAAGTGTTTTTAGAACACAGTAGTTAAATCCAATTTTTTCATTATCTAATTAAACTAAACTGGATAGAGAAATATTATCTAAGAGTAAAGTATACAACATCATATTTAGATACATATACTAGTTTCATAAGCAAAGTACAAGGCTATAATAATAACACAGAACATATAATTCATTTCAGATGAAATTAGTCCCTCTTACAAATGTAACTATTTAAATTTTTGTTTAATTAACTAAATGTCTATTAAAGCTCACATAATATATCAAGTACTTTGGTAGTAGATTTTTGTTTTTCAAGGAAAAGACCATTAGGTCTATTAAAGCAAACAATGAATTTACCCTAGTCTAGACATGGACACGGAGAAAATCATTGATCTATCGAGTGGAGTTGCATCTATTACCTCGATTGACACTATCAGGGCTATAGAAAATTGTTTACCAATAGACCAAATATGGAAGGATAGATGAAATAAATGTAGGGACAAAATTATACTGAAATTTTTCAGAAATAGATTCTGGGAGATACATAGAAACATAATAGTCTATCTGGAAGATAAAGACGTATCAAATTATTTAGTTAGACTAAATTAGCAAAATAAAATATGAAAATATAAGTTTTATTACATAAGTGGCCAGTTTCACTCCTTTATTACTTTTTACAGTTGTGTTCAATGTAATCGTGCAATGTAACCATATTTTATGAATTATGAGTGCAAAAATAACTAATAAATACAAACTTTAATTTTAAGACATAATTTTAATTAGAAAAGTATATGAACTTTCTAACAAAGTGTGGTAAGCTTATTGTCTTGCTTAAGAAGCTGTTTGTTGGGTTTCTGAACTGATTCCAAGAAAAGCCGATTCTCATCGTGAAAACCAATATAGGTAAGTAAGGGGGTTAGAGAGGCTGATAGAGAGGGTCATAACTCATTATGCTGCGGTGGGTTCTTGTGGATGTTATCTATGCTACTGTTTACTGTATTATAATTTACCTAAGAAGCAGGAAAATGTCAAAATGTTTCTATAAAAACTTGGAGACAACTAATAAAATATAATTAAATAATATCTAACTAAGTGAATACGCAAGGGCTTACTTGCTGACGCGTTTCGAAACAATTGTTCCAAAGCAATCAAAGGAACGATTGTTTCAAAGTGTGTCAGCGTCTTACATATTCACTTAGTCAAGTATTATTTAATTATAGTGCAATCAGTGAATTCATGATGATTACAACAAGCAACTTCAATAAAATGTAATATTTCCAGCTATAAATTTTTGTGAACAAAAAAAGACTCATCAGTAAAATTATATTATGTTTTGCTTTTTTATACCATAAACTGTGGTAGAGGTTTCAGTTATGAGAACATTTCCCTTTTTTTTAGAACTTTCAAAAAACTGCCAGTTTTTGTGTTGTACACGTTTTTGTATAATTACACTTTCACAAAAAATTTATAAAAAAGACCATTATAAATGCCAATTTCAGAGCTCAAAATGGGGTTAATAAAAAATTGGGAAAGATTAAGAGAGTATTCTTTATTAATTGGAATAACCCACAAACATTTAATGACTGAGACCACCGAATTCAAAGAAATAGAACAGTGAAATTGAGAGAAAACATAATTTGTTTCTACTTCAGATACTTTGTGCATTATAAAAAAGCTACATAGTCATTTAATGTAGTATACAAAAATAGCAGTAGTCGCACGTTTATATAATTACCATAACCACTACTATGCTGAATAAATCAGGGTATTTATTTCCCATGCCCATGATATGATTTTAGTGAATAAAATTATATCATCCGACGCAGAAACTTATCAGGGATACGAAAAAAATAACTAAAACTCTCAGGGAAATAAATACCATTTTATGAAATTAAAGTTGGGTAAAAAATTCAGTGCGGAGTAGTCAGAAATACTACGTTCGTGTATCAACAGTGTACCACACTACGTATACGTATATTTAAATATACCTATAAAGTCTCCAGTTAGGATAGATTTGGTTGTAATTTTATAAATTACAATATACCGATATGTTTTATAAGCATTGTATTAAAGGTTGGCAATGTGCATTTTTACCAGCACTTAATTACATTGATCCATTTAAATGCGACTACATGGAAGTTAATCTGTTATGGTTAACATTTTCTGAAGGTACTTATCAGTTTAAAGATATAATACAGAAATCCAGCTAAAAACCTGTCAGAATGATATAACTACCACCTAGTCTTGATCTTACCTTAGTTATGGCAGATCTCAAATTAGCAAGAGGAAACATAGTGCCTGCTATCGTTATCCATACATGTAAAGTAGGTGCCACAAAACAAGATCCGTATAAAGCAAATTTTGCTGCTTTTTTATAATCCAATTCTTTATCATTTTCTTTTAAGAAACTTTGTTGTATTAAACTTCCAATAGGCCATATAACAGCATAGGATGCCATCCCCCTGATAACAGGGTATTTAGAAGTGAACTTCATTAATTTTGGAAAAACTGACATCACACCACTCATTTCGAAAATATAAACTTGAAATTGTAAAATAAAAAAATAATAAAAATAAACTACACAAAATTTCTTTCACTGTCTCACACCACAACCTCAACTCCAACACATTCCATTCACGACTACTCACAACGAAACATTTCTTGCGTGTGTCTAGCGATTTTTGCGTCATCATATTAGACCTTGAATGTTAAAAAAAGAGATTAACTAATTCTAGACGGCTTTTTGTAAAGCTGCTGTGATTTATCAAGTTAGGACACTCAGCTGATATGAGGCGTAGGTTATGAACAAACGTCATATTTCTAACTGACGAAATAGGTTTTTGAACAGTGCCTGCCAGATTGTTTTTTTTAGATACCAATTTATAGAGAGTTACAAAATATACGCGGCTGGGGTATAATGACTCTAGTCCATTCAAAACTGGTAAACAGATGTCCAGGAATTATGTTAACCTATATTTTATTCATATAGTAATAAACATAAAAAAAGTTTCCTAGTAATACCAATTACATATTTTGTATATACATCGTCCAAAAACCTGGTTCAGAAGATTCTCAATTTTGAACTTAGCGGACATATAAAAGAAACAAATAAAATATCAGCAAAAGTAGTTGCTGATAAGTGGGTTTATGGACTGAATTCACATTACAAAATTATACAAATTCTTTTTTTTCGTCTGAAAATAGTTTTAATTGGACAAATTTCATATGAATTTCCAACTTTTAATAGGAAATTCAAGTATTATTTATTCTATAAGTAATTAATACATAATTATTACGTGAATACTTGAGATGTATTCACTTAGTTATGTATTAATTAATTATAGTTTACTCAGTTAATTCAACAAGCAATCTTATTATTTATTATAATATAAAATTACTAGCGGCCGGACATTCTACTATTATAAGTTGTTAAAATTATTAACTAAGACTTGGAGGAAAAATTTTCGTCTAACGACTTTTTCAGCCTCCTATTATGACCGAGGAGTTTTATTATAACGGCTCAACTAATATGGCTGAAGTTTTACAAATAAAAATATAGAGTTTATTAAAAAATTGTTAAATTTATTGCAAATCTTCAACTTGATTTCCTGAATAAATATCACTTCGTACATACACTTAAATTTAATGATTATTGAGTACAGTAGTCCCTCGCTATTTACAGTTGGCAGAATTACAGGACATGTGCTTATATGTATCGTATTAAAAAAAAGACAAGAAACACAGTATAGTTACTGTGCAGGTTGTAGAATAATGTGTTCTTTCTTATTTATTTTGTACAGTATTCTAGTTATTTATCACGCAGAAATCTCATTATTCTCCAAACATGTTATGCTGTACACGACTAAGCTTATTAATCAAAAGATAGGCGTCCCTTTATAGGGGACAATTCAATTTATATGTGGTGTTAATTAAAATTACCAAATATAAAAAATTAGGTAATAGGGTAAGTCAATTACTATCTGCAGTGAAGTTTGTAGTAAGATTATTATCTTCAATGCGTAAGATTTTATTGTAATCAAATAGGAAACATATATGTACATCATTTATCGACATACTCCCCTTACTTTTAAAAGCACTTGGTTCATCATTGTAGAAGCTTCCTGATGCTTTTATAAAAGAAGGTTTTCAGTTGAGCTGTGAGCCAAGAATGCACCACTTCTTTCATTGCGTTGTCTTAGGTAAATCCCTAAATGCCTCTTTGAGTGGACAAAAAAGTGATAGTCAGAAGGGGCTATATAGAGGATGACCCAGTACTTTAAAATTGAGTTTCTAGAGCTTTTCAGCAGTATGTGGACGGGCAACACAACACCTTTTGATAGCAGTCTTCAGCGTTTGATTTGAATCGCAGACTTCAGCTTGGCAGTAAGCATCTCCCTGTAAATAGTTTCCCAGTAAGCATCTTTCCTCATAGTTTTCAATTACTGGACCTTGTGAGTTCCAAAACACTGTAAGCATCAGTTTTCCTACAGATGGTTGGGTCTTGAACGTTTTTTTGTATGGCAAATTTGGATGTTTTCATTTCATACTCTGCCACGTTAACTCTCTGGCTCGTAATAATGGATCCATGCTTTATTACCAGTAATGATCTTAAGAAGTTGTCTCGTTTGTTATTATAGTGATCCAAAAGTTTTTTGGCAAATGTTCAAGCTCGTATGTTTATGCAACTGTGTGAGTTGTTTAAGTCTGTTGTGAATGGTTTCGTAGGTAGAACCATGACTAATTTGCCACTTTGTCAATAGTTACTTATCTGTCTAAAAGAACCATTTTACGTGAACACCCAATATTTTCTTCATTTGTGGTGGTAAACAGTTGTCCAGTTCCTTCATTGTACGTAACACTTGTGCAACCATTTTTGAAATTTTCAATCCATTTATAGACACTCCTTTGTGGCAAAACACTGTTCCCATTCTGTACCAAAAGTCTTTGATGAATATCGATCCCATACGCCTTCTAAGTACAAAAAACTGATCACTAAACGTTGCACTTCTTTGGTGCAAATAGAGCAGACAAAATTAACAGCACAACTGAGATTACCAGCTATGACAAAACTGAGGTAGTAACTTGAAACAAACAGAGACATAACAACAAATAAACAACACATGCATCATCAACCCAAAAAACAGTATTATCAACATAAATAAAAATATTACTAAATCACGGACAATAATTGACTTACCCCTGTAGAAAACATTTGAGATAAAAAAGTTCTACTAATGTTTTTTTAGAACACCCCTCCTCTTATAAGATTGCAAGGTTTGGAGTTTTTTAAGGAAGTACTTTGCATGCAAATTATTGTAATATTTTCATTATAATATTCATCATAATTATAATTTCTAACTCAAAAGTTCATTCTTTTCTAATGTTTGCATTAAAAATAATATGGTTTTATGATTTTAAATAAATTTAGGAGTATGATGATAGAAAAATTTGAGGTGGGTGTAAGAGGTTGAAGGTACACAAGAGTAGAATCAATACACAAATCCAATTTCGAATGTCACTTTTTGTTGTAACAATTAAATAATTTATTGAAGAGACAATTGTTGATTATAACTCTAAATTTTTTAAATAAAAATAGTATTTTTTTTCATAAAAATACATATATGATTTATAATACAAAATATGAATTAAAGCCATAAAGTTGCCTTTAACATCATTGAAATAAAGTGAAATTGGAGTTACATAGCCAAGAAATATATAGCCAAAGTTAAATGCTAATGATTTTATTTGGTAATCCCCTCCATGTATTAGATACCACAACTTAAGGTCTCCCATCACATACTATGATAAATAATTCTCACCACAGTGGTATTGCCTTAAAATATATTATATTGTTAATAAACAGAAATATCCCAATTTTAGTTTACATAGGATAGTCATATTAGTTGATTCCATCCTCTAAGAGCTTACTAGTTTTAACTAAAAACACTTGTAAATATGTTACACTTGCCTATAGTAGCACTTACTTTTATAATTGTTGAGGACGGCCGTTTTGTGAGATATAGCCCATTGTCATGGTCTGAGTAAGTGCTACTACAGCCAAGTGTAATATTTTTACAAGTGTTTTTTAGAAAGTCAGTTCTATGAAAGGAATTAGTTGATTAACTGTCACTGTACAGAAAGACATCAATTCAAGATAATGGGTTTGGCAGCCTTGAACTTCTGTTGTTACTGATACGACGTAAATAAAGGTTATGCAATTCTTCTGTGTGATTGAGGAGTATGTACATAATAGAGTCATTTAATATAATACCTCTTTACTGCTTAAGGATTTTTATCTAACATGAATAGCACAATTTAAGATATTAAAGCATAAAAAAATTCAGAATATTATGTGAATAATGATCAATTAGGGTATAAAACTTTCCCATATAGAATTTATATGTAGTAGGCTTTATAGGTACTTGTCCACTTAATGATATAGGAGATGTCTACCATATAAGAAGAGGAGTAAGGAAAGATATGAGGATTAAAATAGGCATGATGCTTCCAAAGTACTTTAGTAGCAAAGAAACAAGGCTCTAGAAACCAGGACCTACTTGAAGTAGACCTGCTCTCTACAAGATCAGTGAGTCTATTTGCAACCTATTCATACATTTTCTTTACTTTTTTATATAAAATATGCTTTATTTAGAATGAATTATATTTAAAAATAAAAGCATTTAAATTATAATGAGAAAAGTAGGTATAAGCTTTATTTCACTAAAACACTTGTAAATACGTTACAACTTGCGCATATAGTAGCATTTACTTATATTTACCTAATTTTAAAAATACTTAACTAAGTGAATACGTAATTGCTTACTTGCTGACGCGTTTTAAAACATTCGTTCCTTTTACAAAGCTAACCCTCTACTGGCGACATCGTGCTAGGTACAAAGGCTGTAACGGGATGGATTTATGCTGTGGAATGGGGTGAGTTGTTTGAGTTGTGTGTCATATAATAGAAAAGACTGTTGGCTTCAAAGTGTGTGTGATCATTTAATAAGTTTTCTTTATCCGTTGCGTAGTATTTGTAGATTTCATATTTTTCTAAGGTTGTTAGTTTTTTACTTTGTTTTAATGTGTGTACAACATTTAAATTAGTGTGTATGTCAGTGTGTGTGTGTGTTGGGTGTTTTTAGGTGTTTTGCATTGCTGGATTTAGGGTTTGTTGGTTTTTTCTTGGGTAATGTGTTCTTCGAAGCGTGTATAGAGTGACCTGCCGGTTTGGCCGATGTAATAGTTGGGACAATCGTTACAAGTTAATTTGTAAATATCTGAGAGTTTGTACTTGTCAGTTTCTTCTTGAAAAGGTTGTATGTGCTGTCTTAAAGTGCTTGTTGTTTTGTAGGATATTTGGTAATGGAGTTTTTTAAATGTGGAGGCTATTTTGTCTGTTTTTGTTGCGGTAGGTGAGGAATATGTATTTGTTATTTTTTGTGTGGTTTGTTTGCGTGGCCGTTTGATGGTGTATATGTTTAATTTTCCTGAGTATGTTGTCTATGAGTGTGTGTTGGTAGCCATTTTGTTGAGCGATGTATTTTATGGTATTAAGTTCTTTGTCGTAGTCTTTCTGTAGCATTGGTATATTGATTAGGTGGTGTAACATATGATTAAATGCAGCGTGTTTGTGTTGTGTGGGGTAATTAGATGTATTACGTATGACAATATCGGTAGTTGTTGGTTTTCTGTATATTTTGAAATTATGTCTGGTGTTGTGTTTGGTGATGGTAAGGTCTAGAAAGTTTATTTTATTGTTTACTTCTAATTTGAGGGTAAATGTGAGGTTTTGGTGTATGGTATTAATGTAATTGTGTAGTTGTTTGATTTGCTGTTTGTTGCCGTTGTATAATATTAAATGTCATCTACATATCCATGGTAATAAATTATTCTATGTGTGTGATTATTATTCTGTAGAATGTAATGTTGTTTGATATGGTGTAAAAGGAACGAATGTTTTGAAACGCGTCAACAAGTAAGCAATTACATATTCACTTAGTTAAGTATTTTTAAAATTAGTTTAATCAGTGAATTCAAGATGATTACATCAAGCAACTTACTTATATCTGTTGAGGACGGGCGTTTCGGGAGATGTGTTCCATTGTCGACTCACACCGTAACTGACTTTAGTCTGTGTAGTAAATGTTTGAATGCTGCGTGTTTATGTTGTATTGGGCGGTTCGATGAATTGTGTATCAGTGGGTCTGTCATGGTTGGCTTGCGGTATATGTTGATTTCATGTTTGCTTTGATTTTTTGTTATGGTGATGTCTAAGAAATTCAATGTTTTATTTAGTCTGTGTAGTAAATGTTTGAATGCTGCATAAATAAAATACCTATGTCCACAACTAACTACACAGAGGAACTAAAATCAATCAAATATTTAGTTCACAAAAATGGATATGACAATTATTTTATAGACAAACTATACAGAAAAATACTCAACAGGAACAGTAACAACAACACAAAAAAACACACAAACACAAACAAATTCATCACCCTCACATACATAAAGAAACTCACAAATAAAATAGCACCATAATTCAAAAAGCAGGATACAATGTAGCTTACAGAACAAGAAATAAAAGCCAAACGGCTATCAGACACAGCATTAATAACAATACCAACACGTACAAACTAGGAGTATATAAACTAAATATAGTTCTATAAGTTCATATTATAATGCAATTAAGTTCTATAATGGACAAACAGGCAGATCTTTCGCCGGTAAAGAACACAAAAGCGCACTGCACACTACTATTGAATCCACCTTCGCAAATCACCTCATGGACACTAAAACGTATGCAAAAATATGGAAAATACTTTAAGCATCCTCCACACATGCAACAAAGGCCATAAATTAAACACACTAGAAAAGTATGAAATATATAGACATAGCAACACACATAAAAATGACATCTTAAATGAACAAACACGGCACAGATCACACATACTCTTCGACCACATCACTTCTAACTTTCAAAATAATGGTACCGAGGAAGCACAATTGCAGCATTTCTAGCGGCAAAGATACGAGGCTGACGAAGTTGTAAGACAAAAACGTTTCCTCCAAGTGTAAGTTAACAATTTAACAACTTTTAGTTACCAAAACGTCTGGTCGCAAGTAATAGCAAAAGTGTAATAAGAATTAACAACCAGCTCGTCATGCACAGCAATAAGATTTCGATAGTTAGTAGTGTTTACACTTTGTACATTATACACAAGTATAGGTCAGCTCATAGGAAAACCTGGCTTATACCAAGTTTCACGGAACGTAATGGACTACAAAATTCAAGAGTTTATACCAAACCTGGGAATAACTTTCACAGGTATATTTAATAATAAACAAGAAAGTTTTTAGCAAAATATTGGGCTTCGGTATGTTATAATGATTTAAGCCATCATTCACATTTCCAGCAAAAAAATCCTATCAACAACATAATTCTTAACTTGACACATAGTCATCAGTTACATATATATTTAAAAAAAAACTGTATTCTTGTAAAAATGTATTACAAAAAGTTTTAGTGGTATTTTTGTTACCTATTATAATGTCCACAGTGGTATAAATGTATTTCAAAAGTGATTCACAAGTATAGTAAATTAGGAGACGGATCACATCTTTTAAAATATATATGTCACAATTTTTGTTCCTCTTCATTGTTGTTACTAGTACATTTATGTAGTAAATTTTATTACTAGAAAATTATGTAATTTTTCTCAGTACTGTAAATATACATACATACATACATACATATATATATATATATATATATATATATATATATATATATATATATATATATATATATATATATATTAAATATGGTGATATGTTTTCTTGTATATATAGTTAATAAATTTAAAATATTTCAAACACAAGAATACATTTAATGAATATATTTATTCAAAGCTTTTCGCCGATAAAAAAGTATCAGCATCTTCAGGAAAAATAATTATCTAATCGATAAATTTTTATCGATTATTAGATAATTATTTTTCCTGAAGATGCTGATACTTTTTTATCGGCGAAAAGCTTTGAATAAATATATTCATTAAATGTATTCTTGTGTTTGAAATATTTTAAATTTATTAAATATATATATATATATATATATATATATATATATATATATATATATATATATATATATGTGGTATTTAACACTGTCCAATATTGTTCTGTTGCACTGACTTTATAGAGTTATTATATGTTAATTGTAAACAATTATTCCACCATTATGTGCAATTAATTTTTACTTTATGATAAGGTACCTTTCGGTCACTTGATCATTGTCGAATCACTGGATTATTTAAGCACCAATAATTCTGTGATTCGACAATGGTCAAATGACCAAAAGGTGGCTCATCACATAAGGTAAAATTATTGCACTTAGTGGTGGAAAAAATTATTTACAAGTAATAATAATAACTTCATAAAGTCAGTGCAATGGAAAAATAATGGACAAAGTGAAATTTCACGATTTTAACACCAGCCAAGGTAAACAACTCTACTGGAAATATCTCAACTTAAACATCAAACTCCAGAACTTAACTGGATAAATTTCAATAAAAAATGCATATCACTTAACATCACACCAAAATATGCTAAACTACACTTAAGAAATAAACAAAATACAGTCATTAACAAAGCAACAAAAATAGCCGAATTACACGTAATTAAAGAAAATATTAAATCTGCTTACCATAAAAAAAGCCAAAGAGTGATTCGACAATGGTCAAGTGACCGAAAGGTACCTCATCACATTACGTAAAATTATTGCACTTAGAGGTGGAAAAAATTATTTACAAGTAATAATAATAACTTCATATAAATACATAAATTCATATATATATATATATATATATATATATATATATATATATATATATATATATATATATATATATATATAAATTACAAAATATCATTTTCTTACCTTTATTTTGTTATAGCTTATTTATAATTGATTTTGTTTGAACAATAATTACAAAAGTTATCAATTTGTTGACAACTTTTCCATACGAGTACAGTGTATAAAGTGTTGATAATACATTGGGATTTTTAAAAAAATGTTCATAGTAATATCAAATTATAATTTTGTTAAAAAAATTATAAGCATTTATTACTTTACAGAATTTTATATAGTACATTTTTCAGAATAATAAATTTACATACTTACTTTATCTAGTTATATACAGTTATATACATTAACTTTTATTCATTGATTTTAAAAATTAAGACATTGCGATTAGTGGTAATCATAAATGCATAGCCTGTAATGTACATTATATTAAGAGCATAAATTATTTAGTAAAAATATTATATAATTTTGAAAATAAAAGATTTTCATTTAGCAATTTTGGTTATTCAGAACTAAAAAATAAATTAATGCCAGTATTTTATAGGTCGTATTTGTTTTATTTAATGAGAAATAATTTCAAAATAAACCTATAAAACTTTGGTAACTTTTTACATAGTAATAGTTACCATTGTTTCTCAGAATTTTTCAACTGAGTTCTGAATGTATCCTGATTCCTATTACCTCTATTTCCCTTGTCCTACGAAACTAATTTTAGTTTTATTGAACAATTTAATATACTTAAAATTCTTGCTTAAGTATTTACAGCTCTCTAGCCGAAAATCATCGTCAATAGAATTAACCTCAGAATAATACTTTGCTGATCTCTTATGAGCGACTTCCATTTTATAAATTGGTGAATAGTGAAGGTGAATGGATGCCCTCAAACGATTATACATCACTATAGAACCGAGGTAAGCAACGAGCCCAGTAGGCGTAGTAGGAATCTTGTATTTTATAAAACGTGGATGTAATTTATCCATAATAAATTCCAAAATCAAAGCCAGGTAGTAAGAAACTAGTAATGGAATATACCACCACGGAGAATTGTAACGTTTAGATCCGTCGGTATTTTTAACCATTTGTTCACAGAATTTCACAGTATCAATAACTTTTGAATCATCTGTAATAACCACAGGCAGCCCTTCTATACTGTTAAAATCGTTGTTGAGAGTGTTCTTAGCTACAACATGAGCCCAAGCAGCGTTGCCTGTAACAAGAATATGAGATATAATTTGCAGCAAAATTTGAAAATTTTATACTCGAAGAAGCATATACAGATCTTAATTTTTTTTACAAAGGGCTTTATGATATTTCCCCTACCCTTTATTTTAACCATAAATGACAGCATATTACCAATAGAGGTGTCAAAGCTTGTCTGTTGTCAATGTCTGCTGCAATACTATTTTACCCCGTTTTTATTATTACAGCTTCCATCATATCTATCTGTCTATCTGGGTCAAATTTTGCAATCGACTTAAATTACTATCTAATGTTCCAGAGATTTGAAATTTTGAACAAAGGTCAGAACTGGATGACAATGCAATATTCACTTGGTTTTTTCTCTGTACGTTTATTAGAAGAAAAGTTGTTTAAACAAATCAAAATTGGCCAATGAGATGGAAACTTGAAATTTTAAACATGGGTTGGGGATGGATAACAATCAGAGCCGTCCTTAGAAGATGCAAGGCCTAAAGTAAGAAATTGTTGCAAGGCTTTTTTAAAAAAAGTGCTCTACCCCAAAAATTTTTAAAATTTTTGCAAAAAGGTGTGTTTGGAGCAATTTTGATGAAGAAATTTTGTCTGAAAACATACCAATGATTTACGTAGTTTTCTGTCATTTGGCAGGGTTGAAAAGCACCGCTGATAAACGTTGTTTTGCATTCTTCTGGTCGTGAAGCTGGAATCTCGTTTGTAGGTTTTATTAGTAATCAATAATTTAACATATAGCGTTTGTAATCAGACAGATATTTTAGCCACATGTATTTTATTTTCATTCAATTAACACTTTATTACTTATTTATTAGCTCAAGTATTGCCTTGCAGAGCGTGGTGCGCTCGATTGCACTGGACGACAACGCAATTTTCATTTGGTTTCTTGTCTGTAAGTTTGTTTAAACAATCTTTCTTTAAATGAATTGAATATGACTGATGAGCTACAGGCTTAAAATTCTACTTACAAGTCAGCACTGGACGACAACGCAATTTTCATTTGGTTTCTTGTCGGTAAATTGCTGGAACAATATCTGATTAAACAAATTAAATTTGGCTGATCAGCTAGAGACTTGAAATATTAAACATGGTTTGGCATTGGATAACAATGTAATATTCCATAATCGTCATCAGGATAACAAACTCTTTCATGAGCAATCACATTGGATTGCAAGATGTCAATTGCAAAGTTCCATATACAAGAGAATAAAACGCACAAAGTAATAATTTAAAGAAAAAAACTTTCTTAGTACCACAGTTTTAAACGAATTAGAAAAGTATAAAATAATTTGAAATTCCTGGGAGTGTAAATTTTTAATTCCCATATGAAAATTCAGAAGGGGAAGTTGTAGCATATTCTATAGATAATAATATAAGAAATTGGCCTGTAAACGTGACCAACATTTTCCTTTCGGAATTTTGATAGAGTTTAAAAATTTACCCTCCCAGAAATTCCTAATTATTTTATACTTTTTTAGTTTTTTTAAAAACCTGATACTAAGATAGTTTTTTTCTTCAAATTATTATTAAAAATTTTTTTTTTTTTATTTTACATGTCTAAGAAGGAATAAAATCACAATTTAGGTTCACTCTTAGACCCTCAGTATGTTTATTAGACAGATTTCATAGTTACTATTTCAAATATATGTGCAAATTTTTAAATAATTCATATATAAAGTTTTCAACAAATTACGTTTATTTAAAACTGCAAGTTTGCTACTTACTGTATTTTTCATTCCATTTCAATCATGGGTTCATCAAGGAAGTACTCTTGATTGTCTTCTTTTCTCTTTCATGGTTTTAAGTTTTTTATTTTGTTGTCCCTATTAATATTACATTTATATTATGTGTCCTTTTGGACTCTAGGTCTTGCTACTTCTAGGGTTTTAGTTTTAAATGTGTATTTATTTATTATTGTACATTATGTGACAATATTTAATTTAAATTTAATGTAAAAATTAAGCATTTAGTATTATAGAATAATAGTGAATTGAATCAAGTACCTACAAGAAGAGACAAGCTGTCTCTTTATGGGAATTAATTGTGGATGGACTTAAACTAACACTCTCATAAAGTATGTCATTGTCGTGAATAAAAATGACAAATTTTATTTTGGCTGAAACTGAAAATTAAAACAAATTTTTTACCGTCACTAACTACTATACACAGTAAAATTCATCATCTTTAATTAAATAATACTTAACTAAGTGAATACGTAAGGGCTTACTTGCTGACACATTTTGAAAGAATTGTTCCTTTTACGAAGCAAAACCTCTACACTTGAGTTTACTTGACTTCTTGAGTTCCTTTACTTCTAAAAGGAACAATTGTTTTGAAACGTGTCAGCATCAGTGAATTCACCAGCGACTTTCATCATCTTTATTTTGGACGAGGAAAGATTAACGCAAATAATTTATAGTTGTCTAACTACTACATGGCCAACTGTACTGTCAAGCATGTTTTATCTGTTTTTTACAATACAAAAAGGAAATTAGGAATTAAAATTAAATTGCTTAAATTTTTATAATAATTCGACTTACTTTATAGATGAAGACTGTACAATTTACTTATATCTGAATGATACTACAAGTTGAAATTTTTAGTTTAATTTAGTAAGTGATCATTTAAATAAGAATAAATAAATGGCATCTCTCAAGTAAAAGACAAAAAAATTAGACATTTACCATAACCTAGAAATCTTACACATCAACAAAAAAGGACCACATCTCAACACACTAGAACAATATGAAATTTACAAACATACAAAATACAAACATATTAAATGAACAAACCCAATACAAATCACACATACTCTTTGATACTATCGCAAACCTTTAAAACTTTCATCACTTAACTTAACAACAACTCCAAGCGGAAAATTTAGACACTGATGAAGATCACTACCGAGTGATCGAAAACGTTCTTTCTCAGTAAATTACAAATTTACAAAATTGAAGTTCAGATAGTCATAAACTAATGTAAAAGTGATTAATTATTATGTAGCAGTTTAGCCTATCAGTTACTGGCCAATAAACATTATCTAAACAAAATTAAAAAGAGAAGAACTGCTACTTTATAATATTTAATAATTAGGTAGACAATAAAAATAACAAATATAGCCTTGTGTTCAAAACTATTTTCATCTAAATAAATTTGCTTATCACTAATATGATTGTGAGAGTAACAAATCTAGATCTAACTACTATACAAGAAATAAAAATTAAGAACTTATTAAAGGGATTTTAGATTATCTACCTGCATAGCACATTTGTTGCTTTCCTCCAGTGCCTCCAAGATGAATTAAATTTCCATCCAAATTATCAGCCATGAGTAAAAGAGAAAAAATAAAACCTGTATCCTCTTCACCATAAAGTATTGTTGGTCTTAAAGCAACTGTTTTCAGTTTACCTCCTGTCAAAATTTAAAAAATTAGATTTCCATTTTAGTAACTTGTTATAACGATATTACTAAAATAAGTAATATAAAAAATGAATTTTTAAATTTAATTCCTACTGAGGTCTTAAAAAAAATTCATTTTAGTTACTTTTTGTTTTATAATTACAATATATATATATATATATATATATATATATATATATATATATAATTAATAAATTTAAAATATTTCAAAAACAAGAATACTTTTAATGAATATATTTACTCAAAGCTTTTCGCCGATAAAATAGTACAAGCATCTTCTAGAAATATATTACAAAAAAACATATCATCATATTTAATATATATATATATATATATATATATATATATATATATATATATATATATATATATATATGAAGTTAATAAATTACCAATTTTGAGTAATTTTATCCACCATTAAGTGCAATATTTTTACCTTGAGTGATGAGGCACCTTTCGGTCTTTGACCATTGTCGAATCACTGATTGTTCTCTGCTGTGGATGCTATGTCCGTGAAGCCGGTGTTTGTAGAAGTTACGCGCACTATTTCTTGATCTGTGTGTATGAGGTTTCTGTATAGTATGT
Source organism: Prosapia bicincta (assembly GCA_036971475.1). NCBI lineage: Eukaryota > Metazoa > Arthropoda > Insecta > Hemiptera > Cercopidae > Prosapia > Prosapia bicincta. The sequence goes on along the minus strand of JBAIZL010000384.1, from coordinate 3,309,710 downwards.
CTTCTGTATATGTTGTTTGTAAATTCATTAAGTTGTTGTGTATGTTTTTATAAATGTGGTATTTTTCTGGAAATAGTATTTAGTAGAAGTATTTAAACCATACTGGAAATAAATAACAACCCAATAGAACTAAACTCACTAGAAAAATACCACATTTATAAAAACATACACAACAACTTAATGAATTTACAAACAACATATACAGAAGACATACTATACAGAAACCTCATACACACAGATCAAGAAATAGTGCGCGTAACTTCTACAAACACCGGCTTCACGGACATAGCATCCACAGCAGAGAACAATCAGTGATTCGACAATGGTCAAAGACCGAAAGGTGCCTCATCACTCAAGGTAAAAATATTGCACTTAATGGTGGATAAAATTACTCAAAATTGGTAATTTATTAACTTCATAAAGTCAGTGCAACGGAAAAACAATGGATAACATTAAATATCAGGAATATATATATATATATATATATATCGAAAACATGTTGCTGTTCATGACGAGCTGGTTGTTAATTACTTATTACACTTTGATATATATAAAAACATACACAACAATTTAATGAACCTACAGACAACATATGCAGACGACGTACTATTCAAAAGCATTATACATGCGGCTCAAGAAGAAATATGTATAACGTCAACAAATACCAACATCACGGACCAAACATCCACACCAGAAAAATAGAGAAAATTAATTCAATGATTCGACAATGGTCAAGTGAGCGAAAGGTGCCTCATCACATAATGTAAAATTATTGCACTTAGTGGTGGCAAAAATTATTTACAAGTAATAATAATAACTTCACATATATATATATATATACATTAAGTGGCAAAATATAAAGCTAATTTCCTTGCAATTTTCCATGTTCCACTTTATACAATATTTGCTTTATTTTTTCCTTGCTAATTTAAGAAGCTAATAGTGTCTATAACTTCTCATTCTATCCACCTCTTGTAATGCTTCACTATTCCAAAGAACCCTTTTCTTATTTTATATAACACATCTTTAAGGAAGTTTTTGCTCTGGGAATGTTAGCTCAATGTAAAATGTGGTTGTGGTTTTTAAACTTGTAAATCTAGAGTTCAAATCTGACAGAAACATACAATTTTTAGATTTAAAATAATGAATAAATATTTGAAAAAACTGTATTAACATCAATTGTCAACCCCTATAGGATTAAAAAAATATTTGAACTTGATTGGATGAATAAAAACGCATTTTATTAACATTTGTTGATTCCATCTTCGCGTGAGCTACTAGTAATCACTTACAACTTTTTTTAAAAAATGTTTTAACTTGCCTATAGTAGCACTTACTTTTTTGTGTTGAGGACGGCCGTTTCGGGAGATGTGTCCCTTTGTCAACTCAGACCGTAACTCTCTGGTCTGAGGAGAGTTAACTCAGGAGTTACGGTCTGAGTTGACAAAGGGACACATCTCCCGAAACGGCCGTCCTCAACACAAAAAAGTAAGTGCTACTATAGGCAAGTTAAAACATTTTTTAAAAAAAGTTGTAAGCATTTTATTAACGATTAAAAATTTGTACATATAAATTTGTGTGTGTGTGTATGTATATATATACATATATATATATAAGGAAAGTGTGAGCTAATAGAAAGAATTTAATAACTGACAAAAAAATAGTTAGAGACAACAACAATTTTTTAAATAATCAAATATGAAAATTCAGTTTACAATAACAGTTTTTATCCAGAGATATTACCAATAAGAAATGGAATTATAGGTTGGCAAATAAAACTATAATTTAACTTGAATTTTCTGAGCTAAAGAAATTCGTTTTTGAGGTAAGCAAGTGAAAAGCAACATAAATAAAATTGTGTTTTTAAATAGAGTACATTAACAAACAAAACTCTTGTTACTTAATATGTTCCAAAATTTTGTTGTGGTTTATGACGAGCTGGTTGATATTCACTTATTACAATTTGAAATTAGTTGTGACCAGACCTGCTAATAATGTAAGTTGTTAAACTGTTAACTTAAACTTGGAGATAACGTTTTTGTCTTACGACTTCTTCAGCCTTACTTTTCTGTCGCTGGGTTTGCTGCAGTTGTGCTTTTCAGTTCCTATTTTCGAAAGTTCGATCCCATCACTTTTAACTTTCAAAAACCGTTATCTCCAAAAGTAAGTTAACAATTTAACAACTTATATTAGTCTGGTTGCAACTAATTTCAAATTCTAATAAGTAAATTAATATGTACTTTCATGAAAGAAAAGTAATAAGTTGTTCTGTAATGTTTAAGGGCAGAAGGAAAAACCTGAACTTCAGGTAAAATATTTGCGTTGAACCACAAATATTCACGCATATTAGAAGGATTTTAAAACAGAAACCTTTTATCTGATTAGTCTTTTTGTTACTTCAACCTCTTCCATGAAATTAAAATACAGTTGAAAGACTGACTTTTAAGTATAACTATTACTTTAAAAATTGAAATAAAGAACTTTAATTTCTAATGAAATTAATTATATATAAAAATTACGTTAAGCCATTACAGAGAACTTGTTTCACAGAAAGTATGCTGTTTTATTGAAGTGATAGATCTCTGAATTTGATGTTTTATAATCTGCACTTGTATAAATATTTGGTAGCAATGCCGTCATCTACCTTTTCTAAGAAGCTAGTTTTGCAACAAGTGAATTTAATTAATCCCAGCTATTTTCTGATGTTGAAACAGGTTTGATAATTTTATAATTAATTTATTGTCAAACATACTCCGATATGACAGATGTGTTAGACTACTTTGTAGGATAGAATAGTCTCAAAATAAATTATTATAAATTGTGGTTAAAGTATAAAAGTCAACACCAATACATTTTATCAAATAAAGGGTTTTATATATAAAAATGATAAAACATTTGTAATAGACCAAATAATTTGCTAAATATATAAATATTTTAAAAAAATTATTTGTTGTCATAGCAGTTTGGAAAAAAAATTTGAAATTAATAAATTTCAGCCACAAGCCTTTAAATCTTTCTAAGATTTGTGGGTTTTCACCAAAAACCAAACTGATAGTGAAGAAATAAACCATTCAAATTAAAAAGTTAAAGTAGGCCAAGAGTTTTCACTGTACAAATTTATTCATAACCAACATCAATTATATGAGAGTAGGGAAGATAATGTTCAGATAATTTTAAATACGCAGATAAATGTATAACATACAACTTAAATTTTTAAAATGATTTCATATCAAGAATGCTGAACCCCCTTATTATCTGAAAAACTGGTTCTCATAAAGTTTTAGTTTCAGACAAGTCACACTATATATTCAAACATAAACGTATCATAAGTAATTATTGCGTAAATGGGTGAAAACGTTTATCTTATTTGGCGACGGGTTTGGAAACAATCATTCCATTGATGAAGCCAACCTGCTACTCGATTGTTCAGAAATGCTTCAGCAAGTAAGTTAGAAGTTTTCACTCTGTTATGAAATAATTACTTATGATTTATTCAGTGAATCCAAGATAATCGCAACAAGCAACTCTTATAAACAGTGTATTGAAAAACAAAACTTTCAAATTGTTTCCCAATGTTCTATAGTTTGAGTGTGAGTGCCATGGATCCAGTTTGTGTCATTCTTGAGAAACAAACGTTATCTTGTTTCATTGCAGTAGCTTGATCAGTTGGAAAGTTAGGGCCAGGTAAGAAAACATATTGGTAAGCTTTAAAATTGGCGTGGGACAGTCAATATTGACATTGTGGAAAAGCACTGTAATGTTGAATTTTGCATTAATATTGAAAATTATTTTTGAAACATGGCCATGCTCCAGCTGATACACAAGAAGGATTGTACTAGTAGTACAGAATGGTACAAAGGGCTTAATCATTTAAGGTTTGGCAAATTATTGATTGCTGATACATTGGGATGACCATTGAAATCAACAATCATGAAAAAATTAAATGCTGTTCAATCTATAACTGTTGGAAACCACCATTTAATCAATATTCACCATTTAATTATGAAAAAGTTTAACAGTGAAGAAGGTTGGGATAAGCTTGAGTTGTATAAGTTTTGCATCTTTGTATACTGTCACCACTCTTCATTCTTCATTGTCATAACGAAGCGCATTATCATGCTAACAGTGATGAAAACTTTATGAAGATCATCGTCATAGGTGGTTGACACAGGCTAATGGATATAACATTGAAATAAAGGTACAATCATTGTAATGTTGGATCAATGAAGAAATAATATGATCTCTTTGACTGTAGTGTAGTTCTTCGTGAAGAATTTGTTCCTCAAAAGAACATCAACATCAAGTTCTAAGTGGTAGTTTAAAGTCATTTATAGAAGAAATTGTTCCTGGTTTGTTGAAAGAACAGGATATTTTTCATTGAAAATGTTCCAAGTCACTCATTTCTGTTTGTTGATAAATTTCTTTTCCAATAGAGGAACATCGGCTCTTCCCCAACCATACTCTCCAGATATGGTTTCAGTATAACCTTTCTTCTTGTCCAAAATGAAAATCGTGTTATAGGGTATTGTTTTAAAGTTTAAAAGATATTCAAGCAAAATCATTGAAGTTGTTTGTTGCAATCATCTTGAATTCACTGACTAAACTATAATTACATAATACTTAGCTAAGTGAATATGTAAGGGCTTACTTGCTGACGCTACTCTGTATTTGCTTCATAAAAGGAACGATTGTTTCAAAATGCATCTGAAAGTAAGCACTTATGTATTCGCTTGTTCAAGTATTACATAATTATAGGCAAATTCATTGGCCTAATTTTGACTCAACACACCAAATGGGTTCCAGAGAGTGTGTGAATAATAAACGACATGCCAGGAGTAGTGGATGGTAAAGAAAGGAAAGTATTTTATTGAAGGAAAACATTTGTAAAGTTGTAAGCACTGTAATAACTATTTTATGATGAATGTTTTACCCAATTCTCTAACAAATCATGTATTGAAGTGGAATAGATCAGAAAAAAGCCCATTATTACTTCTAGGGAATGAAATTAAATCAGTAGAAGTGTTCAGAAAAGAACTGGTAAGAGGAATAAACATAATAGACGATTCCTTTGAAAAGAAACTTAAACCAGAAAAAATGCTTACTAAGAAAGTAAAAACTGATGTCAGGTAGAAAATGATTTTGAGGAAAGAAAAGATCCACACTATTAGTAGGCATTCCTTAATTGTAGTTATGTATAGCATATTTATTTAAAGGTCAGAGATAAAAAAACATATTGCCTGGACTAATTTATAGTTAAAGTGAATATTAATAAAAGTATAAAAAATGGAGTGAAATATAAATGCAAAAACAATATATTTAAAAGAGAAATTAATTATAGAGTTGACTCTTTAGATTTAACTAGCAGGATACAATGTAGCTTACAGAACAACAAATAAAAGCCAAACAGCTATCAGACACAGCATTAATAACAATACCACCACATACAATAATCCAGGAATATACAAACTAAAATGCAACAACTGCAATAAGTTCTATATTGGACAAACAGGCAGATCTTTCGCCGAAAGATATTAAGAACACAAAAGCGCACTGCACACTACTATTGAATCCACCTTCACAAATCACCTCATAGACACTAAACACTCATGCAATAGTATGGAAAATAACATCAACATCCTCCACACATGCAACAAAGACCATAAATTAAATACACTAGAACAATATGAAATATACAGACATAGCAACACACATAAAAATGACAACCTAAATGAACAAATGCTGCACAGATCACACATACTCTTCGATCACATCACTTCTAACTTTCAAAATTTGGTACCAAAGAAGCACAACTGCAGCAATCCTAGCAGCAAAAATAAGAGGCTGAAGAAGTCGTAAGACAAAGACGTTTCCTTCAAGTGTAAGTTAACAATATAACAACCTTTAGTTAACAAAAAGTCTGGTCGCAAGTAATAGCAAAAGTGTAATAAGTAGTTAACAACCAGCTCGTCATGAACAGCAACAAGTTTCGATGTATAATTTAGGTAATTATAATAAGATTTAATAATTTTAAATCAATAAAAATTGATCAAAGATAAAAAATTTAATAAATTGAACAAAAGTTAAATAGTATATTTCTAGTTTATTTTAGAAAGGACTTTACAGTAGTCTTGTTATTTAAGACAATAATTGATTGCTTTGACTTAAAGGTTTTCGATCGCTCGTTTTAAAAGATAAAAGATTAAGTCATAGACTTAAAGAAGTCACAATGACCACAGAAAACATAAACAAAGAACTAGACACAATTAAATATTTAGCATACACAAATGGATACAACACCACAATACTAGACAAACTATGGCACAAAATACAAAAAAACACTAAAATTAACACTACAGACAGGGAAAACAAATACATCACATTACCATTCATAAACAAAACAACAAACAAAATAGTCCGCAAATTTCAAACAGGATACAAAACAGCATACAAGACTAATAACAAGCTACAATACAAAATACAACACAACACCAACAACAAGGATAAACTACAAGCACCAGGCGTATACAAACTGAACTGTGACGAATGTAACAAGTTCTACATTGGACAAACAGGTCGCAGCTTTAAACAAAGAGTTAAAGAACACAAACAGAACACCAACTCAACATTTTACAACCACATAAAAGATACAGGGACATTAATACACAGACACTTACCAAAACCTAGAAATCCTACACATCAACAAAAAAGGACCACATCTCAACACACTAGAACAATATGAAATTTACAGACACACAAAAACACAAAGTACAAACATATTAAACGAACAAACACAATACAAATCCCTCTTTGATACTATTGAAAACTTACCTTTAAAACAGTCACCGCTTGACCCAATATCTCCAAGCAGAAGACACTGATGAAGATCGGCACATAGCGATCGAAAACGTTCTGTCTCAGTAAGTTTTAACAAATTTACTAAATTCGAAGTTCGGATAGTCATAAACTATTGTTTAAGTGATTAATAAGATTCAACCGAACGTAATGGACTATAAAATTCAAGAATTAAAAAAAGGATCAAGAAAACTCGATATTTGTTTTTACTGCTAATAGTTAGTGTCTACTTTTTACCTGACTTAAGTTTGGAACTGTTTGCCTCAAGAACTAACTTCTCAGCATTTAATTTGGATTCGGCATATTTTTTGAAGATAAGTTGAGAAGGATCGGTTGGTGGTACTACTTTGTGCTCAGTTTGGTTTACAGTTGCAGAGAAAACCCACCACTGGAAGTATGGAACTAGAGTTATTTCTGTGGTACTTGTAAAAACCAGGCGAGAAATGTCAAACTTCTTGCACAGGCTGATTACATTCCTTGTACCTTAACATGAGAATAATATCATAATCATGGTCAGGATAAATATTCAATACTGGATATTCTGTATCCAATGCTGGATAAAACTCAATACTAATAAGGTAATATAAATACAGTACACTATATAATTATTTACTATTGAACTAACTACAGTATTTTTTTTTGAATTATAAATAGTTATTGCGTAGCTGAGTGAATATTTTTGAACGTACTTGCTGACGCATTTTGAAAGAATCATTTCATTGATGACTATCTAATGGAATAAGGTGTTGAAGGAATAATAATAAGCATCCTGCTTAACCCAAATCCCCCTCCGCCCTCATAAATCATTTGTCCAGGAACCTTGAGCGATAGCCTGCAGTAGGATGTGAGCTTTGTCAATGAAATTATTGGCTTGAAACACGTCAGCACCTCAGTTATGCAATAATTATTTATAATTTAATTAGTGAATTCAAGATTATTACGACAAACAACTTTAATTTTTTTGATTTAATATTAAAGATAGAAACAGTTAAAACTATTTTTTAGTGCTAAAGTCCTTAAAAAATTATATTTAAACAATACAAAGAAAACACATTGTCCATTGATTTCTAAATATTTAGGGCAACAATAATTTAATATGATAAACAAAATATTTTTTAAATTTGTAAAGTAAAACTTATTCCTAGAAATAAAGAGTTTCTTCAATATTGGTAATTCTTTGTCATTAAAATTCCCTCTCATTATCTACTTTACCTTGTTTCATATGTTCTCGACATCTCCTTTTTTAATATGTAATGTTTAATCATTATTAACAACTCTTCTCAATAACTTTTTCTCAACCTTTGACATCACACTCTTCATTCATATACTTTCATGTTTTTTTTCACTTCATTATATGCACAAGTATTCTTAATGTATTATAACTCATTCAAGTAGCATGGTAACACTAAATAGCACTGTATCTAACAATAAATAATATATTCTACGAGCATACTTAATCTTTTAACTTTGCTATTTTTGCTTATAATTTTATTCTTCTAGACATTTTGATGACTTTTGATGATTTTCAATTACACTACTTAAATTCTGTTCTCAACTTGATAACAAATTACAACTCATAGATTTTGTGTTGTACATCTTGAGGTTTTTATAAAAATTACACTTATTTGTATTATCTTGGCATAAAACCACTACTCAGCAATGCTGAATAAATCAGAAAGTAGCGTTTTTTCCCAAGATAATACAAACAAGTGTAACAAATTACAAATTTTCAGTTTGTCCCTAAGATCTGATATGAAATATGTATAGGATATACAGGATCCGGTAGTAAAACCTCATGTACTTGAAGAAACCGTTGTGTGAGTCGTAGTGGTAGCAGATGTAGTGTGGGTATTGTCTGAAAGCAGTGTTCGTGCCATTTTCAATGTGCATCATGGCCTGGCTTGGGGAGCATCGCACGTTTGTTGTAGAAGAGTTTATTAGTAACGGTGGTTCTGTGATTGCTATTCAGCTATTCGATTCGAACTTGGCCAACATGATCGTATTTACCTGATAGGTAAACTATTCAACTGTGGGCGTCAAACTTTAGACAAACATGCTCAGCACTAAAAAGTAAACCTACTGGCCGACCTTGGACTGTAACAATGCCAGTAAATGTAACGAGTTTGAGAGGGCCCATCCAACAACCCCCAAAGCGTTCAGCTCTTAAACACTAAGCTACCCTGGGATTACCGGATAGGAGTGTAAGACGAATTCTCTATAGAGAGCATAATATGCACCCATTCAAAATGATGGTTACCCTGTTCAAATCAGTGTTACCCATTTGCATTCTGTTTATTTACAAACATCATCCCACAAATCTGAAAGCACTTAAAGAGGCAATCACCCAGGAAGTGGCAGCCATTCCAAGAGGAAGACACAAAAAACTATGGAAGAACTTCCAGGAAAGACTTTGTGAACGTATCAACATTGGAGAGCGTCATTTAGCGGATATAATTTTTTTAAAAGAACTAATGTAAAATGGTATAGTATTCATTATTCAGCAATAAAGGTATGTTTTCTGTAACTGTCTTTTTTTTGTAACTACCATTTAAAATTAGGGATGTTTAATTGCCAGACCCTTTAGTTAGTTTTTCTGGTTGGATTATTTAGATCTGATGGTGACACAGTTGCACTTCAAAAATTTAATGACTTTTATAACCTGTTTATTATTTAATACTTTTATATCATTAGTTTTAATATTGTATTTACAAGTCATGTCAAGTCGAAAAAAGAATTTATTTTTGTTGCAGCCATGTTTTGTTTCTATTTATTTTAATTTTTTATTCCAAGCATTCAGTAATTTGTTTTCTATATAAATCAGAAATTCATTTGCAAATAATACCGATGGATTACTGTAATAGGTCCTATAACCCAATCTATTAAAATAATAAAAACCAATATACTTATTTCTTGAACAATATTCTCTTTATACATTTGTTTAAACAATAGTTGTTAAAACAAACTGAATTTGGGTGATGAGCTTGCTTAGGAGTTGAAACAGCTGTTCTACAACATTCACTCATTTTAAGTTTGTTTAAATATTATATTTAAACAAATTAGATTTGCTTGAGGTGCTAGAGACTTTATTGTGGGTTTATATTCAATTAAATAATTGTAGTACGTTTATTGAAGTATAAATTAAAATATCTATCAACCGATGAAAAATATTGAATAAAAACACTTTAACCTATCGATATACAATTTTTAAAGTAATATAACTTACATGTTAAAATAGCAATTCTACAATAAAACCTATAAAATAAAATCAGCTGTTGTATGAAATTATGTTATAAAATCAATTGAAATTTGTCTCTCAGACATAAGACTAAATAACAGAGAATAATAAATTAAATAGAATTTATTTTTATAACATGTTTTTAAAACGGACTAAAATATATAAAATCATTTTTCATGGCCTCTCTACAATTTTGAAAGAGAGTTGTTACTTGCTATAGATATATTTGTAATACTTGGAGAGAAAAACGTGGAGTGCAGGGAATTCATGATAGCTAAGGAGGAGTAAATGAATTAAATTACAGTTAATCCCATTTTCAATTCACTGAAATCAGCTGTGAACTTATCTGGATTGTCTACTTGTAATATTCATTGACTGCACCCCAGGTTTCTCTTTCCAAGTATTACAAATATATCCATAGCCACTAACAATTGTTCCTCAAATTGTAGAAGGGCTATGAAAAACTATTTTATATGTTTTAGTCTGTTTTAAAAACGTGGTATATTAAAAAAATTGTTTATTTAATTTATTATTTTAAAACTAAGTAAAACTCTTGAAATTGAATTTTTTAATGTCATAACATTGAAACTATCATAACGTTTTTCAATGTCAAATATATATTTGTAAGGTTTTACTATTTATTAGGAATATACTATGGTTGAATTTAATAATAAATACACAAAAACCTCTTAACCACAAACTTTCTTTAATTTACCCTAATGTACATTTCAGTTACAAAGTAACCATCCTCAGAGGGATAATATACAAAGACTCAGTCTTTGTATGTTATCCCTCTGAGGATGGTTACTTTGTAACTGAAATGTACATGAGGGTAAATTAAAGAAAGTTTGTGGTTAAGAGGGTTTTGTGTATTTATTATTGTAAGGTTTTGTAATAGAACTAAAATTTCTTGGTCTCCAAACTCTTCAGTCTGGGGGCTATACAGATTACTTCAGTGGGCTCCAAGGGGCAACACCATTTTACTTTTCCTGCCAGTATATATAATTTCTAGACTAGTTGCCAAGTAGAGGAAAGCAAGGTAATATGTCACATTTTCCCCATTTTTTCAATGCTTGTATGTCGACGTGTAAATCAAAAGGAACTCAAAGACAGATTTTATTTTTTTCAATAAGTTATTAAGATGTGAAGTAATATTTTTTCTAAAGCATTGCAAGAGTGACAAAGTATCCTGTGTCTGTAAACCGAGTTATTATTATTCTGTGACTTTTTATCCAATTTATCACAACAACAAAAAGCCATTAGCTGTCACAGGCAGGATTGATGACACTGCCCGCAGGTCATAGTTTGAAGACACCTGGTCTATTCCATAGAAATAACATTTAATTAGGAACTTTGGATGTAATTTACAGTATTAACTCTTGAGTGTTCCTCAAACGCTTCAGTCTGAAACATCTGAATAATGAACTCAATGAGATACAGTTGGTCATTCTATTCTGACCAACAATAGGTCATTCTATTCTGATTACAATATTAAAACAAGTAGGCCTACTGGAGCTTAACACTAAATATCTATATAATTTTACATATTTTACTATATAAGTTAGTTTATTACTTTTAAAATAAATAATTATTTAAAATCTAAATACAGTAATCTTATTAATAATTTTTACACTCGCAGAGATCAATGTTACATAAAACCGGTTGACTTACGAGGCAGATAGAACAATTTATTTACGGAGGCAACATTTCAATAACAGATATGTTATCATCTCCAGGAATACAATACATAAGCACACAATCTTTCTGACGTTACCAATTTTAGTGGTATATGTATTGTTTTATAACTATACAAATTTCATTGCGCTGTGTTTATTTGTGAACTAGTGTTATTATTATTGTTATTTTTAATTGTGTACTTATGTGTTGCAGGCTTGATGACGATATTGTACCTGTTACTGAAACGTTGCCTGTATAAATAAATAGTTGTAGCTGACTCGCAAGTCAACCGTTTTTATTTAACAATACAGTAATCTTGGTTCAAAAGAATTTCACCTTTTATGTTACTCAAATATACAATAACAAATTTTAATAAAAACTAGGTTCAAGTATTGTCTGGAAAAACTATCTAATTTAGTTTGTTTTATAAAATAAAGAATATTTAATTAGAGCTTAGCTAGTGACAAATATTCACAAAGGTAAAAGTCAAAATAGTGAACTCAAAATCTCACAAAAAATGAGTTTTTAATAAACACATACACAACGAACTAGTTTCCGGCTTGTTGTTTTTAAAATGAGCAAAGTGCTCTCTGCTTCTTTTCTTAATACTCCCACGGGTTGGTTAATAATAGTAATTATGTAAAAAAAAATAAAAATAAAAAAATATATATCTCTCCTGAGTAAGAAGGGTTGTGTTATGTAATAGATTAATTTTATTGCTTGACTTTGTATTTTTATCTTGTTTGTTTTACAATAAAAATATTGAAAAGAACCCCAATACCACAAAAATAATCAAAAATAACAAATAAAACTAGTTACTTAAGATTAAACACTTATGTACATTACGATGACCATGTCATCATCATCAGAGGGTCTTGTTACAAAACACAATCTAGCATACAAGAAGTTACAAACTAGAATGATACCAATCGTTCTCCGCGGTCGCTAAATATAGGCGTGAGGTAAGCTCCGCCCCCTCTCCGCCCTCGACCGACAAATAACGATCGGCCATCAGGAACCCAATAGGTTATGTCAAAAATTACATTATAATAATACATATGTAATAAAAACTACAGCAATAACAATTAATAAACTAAAAGTAATTAGATTAAAACATTGTAATTTGAAGAAAGCTATTTAAGTAAAGTATATAATGGTATAAAAGTTGTTTTATTTGTTATTTTTTATTATTTTTGTGGTATTGGGGTTCTTTTCAATATTTTTATTGTAATATATTGTACCACTGTGCTCTTGATGTTGTGTATTGTTTGTTTTAGTTGACTTGTACGATAGCTTGACAATTTGTTAGTAGTAGCCAAGCACTGAGGAAGGCGACTTTGTCACCAAAACTAGTTATGTTGTGTATGTGTTTATTAAAAACTAATTTTTTGTGAGATTTTTAGTTCACTTTTGACTTTTACCTTTGTAATGAATATAAACTTTGTGTTTCACAGAAAGAAAAAGTAAATCGATAGAAAATTGTAAATAGCTTTTTTATGTAATCCAGAATAAGTGTAGCACTTTTTTCTTTTGTTGAACACTTTCTCAAAATCTATTTCTAGAAAAGGATATGTAAAATCATACCTTCCACATTAACCAAGTCTAATTGGTCTGCATTGGCTGGATATTCATATGAAACTAAAGACGCACTGTGAATAACACAGGAAACTCCATTGAAAGCTTCTTCTATGCTGTTAACATCGGTGATGTCTCCAATGTAAGAAACAATTGGTTTTGTATTGGCATGCCCTAAAAAGAAACAAGTATTAACATGTCATTTAAAAACTTACATTTCAAATTTCTAGGTTTTGGCTACAGATAATTTTACTTTTATCTCTGCATAGAGAACAGAAAAGTGTGTTTTTATTTCTGCATAGTGTTCATAAACACTATTTGTTGATACTATCTTATAGCTTTTTAAAATCAAAATAGGGATGAAACTGTTTGTTACATAAAGAAGTAAGTAAAAGTATTTAACTGAACATTTTTAATACAAAATATTTTAATATTAGTAAAGGTTTAGATAAAAAAAAAACTAAAACATAAATGGATAATTTTGTTTGAATTTAAAAAAAGCAGTGCTACTATTATAATATACAAAGATGTGGAGATAAGGTGAGAATATGAAACGTACCTGGTCAAGGTGTTGGAAACGACCATAACAAAATACGTTTAATGAAACATGACTTATTTTAAAGTTGCTTGTTGTAATCATCTTGAATTCACTGAGTAAATTGTAAGTAATTATTCCATAACTGAGAGAAAACTTTTGAACTTACTTGCTTACATATTTTGAAATTGTGTTTGGTAATAGAAAGGTCCTGGAAATTTATTTTGTTATTGTCTTCTAATTCGAGGGTAAGTGTTAGGTTTTGATGTATGGTGTTGATGTAATTGTTTAATTTGCCATTTGTTGCCGTTCTGTGATACTAAAATGTTGTCCACATAACTATGGTGGTATGTTATTTTATCTGTATGTTTTCTGTTCTGTAGGATGTATTATTGTTCGATGTGGTGGAGGAATATTTCAGTTAGGATACTTGAGATGGGGGAACTCATTGACAGGCCATTATTTTGTGTGTAGAATTTGTGTCGATATTTGTAATGAATTCGTCAATGAAACAACTGTTGGCTTTATCAATGAAACGATTGTTTCGAAAGGTGTCAGCAAGTAAGTTAAAAAGTTTTCATTCAGTTATGCAAAAATTACTTATAATGACTTAGGCTATTTAAAAACTATTTGTTATCAAACACTGGCTTACTATAAGAGAAATATTATGAAGTAGAAGACAAATAGACAAATTAAATTCATTAGACATATAAATTCGTATAAATCTGATTTACGACAGACAGTGTTATGCCTCACTTTTCAACTACTGTTTTAAATAAAAGTGATTTTAAATTAGTGTTCTAATCTATTTGGGGTAAACCACAAAATTGTATGTAAAAACTGAGCACACTTTGCAGTAGATAGATAGCAGTAGATGCTTTGCTTCGTAAAAGAACGATTCTTTTGAAACGCGTCAGCAAGTAAGCCCTATGTATTCACTAAGTTAAGTAGTTTTTAATTATAGTTCAATCAGTGAATTCAAGATGATTACATCAAGCAAATTTTATATATATTTACCTAATTTATTTAAGTAAGGTTTTAGATCAAGAACTCTTATCTCTGAAACTTTGTTGTCATTATGTTGGAGCTCTCGAACAATATGCTGACCCAGGAAACCACTGCCGCCTGTAACAGTTACAATTATTACGACAGGCTAAAGAATTCTCTAGAAACTATAATAGGCCATATAGATATAGATAAACAATACTGTTATAAAGTAAAAGAAAAGTAGGTTTATTAATGTAATACGTAGATAATTTATTAATTAAGTGGTTTTTAAGGCAAGCAGCTAGAATGGTTAATATCCCCTATAAATAATAGGAAGGAATCATGAATATAGGTAGGATTAAGTTGAGGGATATATAACTCCTTGCCAGAGGTTATAAGAAAATCTTGACATCATATGGGTAGCATTACTTACTTCTTCCCCATAGGGATCCAGCTTCAAGAGTAGCCAATAATCCGATTTCCACGGTATTTGATCCTTGTGAGCCTCCAAAGCTTCTTGTTCATGAGAATGTCTTGCCATACTGTCACTTCGGCCCTCAGTAACTCTGTCATTGGTATGGGATACGTACAGTTAAACTAAATGTGATTTACTCTTTCATCTTCATTTTCACAAAGTGCACAGTTTGAAGAATTCTAAAGGTTGAATCTAAATAGATATCCCTCTGTTACTAGTTGACCAGATCATCCTTGAGCTGCAAAATCCGCAATCAGACATGAAACTTAGCTGAATTTGTCCTCATTCAATGGTTCAGGGATAAATTGAAAAAGGTGATGACGTGTAGCCTCTTCTCTCCAAGATTCAGTCCAACATACATGGAAGTATTTATTTGCCAAGCTTTCACAATACAAAAGTTGATACTTGGCTTTAAACGTGGATATATATGATGCCTTATTAGCCGTTTTCTTATTTCAGCAATGTAAAAGGAGTAGTCCCTTGTTTATGAATTTAAGAGAGCTTGGGAGGCCGATCTTGAGCCAGTAAATATGCATATTTTTTCCTCTGTTTTAAAGTAACTTGCCAACATAGCATTTAGCGCCAGAAGCTCTGTGTCCATAGTATAGTGTGAGTTTGCATGGAAGTAAAAGTAGATATCAGTAGATACACTGAAAAAACCTGCTTTGGATGTTTTCTTTTGTTGGTCAAGAGAGCCATTAGTGAAGATTCTAGCATCGATGATCATTGTAGCTGGTATTTATCATTTCCAAGGTTTCAGCTTTCAGAACTACTAGGCTTGATCGTTCATATAGCTAGGATCATTTACCTGAAGTAAACCTGCTTTTATGTTAGGTACGTATTAAACCCACAGATTTAGAAGTGCACTTTGCTCATATTTTTTCATCTGTTTTTAAATTTGTCCTTATAAATCTAGCTTATCGAAGTAGAATATCACAAAATTAGAAAAAAAACAGATGTAATAAACTACCATGAATTCTAGGGTATGTTTGGAGTTTTTAACTTGATGAGTAATAATTAAATTGTTGAATAAATGGCAATGTTATGGTTTCTATTGTACTCATTTAGTAGGTATATGTTAAATATAAGTCTGCCTGATTGTTAATCTATTCATTGATGATATTTTTACCATTAGTTTCAAAATGTTTTCAAAAATCAGAATATTACTCAATTTAATAAATCTTCAACATATGCTCTGTTCATGTATTACTATAGTAAAATACTTCACTTCTTCTGGAATGTGGTGTGTAATAAATATATTGCAAATTTAGAATGACTTTTTCCTAATTGTAAATTTGCATATTTCTTATAGTGTTTTATAATTTTCAAGCTGGTTCTTCATATCGGTATTCCATTTAATTAGATATACACTGTTTATAAAAAATATTAATGTCTTTTATACAACATAGCACAAAAACAAAGGTGAATTGAATAAAGGTGTAAAATCTTTAAGTCCAGTTTTAAAAAAATACCAAGGAAAACACTGTGGTTATGAGACAATCGACACAATAATTATAAAAACATAGTAAAATATTATATGTATACCTTTTTAATAACTTATATAATTGTAAGAAATATTATTTTGATATTCATTATTAAAATTTGACTTCTATTATTTGAAATTTCAAATATCATTACTATCTTTAAAAAAAAATTGAAAAGTTCTACCAGTATTATAAAAATTATTTTACAATAAAATAATAGACATATAATGTAAATTACATGGACTTTTTATATTGTTTGTAAACACTTATCATTAACACACTTAAACCTCTTAATATTATGTCCTTGTTATGAAAGCTAATCAACAGGATGTAATCACCTAATTTCCATAAACAGAGGATCAGCTAAAATGTAGCTAAACAAAAACAATTACCTCATTCTGAATTATAAGTAAGAGTTGGAAATAATTGGCAGGCAATAGACTTGCCAATACATGTACAGCATAGTCTCAAAATTCCAATTCCCGATAGAGGTTCTGTTAAAATCGAGCCTATTTCTGTTTGAGCCTATTTTATCTATTTCAACGAACATGATGAATTGGGCTTCTAAAAAAATGTTTATAACCATACGGTATGCAAAGGAAATGAGTTGGGATTCCAAGATGTGTTTATAATAATACGGTATGTAAAGAAAATGAGTCAGGCTTTTATTAAATGCCCGTATAAAGTTCTATAAACTCATTTTGTACATTCTTATTTATAGTACTATATTAAGATTCACAGAACCCGTATTTTTTTCTAATGCACAGAATGTATTTCTGAATAATCCGAGGGTGTCTCGGTCCCATCTACCTCAAATTATCGAGACTCTACTGTATATATTTAAAAATTCTTTAAAGAAGTAAAATAAAACAACAATAGTAATAATAGTTATTATTAATAATATTGAAAATAAGTAGCTTCTATATCAATGTTGTTTTCGTCTCCATGGAGTTTTAAATCATATCGAAGGTCTGGAAGATAGCAGCCAGCCTTTTGACTCAAGAAAACAGCTCTCAGATGGTCTTCAAGTGGCACCATTCCTAATTTCAAAACATGCGGTGTGAGTGCTAGACACTTGAAGATGTGTCTCGGTGTTATAGTGACTTCTGGACAGTTTCTGCAGGGAATGTATGTCCTGGTCATGTCTGTGAGAATCTTCCTCCCTCTGAAATGATTGGTTCTTAGTCTTGTAATAAACGATGTCAAATTTCTGGGGAAGTTGAAATCGGTGACAAGTGGCCTCTTAAGGGTATGAAGTAGGAGTCTGTTTTGGGCCACAAGGTTTGCATCTGCAAGTGTAATGGTGTTACCGGATCGATCATTTTCACGAGTTTCTTTAGCAATTTCATTTCTATATCAATGATAATGGTACACCAACTAAGCAGTCACTTACAACAACCCTAATCTTGCTACATTTAGCTGGCTCATAACTGTCAAACTAGGTTTCTTGAAACCAATCAAAAGAACTCTTGAAAAAGTTATAACTCAACTGAAATGTATTATAAGATATAAGAACAATAGATTTATAAGCATATTTTTAAAAGAAAAGGATGTTTTATAATGCCTTATTACATAGCTGACTCATGAAATATTAATAAACAACATAAATATTTTACTAATAAGAAATCACAAACAAAATTAATCTCACTAAGGGTAAAGCAATTCCATTAAGCATAAAAATTGCTTAGTGTGATCAAAAATATTTTGTCTTATCAAGTTTGCCATATATTTATTTACATTATAAGTTCAACAAGTCGTTAATTTGTTAAGTTGAAAGGCTTCGATCATCATAGACAATAAAATCTAAAAGTATAAGTAATTTTTTAAATATAATGTGAAATTAATAACAGCTTAGTAGTCAACCCCTAATATCACTAAAATTATCCAGCTACAATTTTTGTTAACTATTATATTATATATTTATACTAAATTATTGATTGCATTACTGGGTTTTCAAGTATTAAAACCAATATTTTCATTTTAGTGACATTAGTCAGAAATTAATAAAGAATGGAAAATTAGTTAGTTGTTAAATATTTACTGCACAGTTTATAAGTAGATTTATTATACTTTTTTTAAAGAGTTGATGACTTCTAAAGAATTTTTTTACTTCAGGTGGGTGGTGGAAGATGAAATAGGTAATATATTATCTAAAATATAATTAAATAATAAGAAGTATAATATAAACAAGTAATCTAGGAAAAAAGTTTTAAAGTTAATTCCTACTGAGGATGACAAGGAAATATTTCATTTTAGTTACTTTTTATTCTATAATTACAATTAATATAATTATGTACTGTATATACACATGACAGAATCACAATATTAAGTAATTTCTTGTATTTTCTTGTAATTTTCTATTTCCCTCTCTATACAGTATATGGTGTTGGACTATTATTTTTGTTTGTTACTATTTATTTGCTTTCATTTTTTTCTTTTCTAATTTATGAAGCTGATGTTGGTCTATAACTTCTCATTCTATCCGCCTCTTGTATTGCTTCACTATAGCAAGGAACCTTTCTCTTATAATTTCATATACATCTTAAAGTAAATGATTTATAGCTAAGGGAACGTCGGTTCAGTGCAAAAATGCTGTATTTCAAACATGCAGTTCTTCAGTTTGAATCCGACCGGGATATCAAGTTTTTTAAATTCAGATTACTGAATAAATATTTGAAAAAACTGTATTAACATTAATTGTTATCCACTACAGGTTAAAACAAATGTATTTGAACTTAATTGGATGAATAAAGACGTATTTCATGAACGATTGAAAATTTATACAAGATATATATAAGGAGAGTGTGACCTAATAGAAGGAAGAGAAAAAAATATTAAAAATATGGCTATTAAAAATTAGAATGTGGCTCATTTTAATAAATTCCAGGCATCTGGTCACCTAAATTGCTTTTTAAACACCAATAACATTATTTTTACCAAAACTTATTGGTGTTATGGTCCATTAATTAAATAACCACACTAATTTAATCTCTACTTTGAGACAGTAGCAACTTGCAAATAATACTTTAATCCTTCTCGGTGTTCAGTCAATAAAAACAAAAATATGACTAATTAATGAGATTACCCAGATACAAGTTGTTTACAGGCCACAATCAGGCTAAGATTACAGAGCTCGGGGCTAAATTTCTGTGGGGTCTAACAAGAAACACAATTTCAGAACTTCCATAAGTGAAACACTGTGGGAAACAAGACTGGTAGGGAAAATGGAACTAATACTGATGTGATATACTGCACTATTGTAATATTAAACATAGATGAACATTATTAATCTGGTATAATTGGAGTTATATATTTGAGTACATTTTTCTGCCAGGAATGGCAGAAAAATGTACTCAAATATACAGAAATATTCCTAACAGAGATGAAGATAAGTACATTAATAATTTCAATAATTGGAGTTCTTGATTAATAAAGCCACTAAACCACACACCGTTTAGATCTACAAAGACTGTATAAAAACATTTCTAGAAGACCTTTTTAGAAATAAAAAATCTGTACAGAATATTATAAATTTATAAATAGTATAAAAAATATACAAACAGAGTTTTAATGGATAAAAATGCTGTTGAAGGTTTTAAACGCCCATTTTGTACTTATTGCATTAGGATTTACAAAGGGCAGGATACAGACTAGTAATAGATACTTAAAACACGATGGATCAGGATCATCCTCACTATGGCTACACACGATATTCGCTGGTTTAAAGAAACTGTTGATTACAATTTTGGTAACAACTTGGCAAAAAAAACACTACTTACTGATATTTTTCAGCAGACATGTTCCACACTAGGTCAGCACATTGTTCAATGCTGTGAGTCATGGACACGTTTGTTGCTCAGGTGTGTTGTGTTGGTGTGACTGAGTAACAGCATTGAACAATGCACTGACCTAGAGCAAAACGCATCTGCTGGAAAATATCAGTAAGTACTGGTTTTTTGCCAAGTCGATACCAAAAGTGTAATTATAAGAAAAACCTCAAGATGTACAACACAAAAACTGCCAACTATTGATCCTCTGTTGTTTTATTTTAGAGTCGTTTTTCTGGAAAATCAGATGATTGTTTAAGAATCACACTCCAAATCAGCATTGCTGTGCTGCCTCTCATAATTATGATTGTTTACCAATCACACTCCCAATCAGCACCATCAGGCTGCCTCTCATATTATGATTGTTTACCAATCACACTCCCAATCAGCACCATCAGGCTGCCTCTCATATTATGATTGTTTACCAATCACACTCCCAATCAGCACCATCAGGCTGCCTCTCATATTATGATTGTTTACCAATCACACTCCCAATCAGCACCATCAGGCTGCCTCTCATATTATGATTGTTTACCAATCACACTCCCAATCAGCACCATCAGGCTGCCTCTCATATTATGATTGTTTAAAAATCACACTCCCAATCAGCACCATCAGGCTGCCTCTCATATTATGATTGTTTACCAATCACACTCCCAATCAGCACCATCAGGCTGCCTCTCATATTATGATTGTTTACCAATCACACTCCCAATCAGCACCATCAGGCTGCCTCTCATATTATGATTGTTTACCAATCACACTCCCAATCAGCACCATCAGGCTGCCTCTCATATTATGATTGTTTACCAATCACACTCCCAATCAGCACCATCAGGCTGCCTCTCATATTATGATTGTTTACCAATCACACTCCCAATCAGCACCATCAGGCTGCCTCTCATATTATGATTGTTTACCAATCACACTCCCAATCAGCACCATCAGGCTGCCTCTCATATTATGATTGTTTACCAATCACACTCCCAATCAGCACCATCAGGCTGCCTCTCATATTATGATTGTTTACCAATCACACTCCCAATCAGCACCATCAGGCTGCCTCTCATATTATGATTGTTTACCAATCACACTCCCAATCAGCACCGCCAGGCTGTCTCTCATAATTATGATTGTTTACCAATCATACTCACAACAGTACCATCAGGCTGCCTCTCATATTATGATTGTTTACCAATCACACTCCCAATCAGCACCATCAGGCTGCCTCTCATATTATGATTGTTTACCAATCACACTCCCAATCAGCACCATCAGGCTGTCTCTCATAATTATGATTGTTTACCAATCATACTCACAACAGTACCATCAGGCTGCCTCTCATAGTTATGATTGTTTACCAATCACACTCCCAAACGAATGTGGTGAAAATAATAATAAATTGCGGGGGGAAATTTTAATAAAATTTATTTTTCATCTCTTTTATAAATAATTTTGTTTACTCATTCCGGGGCACACACTTTGACTGTTTATTCTTAACAGCTGAGGCGGTAAGCCATCGACCCCCCCCCCCGTTTTTTGATATGCGTATTAAACCGATTTTTAAGACGCAATGCAAATCCTATAATATTTCCACATATTAGGCGTATTACATCACTATCTACTACGACCGAAAAAAACCATTTCAACGTTAACGTAATAAACAGCATAATGACGTAAATGGGTCATTGATTAAATTGCGAGAACGGGCTGGCTGTCGTCACATTATATATGATTATATATTTTTGGCGTGTGCAGCGGCGGTTGGCATAGTTTTTGCATGTCAAATTTGTATGGAACTTCTACTATTTTGTAATAAGAACATATTTTAGTATAAGTAGGTGCGATGCTATAATAGTATAATATTTATACAAATATACTATCGAATTTATACTTTTTTTACTAAACTATTTCCTTTTCCGCTTGATTTTATTATTTTGATGAGGTACTTGTGAACCTCCCCCCCCCCAACCCTTATCTCCGCCACTGGCTGTAAGGCTACCGTCATCTAGTTTTATATGAAAAGAATTTTTATATTATAATTGTATTTTTAGTAACTATAAATATTACTTGATTTCTTGCTTATTCCAGCTCTTAGTTTCAGTAAAAATACTGGAGCCTATTTTAGTAAGTTACATTTACCAAAAATTAAACAAATTTTGATTATTGAGACGTCCGTTTCGGGAGACGGGTCTCATTGTCAACTCAGAGCTTAATTTTATAATTTCAGACAGGACCTGCCCCCCATATCAATTACTTTTAGCAGAAAAATATTAACCTGTAAAACAGGGCTAGGTTTTCAAGAAACAGCTTCCTAACGACACAAAAATTGTGTAATTCCAAGTGCCAAAGCAGCATAAAATGTAATTTATTGAGATTTCCCCGGGAGGGTTCCACCCCCTGTTTCCTTGGGCAGCCACCCTCCAAAACATCGTCCTGGCTACGCCACTGGTCTCAGATAAGGACTTACGGTCTGAGTTAACAATGGGACACATCTCCCGAAACGGACGTCCTCCATATCGAAAAAAATCAAGTCCTTCTATAGGCAAGTGTAATATACCAGTGACGGATTTAAGGAGGGAATAGGAACCCCTCAAATATATGGAAAATTGAAAATGTTTAAACTATAAAATAACACAATAAATATAAAATAAAACGCAATTTCCGATGTTTTCGTTCGTCCCTGATTTAAATCTAATTATTAATCACTATAACACTACAAAATAACTATTAATAAATACGCCCACCCACATTGTAATAAGTAGGTGGTTTTCTGGTACAAACAAAATATGTCGTCTTCAATATTCCCGTGGCTGACCTTGTAATTCTTATTAATCACTTAAACAATAGTTTATGACTGTCCGAACTTTGAATTTAGTAAATTTGTTAAAACGTACTTAGACAGAACGTTTTCGATCACTATGTGCCGATCTTCATCAGTGTCTTCTGCTTGGGGATGTTGGGTCAAGCGGTGACGGTTTTAAAGGTAGGTTTTCGATAGTATCAAAGAGTATGTGTGATTTGTATTCTGCTTGTTCGTTTAATATGTTTGTACTTTGTGTTTTTGTGTGTCTATAAATTTCATATTGTTCTAGTGTGTTGAGATGTGGTCCTTTTTTGTTGATGTGTAGGATTTCTAGGTTATGGTAAATATCTGTGTATTTGTGTCCTGTATCTTTTATGTGGTTGTAAAATGTTGAGTTGGTGTTCTGTTTGTGTTCCTCGACTCTTTGTTTAAAGCTGCGACCTGTTTGTCCAATGTAGAATTTGTTACATTCGTCGCAGTTCAGTTTGTATACGCCTGGTGCTTGTAGTTTATCCTTGTTGTTGGTTTTGTGTTGTATTTTGTATTGATACTATCGAAAACCTACCTTTACAAAACCATCACCGCTTGACCCAACATCTCCAAGCAGAAGACACTGATGTAGATCGGCACCATAGCTATCGAAAACGTTCTGTCTCAGTAAGTTTTAACAAATTTACTAAACTCAAAGTTCGGATAGTCATAAACTATTGTTTAAGTGATTAATAAGATTCACCGAACGTAATGGACTATAAAATTCAAGAATTATAATTCTTGATGCATACAAGTAATGTAGGCTACTAATACACCTTAAAGTACACGCAAAAGGTTCTAAAATATGGTAAATGAGGTTAATTAATGATTTGTAATGTCACAGATATGCCTATAAATAATTCACTCTGATAGAAGACCCTAACAGTTGACACTACAGTTACCTAATTTCTAAATATTTTCCGGGCGGGAGGCCCTTCTCCTTCCACCACCCACCAGCCCTTCGGCGATTATTAAGGTACGTTTTATCCAATATTTATGGTTTGCGACATTTAAAATTACGTTATTGTTTGGAATGTATTTTCCATTAACTTATGTAAAAATGAAAAATATCGAAGGCGTGAACTGTTACCCAACTCCGGATTTCAGCGTTAGCAACAACTGCTACAAACTGAAATGGGTTTATTATTTATGTAAAAATACAAATAATGTAGGCTTACTAATAAAAATGTAAAATATTTTAGTATATGGTAAAATAGGCTAGCTAATGTCGAAGTAGGCCTATAACTATTTCTCTCAGGTAGATGACAGCCTACAGTTTACATTAAATACCATATCTCCTAAATATTTCCCCTTCTCCTCCCCTACATACCAGACCTTTAAAATATTTTTCTGGATCCGCCAATGTAACATCCAAATATATAATTACAATATTTAAATTTCGTAGTGAGAATTTGAAATTTGTTACAAAACTAGAAAGTTTATATTTCTTTAGCCGATAAAAGATTTAAGATCTTATAACCCTTTTCAGAGACGGTAACCCACAAAACTCTTTCACTTCGCCACCCGTTCGAGTTGACAAAGGGTCAGAACTCTAAAGAGGACCATTCCATTTGTATAAATTGCTTCCGCTAACATATACAGTTTATATATTGCTAGAGTTCAATGCGTACAAGAGTATATAAATAGCTCGAATGGAAAACATGCAAAACAGAATTTATACTAGGAATGACAGTTCAGATTGTTATCCAACACAATGAAAGCTGCTTAGGGTGTGATGTAATCGGAGGTGAGTGACCTTATAGATAAAAATTCGGTCAACTACTTTGGCACATGTTACACAATGACCTCCAGATAAACTTATCAAACTTGTTTTCAATCTATGGACAGTGACGCATCATTATTTTACGTAAACTGGAATAAATAGTTTTTTCACTTAAATAAAAAAAAACAGTTCTGAAATAATTTTAACCATCATTTTCACTAATGTTGAAAAACAAGTAATAAAAAAAAAACAATTAAAATCAATTCCTACTTATGTCAACAAAGAAAAATTTTATTTGAGTTACTTTTTATTAAACTATTACAATAATGGAAAATTAAGTGACATAACCTATGAAATAAAACAGCTGTTCTACAACATAACCTATAACATAAATCAGCTGTGTTAAGAAATCACATGTTGTCACTTATTTTAAGTCATATGGAACGAAACAACTATATTGCATACCTTGTCCCTTTTGTGAAAAGTTTTTCTCCCATATAAAACTAATATAAATCCATTAATTTAATTATTGAATTATATTTTATAAAAACTCTATTAACTCCGAGTGTCATCCAATATAAGATATTAAAAAAATGTATATGTACTTGAGTGGATGAATAAAAAACATTTTTAATAATGATGGGAAATTTGAAATATATATAAATATGTTTTCTTGTTTAATAATTTAAAACAACATTGGTTATTCAAATACAAGAATATTTATTAATTTATATTCAAAGCTTTTCGTTGGTAAACAGTACCAACATCATCAGGAATGAAAATTACAATAATGCATTATTGTAATTTTCATTACTGATGTTGTTTACTGTTGTAGACTTTTGTTCTTTATATATATATATATATATATATATATATATATATATATATATATATATATATATATATATATATATAAAGAACAAAAGTCTAAATACAAATACAAGAATTATAATTGAATTTACAATTCGTAAATTCAATTATAATTCTTGTATTTGTATTTAGACTTTTGTTCTTTATTAATACACAAGAAAACATACTGCGATATTTATATATATATATATATATATATATATATATATATATATATATATATATAAGAAGGAATTAAATAACTTGCCAAATGGTTTATTTTAATTCCTTTTAATGTAATGTGAGCTTATCTCGGTTATAAGCCCCTCTGTGATAACAGTGACGCTTACGTCCTTCAAAGCTATGCGGATGTGAGTTACGTATGCTTAGGTCCAGAGGTTCAAAAAACCTTTTCTAATCAAGTTTTTCTACAAACTTCATTATTACCATTTCTTTAGATTTTGTATTTTCGAGAGAAAGGGACAATTAGGCTAAATCAGGGTGTATATATAAACACGATTCGAATAAATAGTATGAGCCAATATAGGGTCGTATAATTATTTATTAAAATTCAATAATTGCATCGAGTTGACCACAAAAATATTTTATTCAAATCTTTATGTACATTTCGATTGCAAAAAATCATTCAGAGGAAATTACCGGGGGACGGGGAACCATCTTCAGAAGGAAGACCTTCTGGTACTGGGGATAAGGGATATTATGGCTTCATGTAGGGAGGGTCTCTTATCTGAACAGACCTCTTCTCTATCGGGGTGAAGAGAGGTGGTTACTAATAGTAATTCGGGTGTACGTCTCTGCAGTAAGAATTTACCATCCTCCTATAAGCCCCAACGCTACTCGGGTATAACGGACACCTCATGGACCGGATTAGTAGTATAACTTAGGCTGGGATCTCGGCACAACTATTCCCTCCCAGATCAGAAGAGCCTTATGCTCATACTTTAATCCTACTTAGGATTCTGTCAAACTTTTGGATAAGGCCTTATTTTGCTCTCCGCCTAGACGATGCAAAACATTGGGATTATGCAGGTCCAGTGTTATTTTAAAATATTTTGTCAAGATTTATTTTTAAAAATAACTTGTGCCGTACGCAAAAACAAACCTTCAGCCGGAATATTTACCTATATTATTTGTTATTTAGCTTTAGTAAGCTTCTAAACCTTACGATTTGCTCACCTGTGTGGCTAAAATAAAATACCAACATAACAAAAGATAAAGTCCTTGTGTAATCGTCTAAAACATTCCGTCCGTACGCGGATTAATATTTGCGACGCAAGTAAACCTATTAATGCGGGGGATATGTGCAGCTAAACAAATTCCTATACTTCACTTGAAACTATTTTTACTTGGATGATGTAGGTTTAGAAAACTGTAATTAACTACTTAAACTGGAAGTTAATCTATGAGTATAATCGGCCTCGCGTGTTGTTCTTGAGGGTTAGCTTCGTAAAAGGAGCGAATGTTTTGAAACGCGTCAGCAAGTAAGCAATTACGTATTCACTTAGGTAAGTACTTTTTAAATATAGTTTAAACAGTGAATTCAAGATGATTACATCAAGCTTTAACTACATAAACTGGAAGTTAATCTATGAGTATAATCGGCCTCGCGTATTGTTCTCGAAATTTAGAATCTTTGGTGGGTAGATGATATTTGTAAACAGGTTTGTCGGCGGAAAGTTGTTGCTAAAGTCACCCTCGCCTTGTGCCCTACAAGATTCGTATTTATGTGGAACAAATATTGGGACGGATTTCAATGTATTGAAGCGAGAAAGTTTGCTGTGAACATATTTTTACGCTCGAAAATTCTGTTTAATTAATTAATGTTAACCAAGAGTTTTGTAATTTTAGGTCACAAA
This sequence comes from Prosapia bicincta, assembly GCA_036971475.1. Taxonomy (NCBI): domain Eukaryota; kingdom Metazoa; phylum Arthropoda; class Insecta; order Hemiptera; family Cercopidae; genus Prosapia; species Prosapia bicincta. Next base: position 3,281,778 of record JBAIZL010000384.1, on the reverse strand, counting down.
ATAGCATAAAGTATGATTTATAGAGATAAAAATGTTCAAAATTTCTCCAGGGGGTTCCACCTTCTGATGCCTCCAGATCGTGCTCCCACCAACACATCATCCTAACTACGCCTCTGTCCTTCATCAATAAGAATTTACTATCCACCAACTTCGTACTCATAGAATTTGAGTACACATAAAGAATGATGGGACTTTCTCGAAACGAGTTCACAAGATTTAACACAATGCTAGGAATGGAGGAAATTACGACATAACATATTAATATAACTTAAAAATCATTAATATTTCTAGTTTAATTAAAAAAAAAACATCCAGCAGTTCAAAACTGAAGGTCCTGTCCAAGTGCTTTGATTAGTTTGAGTCATGTGCAGTAGCAAATCCAGAAAAATATTTGGGGAGATTGGTAGAGGAGGGAAGGAGAAGAGGTCCTCCCGGCTTGAAAAATATTTTAGATATATTTAGGAAATATAGTAGCTATAGTGTAAACTCTAAGAGTCTTCTATCTGAGGGAAATAGTTATAGGCCTACCCTGTGACATTACACAATCATTAATTATCTTCATTAACCATTTACTAAAATTTTTTACATTTTCAGGTTTATTAGTACATTACTTGTATTTTTTTGTACCATGAGATTACATGAAGGGCAGGCGCCCTTTCTCAGTTTATAACAGCAACCACCTACTCATTACATTGTGGGTGGGCGTATTTATTAATGCTTATAGTAAGGTGTTATGATGATTAATGCGGGTTTGTAAACATATTCTATAATTAATAAGTACTTTTAAATCAGAGACTGACGCAAACATCGCAAATGGCATTTTATTGTGTTATTTTATAGTTTAAAAATGTTCACTTGTGCATATTTAGAGAGGGGGGGTGTTGAACCCCAAAACCCTCTTCTTAAATCCGCCACTGGTCACGTGGAACATCTTTTAGCTGACAGAACAGCAAAGAGACGGTTAGAGAAGGGCCTGTTTGCGCGAGCTGTGATATAACAGCCTGAAAGGACTCTTCTCACAGCCCCCAAGGCCGATCCTGATAGCGCTAAATGTTTGAGTTGTTGAGTGACAGACCCGATGCCACGACCAAATTGGGATTGATTGATGACGCAAATTCAGTTACATTGACGTTTTGTTGAACTTTAAGAATAATTGTTAGTAAATCTTGGACTCTTTAATTTCGTAGTCCATTACGTTCGGTGAGTCTTAATCACTTTAATATTATTTAATAGCACTTTTACAATAGTTTATGACTATCCGAACTTTAAATTTTGTAAATTAGTGAAAACTTACTGAGACAGAACGTTTTCGATCGCTGCGTAGCGATCTTCATCAGTATCTCTGATGAAGACAAGACGGGCTACAGTCCACGAGAGACACTGATGAAGATTGCCACATACCGATAAAAAACGTTCTGTCTCAGTAAGTTTTCACAAATTTACAAAATTTGAAGTTCGAATAGCCATAAACTAATGTTAAAGTGATTAAATAAATCTTGGAGCTGTTACTCGTGTGGAACTGGTACGGTTACTTTTCTACGTAAGAATACGTTTCCCAGTTCTCTTTACCTACGTGTTGCCATTTAGCCTAGTCCAACACGACATTGCTTACTCAAATTATTCTTCTTCCTGACTTACATTACGGATTTTATCTACTGACAACAATATGTGACGTAATGAGACTTTTTGTTCACGACCTACGCAGTACTTTTTCTTCTTTGGGAACCAACACCTACCTCAGCCATAAATACCCTCAGGAGGGGACTGGTAAGAGGAGGAGGGGTTTTTAGGATTCTCGGAGATGTGTTGCGAATAATATCCAAGATGTTTTTATTGATAACACTTGACAAAACAAACTACTTACTGATATTTTTCAGCAGATGCGTTTCGCACTAGATCAGTGCATTGTTCAATGCTTTGAGTCACTGACAAAACTCAGGTGTATTGTATTATTGAGAGTGTGGTGTTATGTGGTGTACTATTGTTCATACATGTGTTGTTATAAAACAACTCTATGATTGTTAATAATGTGTTCGAATATAGTGTTTGATTGTGTTTTATCGTTTAGAATGTGTTGCGATTGGTTTTCGTGTGTTTGTATATTTCAAAGTTTTCTGTTGTGTTTAGTATATTGCATCACAGACAGTAAAACCAACCAAACGACAAAACACAATCACAATTAAATACTGTATTCGAACACATAATTAACAAGCACTCTACGAATAACGACAGAGCATGGAACACCACAAACTCACATTAATACAACAGTCTTGTCCGTGACTGGTAGCATTGAACAACGCACTGATCTAGTGCGAAACGCGTCTGCTGAAAAAATATCAGTAAGTAGTGGATTTTTCGCCAAGTGATATCAATAAAAAACATTTTTTTAAAAATATTTTATGTAAAATATAATAAAAAAATGTTCAGCACAAAAGTTCAAGTTTTAATATAAAGTAAAAAATTTCCCTAAAAATTAAATTCCATCAAAAGTTTAACACTAGACACAAGTTCCGAATAAGAGAATAATGTTTCCTATTGATTTAAATACATTAAAATAGCAATCTATAAGGGTGGTAGGCCTATATATATTTCTGAGAGTCTCAGGATAAGCTCGAAAATGAGAACACTTGATTAATAGTTCTAGAAAGTCGACTCGCATATATACCTAGTGAGATTCTTGTTTGAGTACATCCAAGTGTAAGTTATATATATATATATATATATATATATATATATATATATATCGCAATATGTATTCTTTTGTATTAATAAAGAACATATGTCAAAATACAAATACAAGAATTATATAAATTATAATTCTTTAATTAATTAATAATTGATTAATTGAATTAATAAATTCAATTATAATTCTTGTATTTGTATTTTGACTTATGTTCTTTATATATATTTATCACTTTCGCTATATGTACTTAAACCATAATCTTACTAGTTATTTATTCCACTTAGCATAAATACGAAGTAAGATTCTTGTTTAAGTATATATAGTGAAAGTGATAAGTGAATACAAGAACACAGTGTTACAAAAAAAAAAAAATTAAATAAAAAAATATATATATATATATATATATATATATATATATATATATATATATATATATATATATATATATGGGTGGTATTTATTTAGGAAATCAAGTTAAAAAGTTGCAAGAAATTACAAGGATTTAACGTTAACTTTACAGTTTCACAAACAACAATCTATTCTATGAAGAATTTTATCGAGTCTACAAGACATACACTTGAGTACATTCTTCTGCCTTATCTAACGAAGAATAATGTTTTGATGTTAGGAAAGATTAATAAATTTAGAATTAATTATATAATTCAAAGACGACTACTAGACGTCTTGGAAAGTTCTTTAAATAGCATACTACTCGTACATCATTTGTTAACAGTTAAACAGTTTTCAGTTTACGGTCAACTCTTTTTATTCGAAAATTATCTTGAAGTTATATGTGAGTTTTCTAACGAGAGTGTGAAAATTATCTTGAAGTTATATGTGAGTTTTCTAACGAGAGTGTGAAAATTATCACAAAACTTGTCAATTAAAAAAAATGTGTGTAGCCGATGAAAGATTAAATCAAACATTATAAGCCCTAACCCACCATCGCTGTAATTGTAGGATACGATTAGAAATATGTGTGTTCTATATGTTGTTATGAGAACAATTAGTAATAAATAACCAATCTAAGGATAAACAAAATTAAAAAATTGCCTTGTCACCCAAGATTATTTAGAACAATAAGGGACGACATCGAAACAAATTATTTATAAAAATTATTCTTTAGTATAAGCTTTAGTAATTCTCTGACGTCCTCTAGCTTGAGGGTTTGTCTCTGGCTACTCCAAGTACAAGGTGTACCAATCTCAAACTTTAGAAAACCTTAGAAAATGTAACTAAGAAGAAGAAACAATCCTACCCTACAATGACTTGTACACCAATGTGTACAATGATCCAGACAACAATGGAACTTCAACCAGTGCAACAATGGAGCGACTTATTGTTTAAAACACACTTAAATATTGCATATACTTGAATGCATTAAGCGTGCTCTTAGTTAATTAGAAAAAAAAATCTTCTGTCTTCCTCGGTTCCGTTTTTACCAGCTCCCCTCAGGAAGGTTCTTTCTGTTGCCGTTTGAGTCGCGTTATTCTATTTTAAATGAAATTCTTCAAAACATCAATTGAACACTTTTTCTATATTTCTTGGTAGTTTTATTAACTTCTTTTAGCCAAATATAATGTTTTTGAGTAGGGGCATATCTAACGGTTATGAACTGGTTTGCATTAAAATACGATATATCGAATCAAGTTTTTTAAAACAAATAATCAATACACAATATCAAGAGCACAGTGATACAATATATTACAATGAAAATATTAAAAATAACTCCAATACCACAAAAAATAATAAAAAATACAAATAAAACAAGTTACTTAGATCATTCTAGTTTGTAGCTTCTTGTTTGCTAGATTGTAGGCCCTAATTTTGTAATAAGACCCTCTGATGATGATGACATAGTCATCGAAATGTACATAAGGGTTTAATCATACGTAACTTTTGTTTTATTTATTATTTTTGATTATTTTTTGTGGTATTGGGGTTCTTTCCAATATTTTTTGAAATAATCAATAATTTTGAAGATAATATGTTTCTCACAAGAAAATCAACCTTTAATTTTATTAATTAAACTGTATACAGAATATTGTCTTTAAAATGTCCAAGCACACAAAGGTATCGTACGCGACAATAGATGAACGGAATTTCAAAAATATTCTTAGTACTACATAAGACAACTGAAAAAGTTAATTTAGGAAAATAAATGTTGGCGCTAAACCTAAGTTAAGACAAAGGCTAGATTAATGCTTACCAGTGACAAGGACTATTTCGGTGTCCATGACACCCTCTGCTCTAGCACTACACAAGTGAGGTCTCAGCTCGGGAGAAAGTTGAGGTTAGGTAAGTAGCGAGGGTTTATTTATAAACATACCCCCTTGCAACACCTTTACGCCAGACAGAGTCGTAAAGCCATTATCCTTATTAGCGTTGGCTAACAATTTAGCGCGATTAAAGCTGAAAGACTCCGTTTAATATTCTACATAAAAGCGTCGAAACGTTTTGGAATAAAATATTTTGTTGAATAGGATAAATTAAATATTTTTTTGAGTGAGTTCACCCTAAAAATACGCCCAAACTGGTACAATGAAAAGGATAATACTGGAAAATTCTTTCCGACCTAGCTTAAGGGGTAAAGCAACCAAAAATTCCTTCTGGGGGAGGGGTATTGATATTTCAAGAGGACTGTGAGCTGAACCAAGAAGCCAAATTTTAAAAAAATAATTCCATTTTAAAGTTTACAAAATGAGTGAATACATTTATTAATAATATAAATACACTCAAAATTTAAGCATGAATAGATACTTCTCCTTTATCCTAGTGCAGTGACTCTTCAACTTCTCGATAACCAATCCATGGTTAGAAGATTGAAGAGAACTAAACCATTTGAGTTAGTGTAGTGTTGTGTTAGTTCTAATCAAATACAGTATATGTAAAACACAATGTTTAGACAAGAGCTAAAGAATTAATGGGCACCAGAAGCATAACCCGGGCGATATTTAGAGGGAGTTCACGACCAGATGGGTGGAACCTCGTGGGGAAATTTTGAACATTTTTTCTCTAGAATTCATATTTTATATTATTTTGGCACTTACAATTACACAATTGTTGGGTCGTCGGGAAGCTGTTTTGCTAAACACCTAGCGCTCTTTTATAGGTTAATATTTTTCTGCTAAAACTAATTGGTTGGGGGGGGGGGCACGTGCCTGATGGGCACTTTAGTTATATGAGTATTTAGGATAGGATAGTGTTAGAAAAGTTAATTGTTGGTGTACTAAGACAAGTTTTAATAATAATAATAATTTTTTTAAAACTCAACATTTAAAAATTACTAGTGAGGTTTAACCGTGCCTCTGACCTTGAGATCGCTAGGCTGGACTGGGCTGCAGTGCGGGGTCAAAACTCAACTATTCAGAATACATCAGTTGTTTGAAGTGTAAACAGATCTAATTAACTAAATGATAATATTGTAATAGTTTGACGTAGACATATGATCTTTAAATGTGTTGCTCTGCTTCTGCAAAGTAAGAGAAGCGATTACGAAAGAGACGATATATGTATTGTAAAATGTTTTCTACAGGCTAGTAGTCAAAATGCTAGAGCAGAACGAGGTACACCGTTAAACTTTACGCACTGTATGTGTACAAATGGTGCTTATTTGTAAACTCTGATAAAGGCTTGCTAAAGTAACAAGGTTTTAGCTAATTTTAAAATTTTGTTTCTACAAACTAAAATCCTACACAGAAGTAACGATTCTACAAGTCTTCTCTAAGAGTTCTTTAAATCTATATATTTTGCTACAGCAGTTTTCTACATTTAGGTGCTCGACCATTTAGGTGCTCTTTGTAAATGTGGATCTCAAATGTGTTGCACCGCCAGACAACTTACGCTCATTCAGTTTTTTAAGGACATTACACTCGCATATATATTAACAGGTCTCGGTTTACTGTCAATTTGTTTTATATGATAACCTATCTTAAAATTAATAGTCTAACATTTGAATTTTTCTTATGGGAATTTGACATTTATATGCTGTTAAAAAACTGGCCAATTCATAGTAATTTGTTTTTAATGCCAAGAGATTAAAAAAAAAAATTTATAATCTTTCTGGTGGTTGGTTAATTTCGAAGAATATGCGACAGATGCATCCAGTGATAGTTGTGCCCAAGTTGCCCAATTATACCTGCGTTTGGGAGACCCACATTATTTCCTGTATTAAGTAAGATTATAGCCTATATAATTCCCGTCATACTTTACCCAGGCTTTGGACTGACTGAGTGATAGAAAACCAGTTTCTCCTTTGTTTTGTAAAGCTAGTTTTCTAATGAAGTTGCTTGATGTAATAATTTTGAATTCACTGATTAAACTAATTTTAAAAATGCCAACTAAGTGAATACGTAATTGCTTACTTGCTGACGCGTTTCAAAACATTCGTTCCTTTTTTGCTAACCCTCTACTCAGCTTCTAACATGTACTCAACTAACCTGTAGAGGGTTAGCTTCGTAAAAGGAACGAATGTTTTGAAACGCGTCAGAAAGTAAGCAAATACGTATTCACTTAGTCAAGTATTTATAAAATTAGTTTTCTAATATTTAAGCGTGTTTAAAATCAGCTAAAAGAGTTGACATTTTTATGTTTTTTAATTTTTTAAAGTATAGTATATCATGTTAATTTATTTTTTCGCAATTTAATGTTATTGTGATGAACTTAGTACTATTTACAAAAATTGTCATATTTTTTAGCTGTCTTCAGTTTAAACCAAGTCTAATTTTTGTAAGTAGGTCTGAGTGCAAAGACATGCTCTTATACCACCAATTTCTTTGTACTTGTTGATAATTTTATTAATTCTCTGGCTAGTTTCACACATGTGCATTTCCTCCTCTTTCCTCCAAGGTGTAATTGTACCTTATGTATGCGCTGGCTGCGTTTTTCCGCTTCAGTTTTGAAACAAGTAATCAAATTTTTGATTCTAGGATTAGGTCTCCGAAGGGCGTTTTTCCAACCAACACCGTCAAGGAGGGGCAAATGCCACTGGGTGCAACTGATGTGACACCAATTCCAAAACCTCCCTAGCTGCGGTTCTGACCTTAAGTGTAATGTCGTGTAAAATTTGGAATCTTGTCAGAGTATATTTTTCAATCCCTCCTATTGGTTCACACTCTCGCTATATACATCTTGTTCAAATTTTTAATCGTTAATAAAATACTCTTTATTCATTCACTCAAGTTCAAACATATTTTTTCAAACTTGTAGTGGTTGACAATAGATGTTAATACAGTTTAAAAATATTAATTTAATAATTAAATTTAATGAATTAATACTAGTTCTAAGCGGGAGGAATAATTTTCACAAAAGGGGCGAGTTATGCAATATAGTCATTTCGCCCCGTTTGGCTTAAAATAAGTGATAACAAATGATTTCATAGAACAGCTGATTTTATGTTATAGGTTATGTGGTAGAACAACGGTTTCAAAACAAAGGTTATGTTAGTTTATTATTATTCAACTCCTTCTATTACCTCACACCCTCCTGATATATATATTGTACAAATTTTCAATCGTTAATAAAATATGTTTTTATTCATCCAATCAAGTTCAAATACATTTTTTTTTTAACCTATAGTGAATGACAATTGATGTTGATAGTTTTTTTTTCTTAATTTAGTCAATAACTAAATTATAATATTTGTGGGGTCCACCCGGATTCGAACTGAGAATATTCATGTTCAAAGTCTAGCGCGCCTTGGCACTGCACCAACTCTCCAATATCTAGAAATATATTTCTCAAAAATATGTATGAATCCCCCCCCCCCACCTGGTTGTCGTCGAAACCTCCATTTTACAATCTTAAATTGTTGCCATGGTTACCACACAATATCATAAATAGTGCTCTAGGGTAGTTAAAATAAATATTTTCTTGGTAACCTAAGAGAGAATTTGATAAAAATTTGTTTATTTTATATTTTTTGTTTATAATTATTGTAATTATTTATAGAAAAGTAACTAAAATAATAATTTTTTTTGTTTATCTACGCAGGAACTGATTTTTTAAAAAAAATGTTTGTCTATATTACATGTTTTCGTAATTGTAAAAAGTATATTTATAAACAACAGATATTTTTGTTATTCGCATAGTCTAATGGTTAAACTTTGACAGGTGACAAATTTACTCACTGCTCACATAAAGCTAGCAAACAACTAAACAAAATATTACTTAAAGGTATTAATTAAAACAACTGTAAAGTGTGGAAATGTAAAGCGGATGTAGAAGGATATGCTTTAAACTTGGACATTGAAAGAGCTTTCTAAAACAACTCATAATTAAATCTATTTTAAAAACCGTTAAAGGGTTTTCAACTGCCAGTCCAAATTAAACTTTTCAAGAAATAACCATATCTAGATCTCATGATTGTATAACTATTTAGATTTTGCGATACCTCTCGGTTGGAACTATTAGATAACTACTTGCGATAACAAAACTTGTTATTTGCTAAAAGCCTATATCCTGAATTAAGGCCGAAGAAAGAAAGCAGGGTCGCATTCATTAGGTGAATCCCTAGCAAATTGGAAACAAAAATTTTTTAAAATAATTTATAAGTACAAATAAGAAATTACAAATAAGCACAGCGATTATATGGGTACATTACCATATGTACTGTTTTGTAGTGTTTTGAAATACTCCAATAGTCACCACGATTACACGTTACAACCCTCCCAACCCCGAAAGAGGAAAACCAAATTTAAAATCTTAATTCTGTCTTGAAATGCCCAAAACGTCACCGCGAATACAACCATGGAAGCCCCTCAAAACATCCCTGGCTATTGCCCGGGTTTAATCGCGGAATGAGATATAGCAGGCAGTTTAGGGAGTGGCAAACCAAGTTAAAATTCCTAATCCTGTCTTGAAATACCTAAAAAGCCACCGCGATTACAAGTTACAACCCTGGCAAACCCTCAAAACATCCCTGGCTATTACCCGGGTTTAATTGCGGAATGAGATATAGCAGGCAGTTTAGGGAGAGGCAAACCAAGTTAAAATTCCTAATCCTGTCTTGAAATACCTAAAACGCCACCGCGATTACAAGTTACAACCCTGGCAAACCCTCAAAACATACCTGGCTTTTACCCGGGTTTAATTGAGGAATGAGATATAGCAGGCAGTTTAGGGAGAGGCAAACTAAGTTAAAATTCCTAATCCTGTCTTGAAATACCTAAAACGCCACCGCGATTACAAGTTACAACCCTGGCAAACCCTCAAAACATACCTGGCTTTTACCCGGGTTTAATTGAGGAATGAGATATAGCAGGCAGTTTAGGGAGAGGCAAACTAAGTTAAAATTCCTAATCCTGTCTTGAAATACCTAAAACGCCACCGCGATTACAAGTTACAACCCTGGCAAACCCTCAAAACATACCTGGCTTTTACCCGAGTTTAATTGCGGAATGAGATATAGCAGGCAGTTTAGGGAGAGGCAAACTAAGTTAAAATTCCTAATCCTGTCTTGAAATACCTAAAACGCCACCGCGATTACAAGTTACAACCCTGGCAAACCCTCAAAACATACCTGGCTTTTACCCGGGTTTAATTGCGGAATGAGATATAGCAGGCAGTTTAGGGAGAGGCAAACTAAGTTAAAATTCCTAATCCTGTCTTGAAATACCTAAAACGCCACCGCGATTACAAGTTACAACCCTGGCAAACCCTCAAAACATACCTGGCTTTTACCCGGGTTTAATTGCGGAATGAGATATAGCAGGCAGTTTAGGGAGAGGCAAACTAAGTTAAAATTCCTAATCCTGTCTTGAAATACCTAAAACGCCACCGCGATTACAAGTTACAACCCTGGCAAACCCTCAAAACATACCTGGCTTTTACCCGAGTTTAATTGCGGAATGAGATATAGCAGGCAGTTTAGGGAGAGGCAAACTAAGTTAAAATTCCTAATCCTGTCTTGAAATACCTAAAACGCCACCGCGATTACAAGTTACAACCCTGGCAAACCCTCAAAACATACCTGGCTTTTACCCGGGTTTAATTGCGGAATGAGATATAGCAGGCAGTTTAGGGAGAGGCAAACCAAGTTAAAATTCCTAATCCTGTCTTGAAATACCTAAAACGCCACCGCGATTACAAGTTACAACCCTGGCAAACCCTCAAAACATACCTGGCTATTACCCGGGTTTAATTGCGGAATGAGATATAGCGGGCAGTTTAGGGAGAGTCAAACCAAGTTAAAATTCCTAATCCTGTCTTGAAATACCTAAAACGCCACCGCGATTACAAGTTACAACCCTGGCAAACCCTCAAAACATACCTGGCTTTTACCCGGGTTTAATTGCGGAATGAGATATAGCAGGCAGTTTAGGGAGAGGCAAACCAAGTTAAAATTCCTAATCCTGTCTTGAAATACCTAAAACGCCACTGCGATTACAAGTTACAACCCTGGCAAACCCTCAAAACATACCTGGCTTTTACCCGAGTTTAATTGCGGAATGAGATATAGCAGGCAGTTTAGGGAGAGGCAAACCAAGTTAAAATTCCTAATCCTGTCTTGAAATACCTAAAACGCCACTGCGATTACAAGTTACAACCCTGGCAAACCCTCAAAACATACCTGGCTTTTACCCGGGTTTAATTGCGGAATGAGATATAGCAGGCAGTTTAGGGAGAGGCAAACCAAGTTAAAATTCCTAATCCTGTCTTGAAATACCTAAAACGCCACTGCGATTACAAGTTACAACCCTGGCAAACCCTCAAAACATACCTGGCTTTTACCCGGGTTTAATTGCGGAATGAGATATAGCAGGCAGTTTAGGGAGAGGCAAACTAAGTTAAAATTCCTAATCCTGTCTTGAAATACCTAAAACGCCACTGCGATTACAAGTTACAACCCTGGCAAACCCTCAAAACATACCTGGCTTTTACCCGGGTTTAATTGCGGAATGAGATATAGCAGGCAGTTTAGGGAGAGGCAAACTAAGTTAAAATTCCTAATCCTGTCTTGAAATACCTAAAACGCCACCGCGATTACAAGTTACAACCCTGGCAAACCCTCAAAACATACCTGGCTTTTACCCGGGTTTAATTGCGGAATGAGATATAGCAGGCAGTTTAGGGAGAGGCAAACTAAGTTAAAATTCCTAATCCTGTCTTGAAATACCTAAAACGCCACCGCGATTACAAGTTACAACCCTGGCAAACCCTCAAAACATACCTGGCTTTTACCCGGGTTTAATTGCGGAATGAGATATAGCAGGCAGTTTAGGGAGAGGCAAACCAAGTTAAAATTCCTAATCCTGTCTTGAAATACCTAAAACGCCACTGCGATTACAAGTTACAACCCTGGCAAACCCTCAAAACATACCTGGCTTTTACCCGGGTTTAATCACAGAATAAGATATAGCAGGCGTGTGTAGGGAGAGGCAAACCAAGTTAAAATTCCTAATCCTGTCTTGAAATACCTAAAACGCCACTGCGAATCCAAGTTACAATCCTGGCAAACCCTCAAAACATACCTGGCTTTTACCCGAGTTTAATTGCGGAATGAGATATAGCAGGCAGTTTAGGGAGAGGCAAACCAAGTTAAAATTCCTAATCCTGTCTTGAAATACCTAAAACGCCACTGCGATTACAAGTTACAACCCTGGCAAACCCTCAAAACATACCTGGCTTTTACCCGGGTTTAATTGCGGAATGAGATATAGCAGGCAGTTTAGGGAGAGGCAAACCAAGTTAAAATTCCTAATCCTGTCTTGAAATACCTAAAACGCCACTGCGATTACAAGTTACAACCCTGGCAAACCCTCAAAACATACCTGGCTTTTACCCGGGTTTAATTGCGGAATGAGATATAGCGGGCAGTTTAGGGAGAGGCAAACCAAGTTAAAATTCCTAATCCTGTCTTGAAATACCTAAAACGCCACTGCGATTACAAGTTACAACCCTGGCAAACCCTCAAAACATACCTGGCTTTTACCCGAGTTTAATTGCGGAATGAGATATAGCGGGCAGTTTAGGGAGTGGCAAACCAAGTTAAAATTCCTAATCCTGTCTTGAAATACCTAAAACGCCACTGCGATTACAAGTTACAACCCTGGCAAACCCTCAAAACATACCTGGCTTTTACCCGGGTTTAATTGCGGAATGAGATATAGCGGGCAGTTTAGGGAGAGGCAAACCAAGTTAAAATTCCTAATCCTGTCTTGAAATACCTAAAACGCCACTGCGATTACAAGTTACAACCCTGGCAAACCCTCAAAACATCCCTGGCTATTGCCCGAGTTTAATTGCGGAATGAGATATAGCAGGCAGTTTAGGGAGAGGCAAACCAAGTTAAAATTCCTAATCCTGTCTTGAAATACCTAAAACGCCACTGCGATTACAAGTTACAACCCTGGCAAACCCTCAAAACATACCTGGCTTTTACCCGAGTTTAATTGCGGAATGAGATATAGCAGGCAGTTTAGGGAGAGGCAAACTAAGTTAAAATTCCTAATCCTGTCTTGAAATACCTAAAACGCCACCGCGATTACAAGTTACAACCCTGGCAAACCCTCAAAACATACCTGGCTTTTACCCGGGTTTAATTGCGGAATGAGATATAGCAGGCAGTTTAGGGAGAGGCAAACCAAGTTAAAATTCCTAATCCTGTCTTGAAATACCTAAAACGCCACCGCGTTTTACAAGTTAGAACCCTGGAAAACCCTCAAAACATACCTGGCTATTACCCGGGTTTAATCACAGAATTAGATATAGCGGGCTTGTGTAGGAAGAAGCAAACAAGTTAAATGATCAATCTAATCTTGAAATGCCCAAAACGTCACCGCGATTACAAGTTACAACACTCCCAACCCCTCAAAACATACCTGGCTATTACCCGGGCTTAATCACAGAATGAGATATAGCGGGCTTGTGTAGGAAGAAGCAAACAAGTTAAATGATCAATCTAGTCTTGAAATGCCCAAAAGTCACCGCGATTACAAGTTACAACCCTGGCAAACCCTCAAAACATACCTGGCTTTTACCCGGGTTTAATCACAGAATAAGATATAGCGGGCTTGTGTAGGGAGAGGCAAACAAGTTAAATGATCAATCTAGTCTTGGAATGCCCAAAAAGTCACCGCGATTACAAGTTACAACACTCCCAACCCCTCAAAACATCCCTGGCTATTACCCGGGCTTAATCACAGAATGAGATACAGCGGGCTTGTGTAGGAAGAAGCAAACAAGTTAAATGATCAATCTAGTCTTGAAATGCCCAAAAAGTCACCGCGATTACAAGTTACAACACTCCCAACCCCTCAAAACATCCCTGGCTATTACCCGGGCTTAATCACAGAATAAGATATAGCGGGCTTGTGTAGGGAGAGGCAAACAAGTTAAATGATCAATCTAGTCTTGGAATGCCCAAAAAGTCACCGCGATTACAAGTTACAACACTCCCAACCCCTCAAAACATCCCTGGCTATTACCCGGGCTTAATCACAGAATGAGATATAGCGGGCTTGTGTAGGAAGAAGCAAACAAGTTAAATGATCAATCTAGTCTTGAAATGCCCAAAAGTCACCGCGATTACAAGTTACAACACTCCCAACCCCTCAAAACATCCCTGGTTATTACCCGGGTTTAATCACAAAATGAGATATAGCGGACTTGTGTAGGGAGAGGCAAAACTATGTTAAAGGATCAATACTGTCTTGAAATACCTTAAGAGTCACCCGCGATTACAAGTTACAACACTCCCAATCACTTAAAACATCCCTGGCTATTACCCGGGTCTAATTACGGAATGAGATATAGCGGGCTTGTATACCTTCCTGTAGAGAGAATAAACCAGGTTAATAATAACCCAGTAGTGTTACTACACCACAGTATTAACTACTGTTAATATTTGGTCTATGGAACCCAGGAGCGGTAGTTGAATTACATAAAACCATATTACAGTGATACTCTGATTATGTCGCTAGGTGATCGAAAATGTCATGTCTCAATAGGTTTTTCTTATATTTACTTGAATTATAAGTTCAAGAAGTCGAAAACTTGTAAAGTTCAATCGAAAATATTTTCTTAAAATTATACCTACATAAAGTATATTAACTTGACTCTAAAAAAATAAAGCTCGTTATATTTTTTGCGGACTAAATGTACACGTTAGAATGTTGACTTACATTTACGCTCGAATTTAAAAACGTAAACATTTTTTTTTTAACTTGAGAAACCCTTTAGTTATATGAGTATTTAAGGCAACATAGTGCAAGAGAAGGTCTAATAAGACCAGCTTTAATTAAAAATAATATTAACAATAAAGTACCATGTCACACCAGAAAATAAAATAAACTAAATACTAATCACAACAGAACGTTAGGTTTAGCCTGACCAGTGATAAGTGCAGGTGGAGAAGTAGGTAGACTCAAGAGGAAACTGCTACCACGGGAAGAGAAATGGCGCAGCATCATACACTATACCTAATATTACTTCTTATACAGCACGGACGTTAACAAGAAACTTACTGAGCGTGTACCCCCCCCCACACACACAGCAAGTTCTGCGTATCTCAAGGTCATCGGACAGGCTAAACCTGATGACCATATTGTAGAATGCTTGCTTTTAAAACAGTTTAGCTCAACGCTTCTAGTGGCCAACCGAGATAGTAATAGAGACTGTTTAGTGTTCTCGAAACAGTTACGTCTCTGTAACATTTACATTAATTTACTTTCATTATTTCGCCAAGTCGTAATTTTATAAGGTTTAAACAAAAAGATTTTCCCGACTTTAATCTCGAAAAAAATCTACGAGTTTAGGATATTCTTACGAACTGAGTATATTTTATATGACAATAAACTTTTATAGAAAATCAAAATTAGAGCCTATTTTGTGTAGGATGGAAAGAACAGGCAATCATCGCAAAGTTGGTAAGCGAACCCCACGGCTATGTTAGCATTAGCTTAAGGACTTTCCTATGGGGTGAGGTAATAGCTTGAGAGTTATCACTTTCCTAAGGGAAGTTCTCTCTAAGAGCATTCAGACACTTATAATCCCTTACAAAATTAACTGACTAGTACAACGAAGTCGTTCAATACCTCTCAGGCTATTAATTGTTTTCAACAATGATATATCAATAAAAGCAGATATAAATAGAATCAGACGTCTTTGTCCGCAAAAGTCCGTTACACAACGGAACTAAATTTGTGCTCCATTAAGCTTTATTTACTGCCTACAATCACCTATTTGGGGTTGTCCTTCTACGTCTAGAAAATTGTTACGGCACTTCAAAATGTAGCCTACCTTAATAACAAAACGTCGATTAGGGATGTTTACTTCGGTGGATGATAATAGTGACACAATGAAGATAAAATAGCTTGCATGTTTTTTGTATTGCCAAAGGCTTTAAAATGCCGAAGGGTAATTCCACTTGTGTGGGGTGGAGAAAATATGATCGATTACGCTTTTTAATTAAATTAACCTCTCTTAAGCATGTCCCAATCTAAATATGTGACGTTATGTATAATGTTCAGGGCCATGATAATGATAATGCTCAAGGCGGCACGAGCTTGGAGCAGTGATAAGGTTGTGCAGTGGCGTCAACAATGTGGGGGGGGATAGATAAAGGGACGCAACCGGGGATGTTTGAAAAAAACTATAAAAAAATGTTTAAAATAAATTTGAAAATGTGATGCAAGTAGCACCACATTTGTTGCTTTTAACAGATGAGGGAAATGTAACTGGAGGATATGTAAAAAAATATTCATGTTGTAAACAATTTCACAAACCTACCCTTACGAATTTTAAGTAAGAAATGACTAGTAAATATGAATTTTAATTTAGGACGTGATTATACAGTAGGCCCACTTAAAAAAACATTTGAACTTTCCAACAAAGAGTGGTGAGATTTTTGTCTTGCTTAAGGCACTACTTGTCAGGTTTCAGCAGCAATTCCTAGAAACGGACTTCATTGTGTGAAAGCTGAATTTAAAATGAACAAACTGAGTCCTACCAGGAATTTCTACAACTGTATTAGCGTCAATACCAAGAAAAACCTTTTCAACTCCACTACACACCAAATACAATGAAGTATAGCTTTGTCAATATGGATAGTTGAGAGATGGGAGGGGGTAAATTGTGGAGGGTAGGAGCGCATCTCATTGAACTGCAGAAAGGCAAAGAGGGTGTTAAATATGCCACTGGGCCTAGGGACTAAAAGATTAGCAAAATAGTTACTAGGCTACAAAACTTAATTTAATTAGGTAAATAGAAGGCTGAAGAAGTCCCAAGACAAAAAGGTTTCCTCCAACTGTAAGTTAACAATTTAACAACCTTTAGTTAACAAAAAGTACGGCACACATCACACATACTCTTCGATTACATCACTTCTAACTTTCAAAAAATGGTACCAAAGAAGCACAACTGCAGCAATCCTAGCGGCAAAAATACGAGGCTGAAGAAGTCGTAAGACTTTTCTCCAAGTGCAAGTTATCAATTTAACAGCATTTAGTTAACAAAACGTCTGGTTGCAAGTAATAGCAAAAGTGTAATAAGTAATTAACAACCAGCTTGTCATGAAAAGTAACAAGATTTTGATAATTGTTTAAAGTTAATTCCTATTTAAGACAACAGAAAAATTTTAATGATTTAATTTTTAATAAATAATTACTAAACATAACCTATGTGTTGAAACAGCTGTTCTATTACATAACCTATAACACAAAATCAGCTGTTTTATGAAATCATATGTTATAACTTATTTTAAGTCAAATGGGAGACTAACTGTATTGCATACCTTACCCCTTTTGTGAAAAGTTTTTCTCCAATATAAAACTAAAATTAATTCATTAAATTTAATTAATGAATTAATATTTTTTTTAAACTGTATTAACATCAAGTGTCATAGACTACAAGTTGGAAAAAATGTGTTTCAACTTGAGTGGATGAATAAAAAGTATTTTATTAACGATTGAAAATTTTAATTATATATATATATATATAATTAATATATTAATTAATTAATATATTAATATTATATATATATTAATTATATATATATATATATATATATATATATATATATATATATATATATATATATATATATATATATAAGGAGAGAGTGTGTGAACTAATACAGGTAATTGAAATAAAGTTGTTACAGCACATCATTGAATTTTATGTTACAGTAAATTACAGGTACTGATTTTGAAATCGCTGTAAATAAAACTGACGGACAATCCTCAGTCCCAATTAGTGCATTATAATGAAGAGCTACTGTATTCAAAATGGATGTAACAAGTTCATGAATTTCACATGACTATAAATTATATAATATTGTTATGTATTTTATAGTAGGTTATGTTTTGTAATTCTTTAATTAAAATTGAGCTTTTGAAAAAAAAATTTCGGAAAGAAATTCGAAATGTTGAGTGTTTAAAAAAAGCAAAATTGTCTGTGATCTACCATTAGCCTATATAAAAAAATTAATAGTTATTAACAGACATTGAATAAATTATTGAATCTTGTAGTCCATTACGTTCGGTGAATCTTATTAATCACTTAAACAAAAGTTTATGACTATCGGAACTTTATATATAGTAAATTTGTTAAAACTTACTGAGACAGAACGTTTTCGATCGCTATGAAATTTACTAAATATAAAGTTCGGATAGTCATAAACTATTGTTTAAGTGATTAATTGAATAAATATATAAATTATGTAATAACTAATAAAATTTCATGATATCTAATTACATCCTTCATTAACTACATTTAAACATCAAATATTCAGAAGACTTCTGTAGTTTTAAAGATTTTCCCCATGAGTACAAAGCAAAGCCATCATTGAGACTTTTGATATTAAGGAAAAGAAGTTAGTAACTTGCATAAAGTGCTTTGTTTCCTCTACACTACAAACAAACTCCTTGTGCCTTCAAATGAACCCTATTCTTAATTAAATCCTTTTATTCTGCAACACATTAATACTCTATGCATACTGGAACTTTCTGAATATACCTGTAATTACGTTTGAGTGATAATCTGCAGATGGTGTGCATAACATGCTGTAAGTCATCAATCACTGATAAACATTAGTCATTCTTGGTAATAAAACTGAATACAAAGTGTTTGTAAAATTCCCTCATACTGAAATCATGAAGGCAACGATTGGTAAGTCTGCTGGTTCAATAACTCTATTCCTGTTAGTTGAGTACTAGTTTTAAAACATAAAGATCAATAATTTGTTCATAGTTATCAAATTGACAGATTAACATCAATTTGCTACAATATTAATAATTTTGTTCCTGTGTGTCTTTTTTTATTCTTATATGCTTGATTCTAAAAATTTTTGGATCGGCTGATCTTATTTCTTAAACTTATTTATTTGTTCTAAGAACAACTAGATTACACACACACACACACACGCACGCACACACTCATATATATATATATATATATATATATATATACATATATATATATATATATATATATATATATATATATATATATATATATATAAAAGTTTCTTGATGTAATCATCTTGAATTCACTGATTAAACTAATTTTAAACTACTTAACTAAGTGAATACGTAATTGAAACGCGTCAACAAGTAAGCAATTACGTATTCACTTAGTTAAGTAGTTTAAAATTAGCATATATATATATATATATATATATATACTAGAATCTTCAGGAAAAAACAATGACAGCCTGATTATAACAATGTTATATCCTATAATTTGTTTATTGTATAAAGCTATTTATAATATTATTCTTTCAACTTATTAAAATTCCAACTTGCCAAAAAAACTTACTGAAACACAACATTTTCAACCAACTTATTATTTTATGGAGTGCCATAAAATACTTTCATGTTGTCACAACTTTCTTCTTTGCATTAAGAACACAAAGAACAGATCTTGTGCCTCCCCAATAAAAATAAGCCTCTAAAGAAATACTAGATAAGTGTTTGAGAATTCATCGACATTTCTCTTTGTAAAGAAAAACCTCAGAGACTATACTGAAAACCCGCCAGCTCCTACATTAAGTGTATAAAAATGATATTGGAAACTATTTTGCTAAGCACTTGAATAGAGTTTTATACACAAAATTTAAACTTAGCTCGTGAGCAAAGACAAAAGTTTGGTAATAATGAGTACAACAGCACAACCAATAATTTATTTTCTCTTCACATCTCAATGGCAAAGTTATTATCATCACTCAATATAAATACAGAAATTGTAAACTATAAATTGTATGAGGACATTACCAATGAAAAATGTTTGGGAAAATAAATTGATTGTAAGCTTGAGTTATTGTTTACTGTATGCGCCAAGCTAAACTGCACTGAAACTGAATCAACTGTAAAGAAAGACTGACATAGGATCAGCCTTGGTCGTTTTTATAGGAAACCTCAGAAGATTTTGTTGTGACAGAATCCTGCCTTTTCGTTCACAACGGTGCAGCAAGTTGGCGCAACCAGCCACACTGCCTTAGACAACATTGCTTTCCTTCAAGAAACGTTTGGCAACTGCCTCATCTTCTTTGGAACAAACTTTCCTTAACCAGCCCACTCCCCCGATCTTACACCATCTAACGCCTATGTCTGGGGAGAACGTTTTCCGTGATGACCAACCAGCCTCCATCGTCCAACTACAGGACAAAATTACCGAGTGTATATGAAACAACCAAAATTATGCAAAATCTTCAAGAACTGCCTCAAGAACAAGCCTCAAATTTTAAGGTCATACAGAACATGTTTATACCCGAGTCTAAGCAATTTAGCTTCTTTTTACTTGTATGTGTTTGTAAAACTGTATAAATAAAATAAAGTAATTTTACAACTATTTATTTTGGCGAATACAATAATTATTAGAGAGTTTTACTTTTTAACTTGTAGAGGTTTTTCTGAGATACTTGTTCCTACAAGAGGACAATTCTACCAACTGCCCTCTCAAAGAATAAGCCAAAAGATCACGCTGGAGACAAAAAACAGCTGAGGTGGTGGAAAGTTGTAATATCTCTCTTGTGCATCAACACAGTTGACCCAATCCTGTGAAGCTTCTGTCACCAATAGAGTAACACCTGATGGATTATTGTATTTTACACAAACACCATATGTTAGATAGTTTGTATATTTTATTGTCTTGAAGAATTTTTAAATGCAAGGCATACTCTTGTTTGAGACTGTCAAGTACCTTATTGTGTCCCCAGATGTACCTACCACCATCCAAACCGTTGGCATATCCCCCCAATTTGTAAACAGCTATTTTAGGCATAGTAAAGGCAGAGACCACATGTGCTAGAGGGGTAAATAATCCACTTCACAAGATTTCTTATATTTGGGCATTGGCATACACCTTTATTACTGCTTAGGAAAAACTAAAACTACCACTACCACCTATACATAACTGTAAAACCATGATATCTTACATGCAAGACTTTGAACTTTGTTAATCCTTAACACGCTGCATATGAAATAGACCATTTACCAGGAGTGAAGAATTAGTTTGTAAAGATAAATGTTTTATTTGTTTAAGACCTTATTTAAATCTAAATTCCAACACATATACAAGAATGACAGTAACGAATTTTGTTTTCAGTGGATTACATATTTTTTACAGGCTAAAATGATTCAAATTGTTTTTTGGTAGGATAAATTTGGAAGCATTCATCTGGCGGGACTTGGGGTTAGATACAAATGTTTTACAACAGTGTACCAGATGTCTAAATAATATCAAACATAATGCATAGATGGAAAAACACTTTCATAGCGCGCTTGGGCGATAGCAAGTGTCTAAATAGATTCCACGAATTCACAGAATCTTTTTCATAAAACCTATATTCAAACACATATATACAGACTTCATAAGGATTGGATGTTACTATGATAACAAACTGCTGACATGTAGCAAGTTGCTGGTGTAGGCATCCCTTTATAACAACCCTACATTACCCAGCACTCTTAATTGATTTTTTTTAAAACTTCAGTAGGATATAGATGTCAAAACCTATATTGCAAAAATTTGACTTATCCGAGATATCTTGTAATATGCATACTAAGGGATTATTGTTAACAAAAATAAAAGATATATTGAAAAAATTGAGATATAGTAGAGACTTGATAATCCGAGTCTTGATATTTCGAGCCTATTTTATCATTTTGTAAGAAAATGATGAATCTGGCTTCCAAGAAATGTTTAGTCACACGGTATACAAAGGAAATGAACAAGGCTTTCAAGAAATGTTCATATAAAATTCCATATCCTACATATTTTGAGCATTTTTAATTACCTATATTATAAGAATTCATTAAAACTCTTTTTTAAACAGACAGAAAAGTATTTCCGTATAATCCGAGTTTTCAGTAATCCAAGGTGGTCTTGGTCCCATTTACCTAGAACTATCGAGACTCTAGTGTATATATTACTTGCCCCTAAAATCTGCTAAGGTGCAGATACAGTTCCAATATTCATAAGCACACACACACACACACACACACACACACACACACACACACACACACACACACACACACACACACACACACACACACACACACACACACACACACACACACACACACACACACACACACACACAACACACACTATTTTAGTGAAATAATAATCACGGGTCTGACATTTTTTTATTATTAAATACAATGTGAAGGAAACGGAATTAACTATATCAATTCTTGGAACCATAATGGAGTGTGTAGTGTACCAGGATACTATGTGAGCAGTTTCCACAAAAGGAAAAAAAATCAAAACAAGTATAAAAACATAATAATTTTTATAATTGAAAACTTCTTCAGAAACCTAACAGAATATGTTTCAAGTTTTAGAAACTAAGATTTTTTTTAGTAATAAATGTATATTATCAATCTCTGATTGTGTTGTTAATCAAAATTTGTCTTCACAGTCTTGTTCCTATTGGCAATAGTAGCATCAGCTGATGAAGAATGTCCTTCAAATACTGATTGCGTATACAACGACTTTTCCAAAGCTTCAAATGCATTTGCTACTGATCTCTACAAGGTAATTAACTTTATGAAGTGTAAAAATTTTATTCCTTACTAATCTGACTATTTTAGATCAGCTGCTACAAGCAATAGAATAATTGAATAGTTTTTAATACACATATACATACAATGCACATACAAATTGTTATTTACACAAAGAACACAATACAGTGTATTTTAATAAAAAATACGTGGGTACAATAAAAGTATTAACAAACAAGATTGTTAATGGATTTTCCCATATAAAAATAAATAAAAATATTACAATTTCAGCTCTCTTAATAGAAAAGTTTTGTCTTAGTATAGTTATTGGGATTACTAAATTAGTCTAATAATTTTGAAATTTTTCAACATGGAAAGAGTAAAATCTTGCACAAACAATATATATGGAGTAGGCAAAACATTTGTGAAGGGGCAAAAAAATTACATTTAATTTTGTAAACATTTTAATAATTTAAAGTAAAATGTGATTAAACACACAAAACAAATTTTTAAAAATAGAAGCAACTACAAATTAAAGTAATTAAGGTGTAAATATATAAATAAGTTAAGAAATTTCTATAAATTTGTTGATAAAAGTATTGTACTTAATTATATAAATTTACAACCACAAGTGTGAAGTGGATTAAATAACCAAAAAGTTATTGTTGAATCCATCTTCAAGTGAGCCATTAGTTTCCACTAAAACACTTGTAAATATTTTACAACTTGCCTAGTAGCACTTACTTATATTTGTTGAGGACGGCTGTTTAGGGAGATGTGGCCCATTTTCAACTCAGACCGTCCAGCCATGTTGTAAAATATTTACAAGTGTTTTAGTAAAAAGTCAAAATTCAGCATCATGAAAATATTCCCATAGAACCATCACTGACATTTACAAATGATGTACAACATATAATATAGACTGTATACAGATTTACTGTGTGCCAAAATAATTATTAAATAATATAAAAAATTTAATATTATTTGATTTTATCTTTAACTTGAGGTATTAGTTTTTAACTAAAAACGCTTGTACATATGCTACACCTGCCTATAGTAGCACTTAATTTTTTGATTATTGAGGACGACCATTTTGGGAGATGTGTCACATGTCAACTCAGACCGCAACTGATGTCTTGGTTGTTTTAAAAAACCAATATGCTTTAAAAATACACTTACATCCCACCCCCTCTAACCTAAAACAACCAAGAGGTCAGTTACGGTCTGAGTTGACAATGGGACAGATCTAAAACAACCATCGTCAATAGTCTAAAATGTAAGTTATAGGTAAGTGTAACATACTGACATATCTACAAGTATTTTTAGATGAAACTAAAGTTTACAAAAAAATTGATGTAACAATGTAACTTACGTGTTGCTCTATTTGAAGATATTCTTGGAAATTAAATACATTATTATTGTATTTATGTATACAAATTATATGTTTATTGACCATTTTACAGTTACAAAAAATTACGGTTTTTGTAGCAATTTATTTGTTTTATCTCCGAATTCTCAACAACTACTTTAAGATACAGTTCTGGGACGGGTTTTTTTGGTTTCATAGGACAAAAATATGAATTTACCATTTACACCCCAAGAGTTTCAGTATGATCTTTTTCTGTATAGGAGTTAAAGTCTGGGAAAACTATGCTTATCACAATGATAAAAATTTAAAAAGTTTACTCTAAATCTCAATATACATTAATGTATTAAAACAAACACACTAGTTTATTAAAACAGACTAGTTTCAACGATGATGTTGCCTTCATCAGTGCTTGGCTACTACTCAGTACACTGATGAAGGCGACATCGTCGTTGAAACTAATCTGTTTTATTAAACTAGTATGTTTGTTTTAATAATCTAATGTGTAGTCTAAATTAACATTTAGAGTACTCTGTTTAATTGTTTTACCCTTATAAATTAATTGTTCTCACTAGCTAAGCTCTAATTAACTTAACCCATTAGTGCCCATAACCCACTTTTGTAAGCACTGTATTAAAAATATTATGAGAATTTAAAATATTATATTTGAGGGATATTTTATGTTTTGTGCAATTGGCTTGGTACTACTCTACACCCCTAGTCACTGGCCTGGGGTGGTGAGTCACTGTTGCTTTGATGGCTGACCTGAAGGTTTGTTCAACATAACACAATGTAGCGTAATAAATGGAGAATACTTGAAATTGACTTGCCTATTTTATTACATAGTAACTAATGTTATCAAACTACTTAGGAAGACCTAAGGAAACTTATTGCCAACAATTGTTGGCAGTGGGCATGGATGAGTAGGGGTTCTCACCAACCATCAATGCTAAAAAAAATAAAAAATAAAGGTGTAAGTAAGACAAACGTAATAGATTGTGGTGAGAATAAGGAAAAGGTAAAAAAAGCAAACCCAAAATCTCATGAACACAGCAAAACAACAACAAATTTGGACTAGAACTGATATTAGTAACAAACCTGAACAGGAATTCAATAGACCGCCGTGGTTTGAAAAAGATTAAAATCCTGTTGAATTGTTTGAACTATTTCTAGATGACGAGGTTATGTCACATATCACTGACAGTAGCAATCAGTTTGCACAGCAAAGCAGCACTGAATCTGTCAAGGTTACAAATTAAGATATGCCTTTATATATTTCCATTCTATTTCTCAGTGATTATGCTGTACAGTTCCTCGAAAACGAATGTATTGGGAAACAACCTTTGACACCCATCACGATGCAGTTGCAAAAGCAATGAGTAGGAATATATTTGAAGATATTCTCAGATATTTTCATATCTGTGACATTGGATAACTTGACCCTACAGATAAATCTGCTAAGGTTCGTCCAATTTGGGGTATGTTGAATGTACGTTGGCTCCAAGCTTATCCAGGGGATGTTATCCTGACTATAGATGAATCTATGGTTCCGCACTATGGCTGACATAGCGCCAAACTACATAAACATGGCAAATGAATAAGATTTGGTTATAAAGTATGGTGCCTAAGTATACGTCTCGGATATTTGATTCAAGCTGAACTATATCAGGGAGCGTCAATAGGAAATACGAATCCTCAAATTGGAGCGGGCTGGTCTGTAGTTGTTGATTTATTAAGTGAAATGCCAAAAGATAAGAAATGCAGCATTTGTACAGACAACTTTTTCACGAGTCTAAGTCTTCTTGATGATCTGTTAAGTGAAGACCACGATTTAACAGGCACAATTAGTGCTAACCGAGTTGAAAATGCACCGTTCAAAGATGTAAAAAGTTTGAAAAAACAGCCTAGGGGCTCTTTTGATCAGTTGTCTGAACCAAAAACAGGAATAACCCTAGTAAGATACAACGATAACAACGTTTTCATCATTACCTCAATAACCAGCTGTGGTGTCAATCCAATGGGAATAGCTAAATGATGGTGTCGAAAAAAATATGTTCCACAACCTGCATGCATTATCAGATATAATACATATATGCCGCCTGTTTACCAAATGGATCAAAACATATCAACTTATCATACTGGGATATGCAATTGTAAATGGTATTGGGCACTGACAGCATACATGGTAAATGAATCTATGAACAATGCTTGGCAGTTCTTTTCCCTTGAGGAAAAGAAGAACTAAAGGACTTGTTATCTTTCATAATGTATATTGCTCAAACCTATCTTCAGTGTTACACACGAAAATGTTCAAAAAGATAAACTACATCAGTAACTGGTAAGAAGCGAGTGCTAGACAGTATCAGACTAGATCAAACACTACATGTTCTGGTAACCAATTCTACTCAAGTACGGTGTGGCCAGTGCAAAAATAACACATTGAAAAAGTCAAAGTAGTTGCCAAATTAAATGCTCTGAACAATTTCCACTCATAAACTCTTATACAAAACATGTCTTTTATACAATGACATACAAGAATATGTTTACTTATGTGTATATGTAATTATAAAATGGCCTATCCATTATTACTTAGTGCCCACAATTGTGGGCAGCCATTATCTTTAAATGTAACTAATAAAAAAATGTTTCAATGTTTTTAAAATTATTTTGACGTTATTTGTATCACAATTTGACGATATTGTTAAAATCCCACTGAAAAAAATTCTGGGCACTAATGGGCTAGTTAGTTAATTGATTTTTGTTATCAAAGCATTTCTGGCTCTATGTTTGTATGAGCTATTTTCCTTATATTTCAGTCTAAACTCATCTCCTGAAGTATTTCTGATTCTTCATAAATCCCCCCCCCCTAAATACTTAAATATTTTATTTGTAATCATATAAATAAAATATGTTCTAAACGGCTAATTAGAAGATGGTTTTATTTAATAACTTTAGGTTTGACAAAATACCACACACAATTTTAATCATTGATACAGATAAAGTAACTTACATCATTCAAAACTATACAACTGAAGGTTTAAAAAAACATTTCTAGCCTCTAGTAGCACTTACATTTTTGGCTTTTTCGGGAGATGTGTCCCATTGTCAACTCAGACACATCTCAACTCAGTCACATTGATGATGTGACATATCTCTCAAAACGGCCGTCCTCAATAATACAAAAATAACTGCTACTATAGGTAAGTGTAATACATGTGCAAGTATTATTAGTTAAAAACTAGTACCTCACATGAAGATGGAGTCAATTAATATAAGTTATGAATTGTTATAGGAAGCAAGCAAAAAAGAAAAAGGAAACATACTAGCTAGTCCTCTGAGCTTGGAACTCGTGCTAGCTGTAACATCTACAGGGGCTTTTGGTGACACTCAGTCAGAGATTCTACGTGCAATTCATGTTCCACAAGACATACCGAAAGTACAGGCTGGATATAAGAAATTATTGTCAACAGTAGATGTAAGTGTATTAACTCATTGACTATTGAAATCATAGGGATAATTCAATAATAATACGATATATTTTAAAACATTGTGTACATCTCCATAGTTTTTTATTTTAAAAAAATAATGTAAAAAAGATTTATAGATACAGTATAATACAGGTAATGAATAGTAAATAGTTTTTAACTGACACAGTAAATTATTTATTCAAATGTTACTGTACCTAATTCTGATAACATTCACCTGTAGAACAAATTTTACATACATGCCTGATAGTTTGTTTATTTAATTAACTGTTCAGGCAGCTACAACAGATGAATGCAAGGTGGCAGAAACTTTATTTGCTAATTGTATTTTGCAACTGTCAGGTTTGAATGATTTATGATATTATTAGTCGCAGTGAGAATCCATCATGAGGTTTGGGTTTCGGATTTTCACATTAAGAGCTTGGAGTATTTGTTTATACTTGTTCAGTAAGCAGTATGAGACTGGTTTAATACAGATTTATTCTTTCAATTCCTTCTGTTAGTTCACTCTCCCTCTACATATCTGTTCACATTTTTAATCGTTAATAAAATACTTTTTATTTATCCACTCAAGTTCAAATAAATTTTTTAAAACTTCTAGTGGATGACACTTGATGTTAATAAAGTTTTTAAAATATTATTTCATAATTAAATTTAATTACACTTTTTTGTATTAACTTGGCAAAAATCCGCTACGTACTGATGTATTCAGCAGACGCGCTTTGTGCTGGGTCAGCGTATCAATCAATGCTGTGAATTACTGACAAGACTGTTGCTCAGGTGTGTTGTGTTGGTGTGAGTCTGTGGTGTATTTCTGTTCTTTTTGATTAATGCACTGACCTAGGTCGAAACGCATCTGCCGAATAAATCAGTAAGTAGTGGTTATTTTGCCAAGTTAATACAAAAAAGTGTAATTTCTACAAAAACCTCAAGATGTACAACACAAAAACTGCAAGTTTTAAATTTAAGGAATTAATTTTAGTTTTATATAAGCAGAAAAACTTTTCACAAAAGGGGCAAGGTATGCAATATAGTTACTTTGTTCTGTTTGGCTGAAAATAATTGATAACATATGATTTCACAAAAAGCTGATTTTGTGTTATAGCTGTTAATTTTGTGATTATGTGGTAGAACAGATCTTTTAATGCATAATTTATGTTATTATATTTATAACAATTATTTATAAATTATATTAAAACAAAAGTTTTTATTGTTAACCTAATTAGGAATTTACTTATTTTTTAAAAATTATTATACTACTTGTTTAGCATGATATTTACAAAAATGCTATACATAGCAAGTTTTTTGGTCAAAATATCATTATAATCTCACATTGATACTAATTCTTTCGATACTAAAAAGTTTTAGGGAATTTGCATAGATTATGGAATAAACAGTATCAATATACACTATTGAATTTGTCTTAATTCGTGTTATGTTTGGTGAAATAGACATAGATTTATTTTGTTAACTTTATAGTCTCCCCTTCAGGAAAATTTTCCACAAAAAATTACTCCATGAGAAGTTTCTCATTTATGGAGTGAATAAATAAAAACAATATTAAAATATACTCTCATAAATGTCACACTTGATTTATTATTGTTTGAGGATAGCTGTTTCAGGAGGTGTAACTTACTTCCAACTAACCCTATTATATAATAAAATGATTTTAATTCACTGTAATTATTATTTCAGAGTAAATTAGCAAACATAGCAACTCAATTATTCATTGGCAAAGAGTATAATGTAGATGCCCAATTTGCTAAACAAGCTCTAGAAAACTTTCAGTCTGGAGTCCAACAAGTTGACTTTTCAAATTCGGTGGGAGCAGCCAATAGAATCAACAATTTCATAACCCAGAAAACCAATGGAAAAATTGAAGAAATCATACAATCAGGTCTGAGACCACTAAAGAAATCAATATGTTCTTAAACTTCTGTATATTTATCAATTTGCACATCTATATTGTAAATAATAGGCTTAGGTTATGACAACATAAGCCTCTTGTTTCTGTAATGCAATTAGAGACATATTAGTTTATTAAGAATCTTTGCTTAACATTACAACAACAAACAGAAACATTTGTACACTATGGTTAATAATATGTTGTATAATCCAAAACAAACAGATCCTTTCAGCTTTCATTTCTTCAAGGCAAGTTTTAATCTCTTTACTTGAAAGTGGGTTTTAGTTTATTTGAAAGTACTTTCACACAAAATCCAAAATATTACAACCATATTAATTATCTTTGTTTGTAACAGTATCGAATGAAAAAAAAATTAAAACAATTTTTAATTTGTACATATTTTAAATTTATATTTAAACATTATATAAAACACAATTTTACATTTAGGAAAAGAGAACAATATTAATAATTTCTGCAAAAATATAAAGTGAGTATAGTTTTCTGCACAAAGGTGTTTAATGGTTATGTATAGTAACCCTTGCCTTTATAAGCCACTTGGTATATCAGATATCTTGCCTTTATAAGCCTCTTGGTGTGTCAGTTCCCTTGCCCTTATAAGCCTTTTGGCGTGTCAGTTTCCTTATCTTTATAAGACCCTTGGTGTGTAAGTTCCCTTGTCTTTATAAGTCCCTTGGTGTGTATGTTCCCTTGAGCCGGACAGCCGTTCCGGCTTATAAGCCGGATGGTGTGTCGCTTCCATTGCCCTTAAAAGCCTCTTGGCATGTCAGTTCCCTTGCCTTTATAAGCCACTTGGTGTATCAGTTCTCTTGCCCTTATAGGTCGCTTGGTGTGGAAGTTCCCTTGCCTTTATAAGCCACTTGGTGTGTCAGTTCCCTTGCCCTTAAAACCCTCTTGGCATGTCAGTTCCCTTGCCCTTATAAGCCCCTTGGTGGGTAAGGTCCCTTGTCTTTATAAGCCCCTCGGTCTGTAAATCCCCTTGCCTTTATAAGCCCGTCGATGTGTCAGTTCATTTGCCCTTATAAGCAACTTGCGTGTCAGTTCACTTGCCTATATAAGCCCCTTGTTGTGTCAGTTCCCTTGCCCTTATAAGCCCTTTGGCGTGTCAGTTCCCTTGCCTTTATAAGCCCCTTGGTGTGTAAGTTCCCTTGCCCTTATAGGCCCCTTGGTGTGTAAGTTCTCTTGTCTTTATAAGTCCCTATTTGTGTACGTTCCCTTGAACTTATAATCCCCTTGGTGTGTAAGTCCCCTTGTCTTTATAAGCCGCTTGGAGTGTAAGTTCCCTTTACTTTATAAGCCCCTTGGTGTGTCAGTTCCCTTGCCCTTGTAAGCCCCTTAGTGTGTCAGTTCCCTTGCCCTTGTAAGCCCCTTAGTGTGTCAGTTCCCTTGCCTTTATAAGCCCCTTGGTGTGTAAGTTCCCTTGTCTTTATAAGCCGCTTGGAGTGTAAGTTCCCTTTACTTTATAAGCCCCTTGGTGTGTCAGTTCCCTTGCCCTTGTAAGCCCCTTAGTGTGTCAGTTCCCTTGCCTTTATAAGCCCCTTGGTGTGTCAGTTCCCTTGCCCTTATAAGCCCCTTGGTGTGTAAGTTTCTTTGTCTTTAAAATCCCCTTGCTGTGTAAGTTCCCTTGGCTTTATAATCCCCCTGGTGTGTAAGTTCCCTTGCCTTTATAAACGCCTTGGTGTGTAAGTTCCCTTGCCCTTATAAGCAGCTTGGTGTGTACGTTCCCTTTCCTTTATAAGCTACTTAGTGTGTCAGTTCCCTTGCCTTTATAAGCCACGTAGTGTGTCTGTTCCCTTGCCTTTATAAGCCTCTTTGGTGGGTCAGTTCCCTTGCCTTTATAAACCCCTTGGTGTGTACATTCCAATGCCCTTATAAGACACCTGGTGTGTCAGTTCCCTTGCCCTTATAAGCCCCTTGGTGTGTCAGTTCCTTTGCCTTTATAAGCCCCTTGGTGTGTAAGTTTCCTTGTCTTTATAACCCACATGATGTGGCAGTTCCCTTGCTTTTATAAGCCACTTGCTGCGTAAGTTACCTTTTTTTAGCCTACTTTTATTTACCATTTGAAACATTTATCATTGTATCACACACCATCTAACCTCCATTTGAACCAAATCATATCCCCATTTTTCAATTTTCTTTACTTCTCTAAAGTCATTTTTTTGTCCTGTTATTCACCCCTAAACTTCCTTCCATTTAAATAGCACCCCTCCTTTTTCTAAATCTATGTTTTAATTCTTCCAGTTGGTAGACACTAAGTTATAATTTAACCACCAGTAACAAACTAACTCTCAATAGTTGCTAACTATGAATGAATGTTAGCAAAAAACTTTGCAACAGTTTGTTTAATAACTATCCTTGTTATGAAATATACAATATTAAGAGCACAGTGGCACAATATATTACACTGAGATATAATACCACAGTCACTGTTGTTGACTGTGATTTGACAACGGTCAAGTGATCGAAAGGTACCTCCTCACAAGGTAAAAACTAATTGGACTAAATGGTGGAACTATTATTTACAATTAATGTATAATAACCTTATAAAATCAGAACAATGGAATAATTATCAACAATGTAAAATATCACAAATACATATTTATTAATTATAAAATATGTTTTCTTGTATAATAATCAAAACAGTTGTTTTGATACATAAATTCTTATAAAATTTATGTTTACCAATGTGTTTGTAAAAAAATGTTCTTGTATAGCACGATTTTTCAGTAACGGCACAGTTCTTAATTCAGAAAAAAACATATCCTTTAAGGAATCTAGGTGTTCTGGTGTAGAAATATATCCACATGCGATATTTTGTCAGACTAGAGTAAAAACTTTTCTCCCTTATTCTTCTAGTGCACAAAAAATGTCTATGCACTCACACTGTGCAAGAAATACAAAATTACTCAGTTTTACTTGTGATCTACGGCCAACATCTTTGACACCTAACATTTACTGCAGTTATATTACATATCGTTAGATAAATTTGTCTACATTCTTGATGAATGCGTCATGAACAGCTGGAAATTTTGAGTATAATTTATTAAATTTACTGATGGTTAAACCCTGATTGATTTGATTTAATCTTTTCATTAATTCAGCTGTGCCAACATACTTTTTTTCAACAAGAAAGTAATCATGAATAAATTTTTATAATTGAGTGAAAACTTTTAACTTACTTGGTGACACGTTTTGTTGTACCAAGTAACTTAGAAGTTTTCCCTCAGTTACGCAATAATACTTATGATTTATATAGTGAATTCAAGAAGATTACAACAAGCAAGAGTGAAAGAAATATTTTCTCATAGTATTCTAGAATTATTTTGTTTCAATTCTCACTTTAACAATAGGAACACTGCTTTTGAAATACGCAGCACAATTAAGACACTTGTAACTAATTCACAACACATTTGTGCAGGTTCGATTGACGATGCAACTAAGCTACTTCTCATCAACACTCTCTACTTCAAAGGAAGATGGTTGTATCCATTTAAAGAGGATATGACACGTAAAGGAGCTCAATTTTATCTTTCAAACGACAAACAGAAAAGTTTAAAGGCTGATCTAATGTACCAGGCTGGAAATTTTAAATACTTGAATGTAGAAGAATTTAACAGTCAAATGGTTGAACTACCTTTTCAGGTAAGCCTAAAATATCCTAATGTACAAACTCAAATGAACCACTATAAAGTTATAATGCAAAATTTATTATTACCAGAAAACAAGCAAAAGACCATATGAACTACAATAAACAATACTGAAAGAGTTGTGATTTTATTTTATTTACATATTTTATAAACACATACAAGTAAAAAGAAGCTAAATCGCAAAGACTCTGGTAAAAACATGTTCTATACAACCTCTGTTCAATTTGAGGCTACACGTGTATCATTCTTGAAGGTTTTGCATCATTTTGGAGGAAAGGGGTCGTTTCATGCTGGTCATACACATGGTTATTTTTTCCTGTAGTTGGATGGTGGTGGTTGGTGGGTCATCACGGAAAATCTTCTCCTTCATTATTGCCCAGATATAGGCATCAGGTGGTGTAAGATATGAGAGTGGGCTGGGTAAGGAAAGTTTGTTCTAAGGGTGATGAGGCGGTTACCAAAAGTTTCTTGAAGAAAAGGAATGTTGTCTAAGGCAGTGCGGTTGATTGCTCGAATCATTGAGAACAAAAAGGCTTTTGGGCACAACAAAATCTCCTGAGGTTTCCTATAAAACGACCAAAAATGACCCTATATCGGTCATTCTACTAGAGCTAATATAGTTTCAGAACTGTTTATTTTGGCACATACGGTATATGGGAGTTATTAGTCCGTTTCAAATTAATGTTGCTATTCTTCTTTTAGCTTTAAAGTTCTAAAAGAACTGTTCTATATAAGAATATACTGAGAAAAAATGTTACTCTCATACAAATGAATACACTGAATCAGGAACGTACTTTTAGTGGCATTCCATACAATTTTTAAAGACTTAAAGAGAGAAAAATAAAAACAGAGTAGAGATGTTCTGCCTATCTTCTAATTATTATAGCTTGGAGCTTTTATCCTATTAAAAGTTATATTGGGTCAAATCTTCAAATTATAAAAATGAAAGGATCTATGAATATTCTATTGCATAAATATCCCACAAATGCCAAAATTTCCTTCTAAGCTCGAATGGACTGGCATCAGTAAAAACCTTATAATACCCAGCACATCCTTGACATCTACTCTTTGGATATTCCCTAAGGGTTTGAGTTGCTAGTAACCTCCAACTAAGTTTAGATTTTCATTAGAACAAGCTCATAGCAGCAACCTTGATCAGAGTTTGCCGAGTTCTGATTTCTTTTAGTAGTCTGAAATTTGTTTGACCATATCTGACATCCAATTATTCTGATCAGCCAAATAAACAAACTATGATTTATGAATATTCTATTGAATAAATATCCCACAAATGCCAAAATTTCCTTCTAAGCTCAAATGGACTGGCATCAGTAAAAACCTTATAATACCCAGTACATGCTTGACATCTACTCTTTGGATATTCCCTAAGGGTTGGAGTTGCTAGTAACCTCCAACTACGTTTAGATTTGCAATAGAACAAGCTCATAGCAGCAACCTTGATCAGAGTTTGCCGAGTTCTGATTTCTTTTAGTAGTCTGAAATTTTTTTGACCATATCTGACATCCAATGGTTCTGATCAGCCAAATAAACAAACTATGTACACGAGGATACACGAAAATGTTATTATTAATTGATTAAATGTTATTCGTGTATGCCATCATTAACTATAAATTTAGTATGGGTGGAAAATTAGGTCAATAGTGTAGCATTTGACTAAGATAGCACAAGATAGACAAGCAATAACATTGGCAGTAAAGATGTTCTTGCTTAGAATTGTGAAAAAACAGTAGAATAGTCATTAAAATTATGGGTTCAGAGTGTAAAAGTTAAACTAAAAAGTAAAAATAGGAAAACGTAAAGAAATAAAAAAGTTAAGTTTATGATTCCATAAAGCCTGAAATTGAAATATAAAACTTTATTTTATTTGTTTAAAAAAAAGGTCAAAGATATTTTACCACATTTTGAATTAAAATTCAATTTTTAGAATTAAATTAATTTTACTGAGTTTTAATTTCTTTTAAATAACTTTTAATTATTTCCAGGGCAATGAATATAAGATGGTAATCCTTCTTCCAAATGAGATTGAAGGATTAACTGAAGTGGAGTCAACCATGAAAGATGATCCTCAATTTTTTGTAAATTTTGATGGATTTGAAGAACGTAAAGTTGAAATAACTTTACCTAAAATGAAGGTTCTAGTTAACACTGATTTTAAGGAAATTCTGAAAAATGTAAGTGTGCTTTTATCAATAGTACAAAATAATACGACTTAAAAATTAAAAATCATTATTATTTAAGGGCGTCTTTCTGAAGACTGTAAGACAGTTCAACGTATGGTAATCTAAATTATATTTGATTATTGTTTCTATAAGATTTATTAGTTTAGTCTATATAGTTTATTAGTACCTAAAACAAATAAAACCAATAGCCCCAAAACTAAACACCCTGCCCAAACTTCACAAAACAGACATCCCAATACGTCCACTAATGAACCACACAAGCGCCCCTTCTCTTCTTCTAGCCAAATTTTTCGACAAAACTATCCCAAACCGTATAAAATTTAATAATCATTGTAGCATAAAAAAATAGCCTAAATCTAATAGACAAAATAAAAAATGTAAATATCCCACACAATTCCACTTTAGTTTCTTTGGATATATCAAATCTACATACGAACATCCCCATTCCAGAGACCATCAACATCCTCAAAAACATGCTTATAGACACACATACACACTTTGACGAGATCATCCTCCTTACAAAATTAAACACATCTCAAAATTACTTCACCTACAATAACACTTTCTACAACCAAATAGATAGCCTATTTCGATAGGTTCCGATAGCATCTTAACATCTAACATCTGCTAACACCTTAGCAGAAATATTCATACACCATATTGAACAAAACCACATTTTACACAACAATAAATACTCAGACGATATAATTTATTGGTATAGATACGTCGACGATATCATAACATTATACAAAGGTAACACACGCCGAGCACACATATTTTTAAAACATTTTAATTCCATACACCCAAAACTAATATACACCATCGAAACAAAACTCTCTCAACTTCCTAGACTTCACAATTAAACGTACAGACAAACAAACACATAAATTCAACATATACCGAAAACCCACCAGTACTAATACGACCATACACAGTTCCTCAAACCCCCCACACCAACATAAACTAGCCGCATACAACACTATGATATATCGCCTGCTTAAAACACCGTTAGAAAAAGAAGAACACTGCTAGGAGTTAAACACCATAAAACATATAGCACAAACGAACGGATACAACACAACAATGATTGACAAATTATACAACCACCTACAAAATAAACCTAATAACCCAAATACAAACACAAAACAGGACAATCCCATAAAATACTTATCAATACCATACAGATCATCCAAAACCCATAATCTAACCAACACACTACAAAAATACAACTACAAAATAGCTTACTCCACACACAACACTCTCAATAAACAATTTAAACCCAACAACAAAATTAATGACATTTACAACACCGCTGGAGTTTACAAACTAACTTGCAGTTCATACCTCAGTTTTTACATAGGCCAGGCAGGGAGGTCTTTCTACACACACTACCAAGAACATATAAACGCACTAACAAACAATAATTACCAATCAAACTTCGCTAATCCTCTCAACTCCACAAAACATGACTACATAGACATAACATCTAACCTACAAATTCTTCATAAACAACACAGAAATAACCAACGCTACACAACTGAACAATACGAAATATATAGACACTTTAAACCACACCCTACACATATACTAAATACACAATTACATTATAACTGACATACACTTTTTGTCATCATAACTCCTAATACTCACAAAGTACACTCCCCACCATAATTTCCCACCCGACCCTAATACTCTAACCTACAAAAACCTTGAGATCAGTTACGGTCTGAGTTGACAATGGGACACATCTCCCGAAACGGCAGTCCTCAACAAATATAAGTAAGTGCCACTATAGGCAAGTTTGTAAATATTTACAAGTGTTTTAGTAAAAATAATAATTGTTAAAAAGGTATAAAATGTAAAGTTTTTAGAAATCATTATAAAACATACACACAGGTGTCCTTGAATTACTCTACCAAACTTCACTGTACGGCAGATCAAAATAAACACAAAATGTCCTAATAGCATAATCATATTTTGCTTATATTTTCTGCCTGTCTATGGTTTTGATAATATATCACATCTTCACAACTATTCTTTGAGTTTAGCTTGTGAGGTTATGTTAAAACAAATAAAAACATACACAAAACTCACAAATTAATCATTTATTGACTCATACGTGTTTCAATGACAAAGTCATCATTAGAGTTTGTAGTAGTAAAACTCACTGATGATGATGACTTTGTCATTGAAACTCGTGCGAGTCAATAAATGATTAATTTGTGAGTTTTGTGAATGTTTTTGTATTATATCTTTAATCCTAGAAATCTACAATATATTTAAAAAATATTAGAACTTATTACAAACTAAAACAAACATCACAAAAACCAAACACAACAAATAATAAATTATTTAAGATACTCGAAATCAAACACTATATTCGAAACATAATAGAAAACTACATTCACAGCAACAACACATCACAGGAAATCAAAATGTCATAGATGCACAATAACATAAACACACTTGAGCAGGAAGTCTTGTCTATGACTTGCAGCATTGGACAAGTCTGATAAGAGTCTGCTGAAATATATCATAGTAAATCTTTGCTAAGTAAATTGATTTATCAGGGTTTATTAAAAAAACTTCTTGATGTGCAACCCAACAATTGCAGTTTTAAAACTAATTATCATAAAAAATACAAAAAAGTATTACAATTCTTGGTAAATACACCTGTATTTATTTTTACTGATAACAATTAAAAAATAAAATCTTATAATTTTTGTCCGGTCAGGAATGTTTTTAAATTTCTGTAGCACAATCAATACCTTTCACTTGGTGATGACACAAATCAACTTAAACAACGCTATCAGTGTTTTTACAGATATCTTGTAAATCATTCTTGACAGTTTTTCAGAATGACCGACTTAAGGTTTTGGTAACCGTACAACCAAAATGTATGGAATGAATTGGCAAAGTTATGTTTATAAAATTTAGGTTTCCAAACAGGCTTGTTTTAGACCAAGAAGACATCTCTCTCTCTTTATCAGAGTACGACTCTTTCAATAGCCAAAATCTCCGGATTTTAATTCATTTTCTTATGTCATTTGTATAACATAAACAGCTAAGTATTCAATGTCTAAAGCAACATAACATGTGTGCAAATATTTCCTAAAATAAAGTGTGTAATATCAAAGTACAAGTATTTCCTTGCGACTTTTTTTCTGTTGCGAACATTTCTGATGATTGGAGCTACAAAATTCAAGAAAAAAAAACACACACACAAGTGTAAACCAAACGTTAAAGGTTTTTTTTATAAAAATGTTTTCTCCAATAATAGAAATGCAGTTATAATTTCTGGATATTGACTTATATATCTAAATACAGATTTATAGACTTAATTTAAATAATATTCCCTTCCTATTGCTTTATTTTTAATTATGGTTTGTTTGTCCTTGGAAAAACTATCCAATATTATGTCCCTTCAAGTATTGTAATTTATTGAAACCTATTAGAGTAAAATTATTAGAAATAAAGGTGATTTAATTTTAAAACAGGTTTAATTTTTTTACACCAGCTTTTAGCTACACACACGCACACACGTACACATATCTTCTAGCTAAGATTATATTGAAGTATTTATATTTAACTTGTTTTACTGGGGCACTCTCTAGCAGATATTAAGCAAGTCTTTTACTGTTTCAACTTAGTTTCTGTATTACTTTTCTATATTTTTTAAATGAATGTAAATAAATTGATGTAGAAATTTTTTAAAATATAAAAGCTCTATATTTTTTTACAGTTGGGTGTTAAGTCAGTCTTCTCCCATTCTGCTGAGCTGTATGGCATCATAGATAATGATATTGGTAAACTGCTTATAACAAGTGTTATACAGAAAGTGTTCCTCGATGTTAATGAGGCAGGAGCCGAAGCTGCAGTTGCAACAAGTAAGTGCAAAATAAAGCAATACATCTAAATTAATGGGAATACCTAAAGCCTGAACTATTAATTCTATTTAAATAACTTACCATAGTTGAAATAGAATCAATCCGAAGAACATAAAATGACAATTTTTTTACAGTTATTATCTTTTAAGTTTTTTCTTTCAGCAGTTACTCAAGTTTGCTTTGCTAGTTAGTGTTATATTCTTTTGAAGGTTAAATAAATTATTATGAAATATTAGACTTAATAAGTATTTATTAATTCACATAATTGTATGGTTATTATTTATATATTTCACACTGACAGCATACAAACACTGTTTTAATTAATATCTTCTGAGTTTGCTAATCGTCTATTTACACATTGTCAATGTCTGTCAGCTTTTACCCTCTTCACTACAACAGTCAGTGTTTGTCACTAAAACTTTTACTCTCTTCACTACAATAGTCAGTGCCTGTCGTAAAGCCTTTACTCTCTTCACTACAATAGTCAGTGTCTATCACTAAAATCTTTACTCACTTCACTACAATAGTCAGTGTCTGTCACTAGAGCCTTTACTCTCTTCACTATAAAAGTCAATGTCTGTCACTAAAGCATTTACTCTCTTCAATTCAATAGTCAGTGTCTATCACTAAAATCTTTACTCACTTTACTACAATAGTCAGTGTCAATCATTAAAGCCTATACTCTATTCACTACAATAGTCAGTGTCTGTCACTAAAGATTTTACTCTCTTCACTATAATAGTCAATACCTGTCACTAAAGCCTTTACTCGCTTCACTACAATACTCAGTGTCTGTCCTTAAATCTACTCTCTTCACTACACAAGTCAGTCACTGTTACTATAGTGTTTGCTCTCTTCACCACAATAGTCAGTGTCTGCTCTAAAGTTTTTACTCTCTTCCCCACAATAATCAGTATTTGTCACTAAATCCTTAACTCTCTTCACTACAATAGTTAGTGTTTGTCACTAAATCCTATACTCTCTGCACTATAAAAGTCAGTGTTTGTCACTAAAGTGTTTACTCTCTTCACTACAATTGTCTGTGTGTGTCACTATTGCGTTTACTCCCTTCACTACAATAGTCAGTGTCAGTCACTAAAGCCTTTACTCTCTTCACTACAATAGTCAGTGTCTGTTATTAAAGCCTTTACTCTCTTCACTACAATAGTCAGTGTCTGTCACTAAAGCATTTACTCTCTTCTCTACAATAGTCAGTGTCTGTCAATAGAGTCTTTACTATCTTCACTACAATAGTCAGTGTCTGTCACTAAAGCCATTACTCTCTTCACTACAATAGTCAGTGTCTGTCAATAAAGCCTTTACTCTCTTCTCTACAATAGTCAGTGTCTGTCAATAGAGTCTTTACTCTCTTCACTACAATAGTCAGTGTCTGTCACTAAAGCCTTTACTCTCTTCATTACAATAGTCAGTGTCTGTCACTAAAGCCTTTACTCTCTTCACTACAATAGTCAGTGTCTGTCAATAGAGTCTTTACTATCTTCACTACAATAGTCAGTGTCTGTCAATAAAGCCTTTACTCTCTTCTCTACAATAGTCAGTGTCTGTCAATAGAGTCTTTACTCTCTTCACTACAATAGTCACTGTCAGTCACTAAAGCCTTTACTCTCTTCACTACAATAGTCAGTGTCTGTTATTAAAGCCTTTACTCTCTTCACTACAATAGTCAGTGTCTGTCACTAAAGCATTTACTCTCTTCTCTACAATAGTCAGTGTCTGTCAATAGAGTCTTTACTATCTTCACTACAATAGTCAGTGTCTGTCACTAAAACCTTTACTCTCTTCACTACAATAGTCAGTGTCTGTCAATAGCGTCTTTACTATCTTCACTACAATAGTCAGTGTCTGTCAATAAAGCCTTTACACTCTTCTATACAATAGTCAGTGACTGTCAATAGAGTCTTTACTCTCTTCACTACAATAGTCAGTGTCTGTCA
This sequence comes from Prosapia bicincta, assembly GCA_036971475.1. Lineage (NCBI taxonomy): Eukaryota > Metazoa > Arthropoda > Insecta > Hemiptera > Cercopidae > Prosapia > Prosapia bicincta. Next base: position 3,240,687 of record JBAIZL010000384.1, on the reverse strand, counting down.
CTAAAGCCTTTACTCTCTTCACTACAATAGTCAGTGTCTGTCACTAAAGCCTTTACTCTCTTCACTACAATAGTCAGTGTCTTTCAATAGAGTCTTTACTATCTTCACTACAATAGTCAGTGTCTGTCAATAAAGCCTTTACTCTCTTCTCTACAATAGTCAGTGTCTGTCAATAGAGTCTTTACTCTCTTCACTACAATAGTCAGTGTCTGTCACTAAAGCCTTTACTCTCTTCACTACAATAGTCAGTGTCTGTCAATAGAGTCTTTACTACCTTCACTACAATAGTCAGTGTCTGTCAATAGAGTCTTTACTATCTTCACTACAATAGTCAGTGCCTGTCAATAGAGCCTTTACTATCTTCACTACAATAGTCAGTGTCTGTCAATAAAGCCTTTACTCTCTTCTCTACAATAGTCAGTGTCTGTCAATAGAGTCTTTACTCTCTTCACTACAATAGTCAGTGTCTGTCTCTAAAGCCTTTACTCTCTTCACTACAATAGTCAGTGTCTGTCACTAAAGCCTTTACTCTCTTCACTACAATAGTCAGTGTCTGTCAATAGAGTCTTTACTCTCTTCACTACAATAGTCAGTGTCTGTCACTAAAGCCTTTACTCTCTTCACTACAATAGTCAGTGTCTGTCACTAAAGCCTTTACTCTCTTCACTACAATAGTCAGTGTCTGTCAATAGAGTCTTTACTATCTTCACTACAATAGTCAGTGTCTTTCAATAAAGCCTTTACTCTCTTCTCTACAATAGTCAGTGTCTGTCAATAGTGTCTTTACTCTCTTCACTACAATAGTCAGTGTCTGTCACTAAAGCCTACTCTCTTCACTACAATAGTCAGTGTCTGTCAATAGAGTCTTTACTATCTTCACTACAATAGTCAGTATCTGTCAATAAAGCCTTTACTCTCTTCTCTACAATAGTCAGTGTCTGTCAATAGAGTCTTTACTCTCTTCACTACAATAAATAGTCAGTGTCTGTCACTAAAGCCTTTACTCTCTTCACTACAATAGTCAGTGTCTGTCAATAAAGCATTTACTCCCTTCACTACAATAGTCATTGTCTATCATTAAAGCATTTACTCTCTTCATTACAATGGTTAGTGTTTGTTACTAAAGTCTTTACTCTCTTGAATACATTAAAACATACGATCAAAATGGACACTGGTTTTGATATGTAGATGATGGACTATACATATCAAATAACAATGGTTTAAATATTCACGAAATATTAAATTGTTTAAATAATATACATGAAAATATAAAATTATCTCATTAATTTGAATAAAAAAATAACCTAAATTATTTAGATATTACAATTACTAGAAACAATGAAAAATTTGAATATAATATATATAGAAAACCAACACAGACAAATCAAATAATACCGAATCATTCAAACCAACCTTATAACCAAAAAATGGCAGCGCTGTATAATTTATTATATAGAATGCACAAAGAAGGAAAAAAATATAATATATCAAATTGGATTGGAAAATTGATATAAATGAAAAACTATTGATAAATTAAATAATAACATAAAAGAAAACAGAAAATGGACAATAAATTTGTAAATAATACAAGAGAAAAAATTTGGACAACTTTTACATTCAATGGTAACGAAATAAACAAAATTACAAGATTATTTAAAGAAAAAAATTTACAAATTACTTACAAAACTGATAATAAAATAAAAAATTTAATAAAAATTATCAATAATCAAAATAATATACACAAAAGAAATGGTGTTTATAATATAAAATGTCAAGATTGTAATAAATTATATGTAGGACAAACTAAAAAGAAATTAAAAGAAAGATACAAAGAACATTTAAATGCTTATATCAAACCAAACATATACAAATCAAATTTAGCTACGCATTGTATTAATAATGAACACAAATTTCCTAAAATAGAAAATATGAAATTATTAAAAGAAATTATTATATTTATAATATAAATATAATACTTATATTTATATACTTATAATATATATATATATATATATATATATATATATATATATATATATATATATATATATATATATATTATAAGTATGAACACCATCCATGGTCTGAGGAGAGTTTTTTTATCAAAATTCCTTTTAAGGGAAAAGGGGATATTCTAAATTCTATTGGGGAATAACTTCCCCAAAGCTATTTAACCCTCCTATGATGGTGTATTAAAAAATTAAAATCTACTTTATGTTCTGTTCTTCAGGTACCTCAGTTAGTCAAAGAAGATCATCTGAAGATATGGTGGTATTCAATGCAGACCATCCATTCCTGTTTTCAATCGTTCAGTCATCTAACAACTTAGTTCTCTTCCAGGGGAGATTCAATAACCCTTAAGTGAATTTCTAATGTGAAAGAATTTTTTGAAAATGATCTTTTCAAAATGTAAACTATGTTACTTGATAAATGTCAATGTCACATTTAATATTGTGAAAAATAAAACTAAAAAAATACCCTAACATACGAGTATCAGAACATAACCTTAGGGCCTGAAAATACATTTTGTTCATAATTAATTATTGAGTAACTGAAAGAAAACTAATAACTTACTTGCTGACGTGTTTCGAAACAATCATTTCATTGATGAAGCCAAGCAGCTTAAGGTCATTAGCTTTGGCAATGAAATGATTATTTTGAAACACTACAGCAAGTAAGTTAATAGTTTTCCCTCCGTTACGCAATAATTACTTATGATGTATTCAGTTAATTCACAACGATTACAACAAGCAACTTTTACATTTTATTATTCAAATCATCTTTAGATTTCTATAAATAACACAAGAGTCTTATATTCTCTTTCAAAGGAAAAAATCACTGGAATTGAATGTTTACAATGACCTCTGACTTGTGAATATCTTGCAAAACATTTCAGATATATCAGAAGTGCTAGTTTTTACCAATTACTTTGTTTCTATTCCATCCTCATTAGATCATCCACAGATTATTGCTGTATATGTTATTCAACTATATAAAGCAACAGTTCCTAAAACCCAGTCCTGTTATTCTAAGACCAAAAATTCTAAACAAATTGATGAAGTTCTTATTCTGATCTTACATTTAACACACATTGATGTTTTAAAATTAAACAGTCTCTAGCTTGCTGGGAGAAGGTTGCAATCATATTTATGAAATATTATCTGTTTCGAAAGTATCTTATTAGTAAATAAGTTTAAAAACCAGACTCCCTGGTATTATAAAAACAATTTGTCAATTCATTTAACACTTTAGATGCCGGCCACAATATCCGCATCAAAATATTTTAAGCTTATTTTAAAATAAATTGTACTTATTTTTTGTTTCCCTAAATATCAAAGTACGAAAATAATTTTCTTATATTAATACATAAAATCACATGTCGGGCCATTGTTTTTGTGGTAATTATTTTGTATACAGAAAGGAAGTGTAAACATATTTTCTCTCTGATAAGTAATGCCTCAGATCCAATAAATACTACACAAGATTCATAAGAAGTAAAAGTTTTAAATATTTTACTTGTTAAGAAATTTACTTCTTAGTAAGAATGAGTTTATCTACATGTGCCAATGTTTGTACTTAACTTCAACCAAGTCTGTTTTATTCAGATTTATTTTACAACTAAGTACTTAGTGAAAATTTCTGACTTATTTTTTAGGAATTACAAAATTTTGAAAACAATAGTAAAAACCAATATAACACGTAATTAAAAATTATTTAATTTATTATTAAAGTTTATAAACATAAACTTCTTTTAATGAACTAATTTGCTTGGTCGGAATAATCAACTCAACTTCCTAAAATTGTAAGCAAATAAGAGCGTCGGGAAACTCCCGACAAAAAGTCCTAAAATAACATCATGTTTATATTGCCGTTAGCGTTTATCTATGAAAGAAAAACCACTATTATTATATCTGTTAGCGAGAAGCTTGTTGTTTAATACAGTGCATTCATTTTTCCAACAGCAGCAACACTGGTTGAATAGTACGAATAAACATAAAACGTTACTAGACAACAATGTTGTGGTTCGACGGATTCGGTTCAGCTTACTGGGTCATCGGACCAATTGGCCCAACACAGCAGCTAAAGTCTTGAAAGAAACTATGAAATAAGCAAACAGAAATTAACTGCTTCATTTAAAATAGAAACAAAACTCATTCCTAACAATGTACAAGAAAACTATCTGATTTCAAATAATATACATCTTTACTATAGGTACATATTGATTTCTTTTTTCCTGTTATACGAAACACAACATCCCTTTCATTATATACAAGCAGAATTATTTGAACATACTGGCAAAAATTACAGCCTATAACATTTTTACTCATAGTTGGACACATATTTATCTAAAACACACCTATAACTAACTACTGATTCTAGGTAGTTTCACCTTCAGCTTACAGTTTTTTAGATCCAAACATTTCCAAACTATTTTGTCTTAAAAAAAAATACAGTAGCATCGACAATCAGAGTTTATATCAGTATGGTATTCAAAGGAAATAAGTCGGGTTCCCAAAAAATGTTAATAGTAATACGGTATGCTAAAGAAATGAGTTGAGCTTTCAAAAAATGTTTATATCAATACTGCATGCAAAGGAAAAGAGTCGGGCTTCCAAGAAGTGTTAATAGTAATACGGTATGCATAGGAAATGAGTCGGGTTTCCAAGAAATGTTTATATCAATATGGTATGCAAAGGAAATGAGCCGGGCTTCCAAGAAATATTAATAGTAATATGGTATGCTAAGGGAAAGAATTGAAAGCCTAAGATATGTTTGTATCAATACGTTATGCAAATGAAATGAGTCGGGCTTCCAAGAGATGTTTAGATCAATATGGTATGCAAAGGAAATGAGTTGGACTTCCAAGAAATGTTCTCTAAACCTATTTAGTGCATTTTTAATTATAGTGTTAGGAATGCACTCCAATTTTTCTAATGGACAGGAACATACTTCCGTGTTATGCGAGGGGGGTCTCAGTCTCATCTACCTGGAATTAAGGAGATTCTATTGTAGTTATATCTTTAAAACACACCTAAATCTCATTCTCTGGACTGTAATGAGTGTTTAAACTCAAAAAGCCAAGTATTTATATGCCAAATATCCTTTACTTAATATTTTGTATTCAATATACAGACTTCAATTACAGGATTTGGGGTGTCATTTTGTGGAGTAATTTCAGTATACAGAATTCCTGAAAACTTGAAAGTAATGAAAATAATCAAGAAAAAATACAAGCTGCCAACTAGCCAATGTGTTATAAAAGAAAGACATGCACTCTACAACCAATAGAATTACGAAGATTGACTTAGAAAAATATAGAATACTATTCAATACTGGAGATATTCTATTTGCTCAAGTTGTTGAGAGAACAACTTGCTGCTCGTCTTCACCCTTAATTTTTAACAATGTATAGAGCATTTTTAATACAACATGGACTTTCAAACACCACTGTAACACAGTTACATGGTACAAGTTATCACAATACAAGACATCCAGAGTATATCTGATTTTTAAGGAAGTTTACACATAAAGTTTTGGGATAACGCTATACCCAATAATTGTTATACCACAGATAATTAAAATTTTCTTTGTTAATAATGGTATTATTTTATCTTTTATTGTAATCATATAATTTTGATTAGTTTAATATGTTGCTGCTATTTTTATTATTATTTTTCTTTCCAACGTATCATATTTAATAAGCATGGCACTATTTTGGTTCTTAGACAAAGGTTATGTTTTATCACAATTTTAACTTCAGATACATATGAGATAGAACATTTAGATAGTTTAAAAAAATCTTTTACTCATGAAATTTTTTGGAAAAATGAACATGGCATTGCAAAAAGTCATTCTACTAAAATATAATTTAGTAAAATTGTTTAATTTGTTAATGTACAACATACAATATTTACAAATCCCATTTCCTCCCATATTACGCATTTCCTCCATAATCGTGATGGATTCCAAAAAAATATACAAAAGTTCTTCCATTGGAGATCCATTGATTAAACCTTGCATTGAGTGCACATTTCCAAACTCTTCTGTCAGAAATTGCCTTGAAACCATTCAAGAAATTACTAACTTGTTCTGAAACAATACCCATGCTAACAGTGATTCAAGACATAATACCAGCATTCATACCTCAAAATCAAAGAAAAAAAGGCTGACATGTTTTGTTGAGCTAATTCATCGTATTCTAGTAAACTTGGAAAAAATAGCAGGCGCAACACAGAAAATCTCTTGTTCAGCATCAAGCTTTTTGGCTACAGTTGGCAAAATTGATTTCATTGTGAGCCTGATTGTGTGTGAAAAAACCTTTAATCTGATGTTACCTATGTCTGTTTTAAATCAGGAAAAAATCTAGATATAGTGCCTGCCATTAACCATGCAAAAACATTATTGGAGTCTCAAAATGCCATATAAACAATATACAGTATATAATATGAAACGCACATTTGAAAATTTGTCACTAGTTAAGGGTAACAAGTAATATTAAAAAATTTATTTTAGTAAATTCCTAATTAGGCTAACAAAGAAAAATTTTATTTTAGTTACCCTAGAGCACTATTTATGATAGTGAGTGGTGACCATGGCAACAGTTTAAGGTTATACAATGGAATATTATACAGAGCGCAGTAGCATAATTATGATAAATAAATAACAATAACTCTTGCTACAAATATTTGAATACCCTTGATGTACATTTCACCAACATAGTTAGCATCATCAGAAGGTTACAAACATGATGATGCTAACTGTGTTGGCGAAATGTACATCAAGGGTGTTTAAATATTTGTAGCAAGGGTTATTGTTATTTATTCATTGTACAATGGAGGTTTCGACGACAGCCAGTATGGAGGAAAAACATTCATATACATCTTTGAGGAAATATATTTCTAGGTATTGGAACGTTGCGCATAGCCAAGACTTCAAACATGTATATTCACAGTTCAAATCCGGCTGGACCCCACAAATTTTATAATTTAATTATTGAATAAATATTTGAAAAAAAACTGTATTAACATCAATTGTCATCCACTCGGTTGAAAAAATGTATTTGAACTTGATTGGATGAATAGAAACGTATTTTATTAACGACTGAAAATTTGTACAAGATATATGTCAGGAGAGTGTGAGCTAATAGAAGGAATTTAATAATTAAAGGATATAAAAAATAAGCAAGAATAACTAAATAGAAAAAAGATTTATTTCTAAAATTAATTATAAAAAACTAAATATAGATTCCACCACTAAATTTCAAAATGAAATGAAAAATAAAGATTTCATTTTAAAGAACTCATATCAAACATTTGAATAAAAATGTAAACTTTTATGTAGATAAATACCCTGAAATTCTAACCAGAAATGGAAATTGCTTATTACATTACACAAAGACAATTAATTAGTTTTATAATCACAGAGTTGTAAAAATTTAAAAAAATTACATTAATAATAAAAGATTCAAATTAAATTGAAAAAAAAATATTTATAAGATCTTATAGAAAAATTCAAACAAATTGTACAAAATGCATAATACCAATATCCAGAGAAGATGAAATTAAGATGTTGATTTCATCAAATATTTTAAATGGTTGCTTTAAAAAAAAAATTATAAATCAAATAAAAAAACAACAAATTATGGTTAATTATCTAAATAATACAGAAGCAAATAATAAATGGCTAATGTATCATATATCTCATATCTTTGTTCAATTTACATTTACATTTTCACAAATTTTTACATTTTTACACTTTTAAGGGTGTAATTCTTCACTTTTATCTACATAAATTATTAGAATATTAAACTTGTTTAAGGAAAAATTATAAAAATGGCATAGTTCTAATTTATAGATATAACATTAAATATGTAGAGTACAGAAAACCTCTGCCTTACTGATTAGGGAATAATATAAAAAACGTAATGTTAATCAATAATGTACAATTTCTTACATTATAATCCACACATTGCTAGCTCTTTATTCAGATAAAAAATCACAATTTTAAACAATACCTACATCTAATATCTATGCATTTAGCTATTATAAATATAAAGGTTTATCTAACAATACAAAAAAAATAATTTTTGGCCTTTTGGGCCCCGCAAACCTGCCCAGACTTTGTGGCAGTCATCCTCCAGCAAACTGCCTCTGTCCCATATGTGCATAAGAAAACCTAGATTTCTAAAAAATATAGGGGTGGGAAGGGAAAGAAAAGTAGAGGGTGATTGTGGTAAGGGAGGGTGAGATTGTAGTTATAAAAAGGTTGGCCTCGACTATAACACTTTTGGTTGCACTGGGGCTAAAATATTAACTTCGGTCAATTACAATCTTCACTTTCAATTAAAAATGCAAACAAACAAATTCTCAGTTTAACAAATTCATATTATTGTAGAACACAATGTTTTACATGTCTAATCTTATGATTTTGTAACAAAGCATTACAATATACATATGATGTAACACTCTTAAAAATAAGGTGTTACATATAAATTCATTTATATATTTGATTTTTATTTAATAATTGTATCGTCCCAATATAAAAGAAAATTTTTGTTTTATTCGTGCTCATTGTGAAGTTAGCATAGATGGTAGCACCCCTAGCGGGTAAAAATGTAAAATATCGTACGAGTTGGTAGCTTAACTAAAAAAAAAAACTCACATCACCTCATGTGACGTAACATGGTCTGATATCGCATGATCTGACGGACCAATCAAAATATTCAAAATAATAACCAAGGGTGGGAAAGTTCCGGTTGCTTGTCCCTTCAGAAGGCCCACTTCTCAAAAGGTCTCCGAACGAGACGCACGTGATGGCATTTCGGACATAATTTAGAAATTTGTAAGCTTCCAGTATTCAAAATTTAAGATGTCAAGGCCGGTACCGAATTTTATTAACACAACAAAAGAAGAAGTCAGAAGCGATAATTTATGTTTTTCAAACGAGTAAATGTTTATATAATTTTTGTTTAAGTGCGCGGATTTGCAAGAGCGATGTGTTAAGTGTTCAGTGATTCCAAAAGCCATAGGCAATCTTTAATATGTTTTAAAGTGTTTTATTGTGCACAACCAGGTACGTTTTAGCTATAAAGAAAATGTATTTTAATGTTAACTAAGTTGAATTTTAAATGATAAACGGTTAACACATGAACGGTAGAAATTGTCCTTTGAATATTCATTTCTAAAAATTCAATTGAAAATATTAAGTTACTATCTTGTCGATATATATATATAAATTTTAAAGTTCAATAAGTAATTCAAATGTAAGGAATAACTAGCAGTAATTAAAGATAATTACTCGACACATTGGTGTCATTTGTTCTACTGTAATTTGTCACTGACTAATAAATTGTATAACATTGTATTTTAAAACTTTATATTTTAATTTCCCAAGTAACCTAGTCCGTTACAATGATTTGACAGCGAACTGAAAATGCTTACGATTTCTGTAAATCTCTGTTTTACTTTAAACACAATTAGTATACGAGTGCATTTATAAAACAGATGCAGCTACAGTAACAGGAATTAAAATCTAAATCAAATAAAACAAAATTTTCTGCATTTCCTAACATTACAATATTTTCCTTTGTTGGCATGTTTCAGAATGACTCCATTTTTAAAACTTAAATAGTACTGTTCACCCGAATCTTGAGTTCGTCTTTATATACTGCTAGCCATGCGCCCACCACTTCTAGACTTGGTTTCTATTTGTACACGGCTATTCTTGACTCCTTGTGTTTAGCTAATTAATAATTTGAAACTTTTAAAAATAACGTCCGACTATGTATTTATTTGTTCGTTTGTTATATTTTCTTTCTTCGCTTTATAAATTTCCAAAGTTTCTAAAATATTCAAACCTCTTCCTTTCAGATGTATAAAGACGAACTAAGATAAAGATTTGGGCAAACAGTATTATTTAAGTTTTGAAAATGGAGTTATTCTGAAACATTCCAACAAAGGAAAATATTGTAATGTTAGGAGAGGCTGAAAAATATACTCTAACATATCCAAATATTCCCAACAGAAGTGAAGGTGAATATATATTAAGAATTTCAAATAAAACACAACTCATAACAAGACTGGCACCTGATCAATATGTTTAGGACGACTAGTTAGTAATAAAATTGAAAAACAAGTAGTGTTCTGCCAATTTAGATTCTCTGATTATACAAAATTATTTTGAAAAATATCTAAACATCTATTAACATCACAACTTGCGTGAACTTATAATAAGGTAGCTTGTACAAACCTCCTGTAGTAATAAAATATACTACACTGAAATAGAAACCAAAAGCATTTTAAGTACGTATTTTAAAATTTACTTTATTACATGTTTTTGGAATTTGTAATATTAATTTCAACTTGAATGATTCTATGAGCCTCGTGGATAATATAATCCATTAGCAAACATTATAACCACAAAAACATTTAAAGAAGCACGCTTTTTAAAACCAGAAATTGTTGTATTGTACATCTTCAGGTTTCTCAATAATACTTATTTATCATATTACTTGATTAATATTATTTAATTAATCACTTTAAGACTGATGGAAGACACTGATAAGGATCGCCACATAGCGATCGAAAATGTTCTGTTTCAGTAAGTTTTCACAAATTTACAAAATTTAAAGTTCGGATAGTCATTAACAATGTTAATGTAATTAATTAAGTTTCACCAAACGCAATGGACTACAAAATTAAAGAATTTTTTAATTATTAACAAGTAATTTGATAAATAAAGCTTTTTAAAATATAAATATCTCTTGTTTTATTTACATACAACACAGTGTGCAAAGAACACAGCTAACAAATTAAGCCTTTACAAAATGAGTATTCAAACAAGATTCGAGAAGTGAGGGCTGTATCTTAGACAAAACTAATACAGTTGCCATTACTTTTATTTAATATGATATTTACCAAAAAATTCATTTATTTTTATTTAGGGACACATTTATCCAAATATGGTATTAATACTAAATAAATAAAATATACTAAAAAGTCTAAAAGAATTGTTAGCACAAACGTTTAAGATAATACTTAATTACCAATACAAAAAAAAAAAATTAAAAGTATATACATAAAACTACTGTCATAAAAATGTTTACTAGAACAATGGGAATCTAGTAGGTTGTTTTCCAATCATTAAAAACTGCCTTAAAATAACAAAAATGAACCAAATCATGGATTTAAATTATTGATAAAAAGATAAGGAACTCTTGTTTTAATACTAGACATTTCACTACTTAAAACGGACTTCTTTTAAAAAGCTGTAAAAAAATGATAAATAGTGTTCGTTACCAATTGAAGATGTCATCTGTCATCTATTGGTTGTAAAAGGTTCCTAACAAAAGCAAAGAGTTCGTCCGAATGCAACAGTGTAGCTTCAGCCAACTGCAAACGACTGCATAATCCTTTCCCTCGTAAAATAACCTTGGCTTTTTGATTGTTGGCAGCCAATGACCAGATAATCAGACAAATATTTCGTTTATCTTCATCACTTCCTGTAAGTAATTTCTCACCCAGGAAATCTAAAAATGGTTCTGAAAAAAAATTACTTTTTAAATAAAGTTGATGCAAAAACTTATTTTAAATAACTTATATATTCTGTTAACACAGAAATATATGTTGCATATCTAACACAGGTATATTTAAGATAAACCTTTTTTTTTTAAATTAACTCTTGAATATTTGTAGAAGAGGTACACATTTTCTAATTTTTCAATTGCCTGAAACTTATGTCATATTTCAAATATTAAAAGTCAATGTGTGACAACTTCATTTCCCCAATCCAGTTCTTGACTGAAATATACAAGAACCAGCCAAATTTTTATACACACATTTTTATTATATTTTCAAGTTTCTGATAGGTTGTATATAAATACTTTGAGAGTCACAGTTGTTTACCATACCTAGAATTTTCACATACATTTTTGTTAATGCGTTTCAGAGAGCCCCCAACAGTTAGAACTTTCTAAGAACACCATATGAAGAGTACACATATATAATTAACACATATTTTTGTAAATACACATTATAATTATAAATAATATTCGAGCTGGCTTGTGAGTGAAAGTTATAATTAAAGAATAAAAATATGGTACAACTCACAAATATAATTTTTTTTTTTTATTTCATACGTGTTTCAACGACTAATTTGTTGTCATCCTCAGTGAAGCTACACAAATCAAATTAACTACAAAAAAAAAACTAAAAACTTTTGTTAAAACTTTATAGGTTATGTTTAATATTTTTTTTTAGTTAATTTGATTTGTGTAGCTTCACCAAGAATGACGACAAATTAGTCGTTGAAACGCGTATGAAATAAAAAAAAATTTATATTTGTGAGTTGTACCATATTTTTATTCTTTACTTACACATTATAATGTTTATAAAGACAGAATGATTTTTTTTACTTAGGATAAACTGACAGTAAACGAGTTACACAAGCGACAATTTAAAAATAATATATAAAATAATTAAGATATATAAAGTAAATTAGTTTAGTCAACACCTGTACTTCGTATTTCAACCATTCCATGGTATGCAAAGGAAATGATTCGGGCTTAAAAACATGTTTATGTCAATACGGTATCTAAAGGAAATGCATTGGGCTTTTAAGAAATGTTTATATCAATACGAGATATGGAAAGGAAATGAGTCAAGCTTCCAAGAAATGTTCATATAAAGTTCTATAAACTTATCTAGTTAATTTTAAATTATAGTATTAGGGTTCATTAAAACTCCTATTTTTTCTAACGCACAGGAACATATTTCCGTGTAATCCGAGTCTTCAGTAATTCGAGGGGATCTCGGCTCCATCTACCTTGAATTATCGAGACTCTACTGTACTACATTTACTGCTTTGTTTCAAGATGACTGCAGATATGTCAGGCTCAGATGAACCTTTCAATGGGTGTTATTAAAACCTATAGGATTCCTTTGAAAGACACATTAATGAGTTAATCATGCCCTAAATTGTCACATACTACATGCAATCTCAGACATACTGTTAACAAGAGCTACCAACATGCATCAAAACTTTTTTATTTTCATGTAGTATGGAATTTTTTTGTATCAAAACACTAACTTATAAATTTTGGTGTAAGTAGATTTTAATTTCTTAAAGTACAAGGATTGCATTATACAAAAATTATTCTGTAATTCACAATTAATAAATCAATGGAAATACTCATAAATGCATATTTTTCTTTCATTAAAAATATTTCCCTTCAAGAGTAAACAATTTTTATATCCAACACATTGCTGATCTAATTACATGCACACAGAGGACATTAGTGGTACAAATTAATTCCTAATGTCAATTGAGTTGGATTTCGCTACAAAAATATTTTTAATTATAAAGCACTAAATAATATTTTTTTTATATAGGTGCAACTTTTTTATTCGTTATTTTATACCTTAGTTTGTTAATTGATTATTATGTGTAATCATAATCAGTAAAAACAAATTAAAAGTTACTTACAGTTTGAAGTTTGCTTTAGATCATAGGCTCCTATTATTATTGTTACTTTTGTATATACACAAGTATACATTAATTACCGCTACTGACCATCAACAAGTAAAAGGTATACTGAGCTTCTCACTGAAGGTGACATAAAAACTGCTGAAGCGTTCTATTATGTTTAGATGTCTGACAAAAGGTCAATTGGTTATATCTTTATTTATGATGCAAGTTTTGAGAGTCGATAAATATCCTTTAGAAAGCACAGAAGACTCGTCTTGTGGGTGAAATATCACAAAATAAACTCTCCTGAAGCAAACAAATAAATTAAACTATGACGACATTCATGACTAGCTGGGTTAGTCCTTATACCCGCTTCTAATTATTCCTCGTGTCTAGCTGACCTAGTCCGAAAAATGCAATGGGTAAAAGCAACAGAACATTTAGATCATTGTTGCATTCAATTGATCCATAAAAAATTCCTTTAGGGTAACCGTTAGAAGTTAATGAGTATATATAAGCATACGGAAGATTTAGAAGATTTAATTTCTGTTGGTCTAGGATTTTGTGAGCAATACCAGTCCACCATTAATATATCCACGTTTATCTAAATCTTTTGTCAATTATGTATTTCCTAAACATCCTCTTAAAGTTCCTGCTTAATAACTCATGTATTACTGTACATAAACCAACATTAATGACACAACAAATTCAGCTTAAAAAATACTGTCTTTAATTGATATGTTATGGAAAACTATTTCTGATTAATGTCTTAAAAACTTTGCAATTGGAGAATGTGTTACAAAAATTAAAATGTCAAGAGAAATTTTGACTTACCAGTAGTTAGAAGATGAGATCTGTTTATTTGACTGAACGAAATATTGCGTAAAATGGAAACACAGAGGGTTTTGGTTTTCTCACGCCCATGTAATGCATTCTGAATTATTACGTTGAGAAGGTCTGCAATCTAGAAATTATAATTAAAATATTTCTTTCACTTATAAAGTCAAAACCTTTAATTAAACATATTAGACCAATGAAATTATTTAGACCTGGCAATACTTGACCAAAACTTATTCAACTTCATTTTAACGTCAAGATAGCCCTGTTTTGTCTGCTATTGTGCATAAACATATAAAGTTTTATGCTATAAGAAAGATTACTTTGAAAAATACTTATTTATATTTTTATGCTCACTGATAATAAAAGAAAATTACATATTACAAGAACAAAACAAATACAAATTTGGTTGTATATATAGGAATTTTTGCACTAGATAGGAGATTGACAGACTTACCTAGTCAAAAACTGCAATCTCTTGGGAAATAGACACATATAAAACATATCACACTATTGAAATATTTTGATCACACAATGATCTTTATCAATCAAAAAGAGAAAAAAACTTAAGTGAACCACACACATGTGTGGCATTTATACACATTTGTGGTTCACTTCAGTCTTTATTCTTTTAATTTTTCTATTTTTTGATTGCTAAAGATCATTGTGTGATCAAAATATTTCAATAGTGTGATAAGTTTTTATATGTGTCTATTTATTTCCAAGAGATTGCAGTTTTGGATAATTGCCATTAGTAAGTCTGTCAGTCTCCTATCTAGTCCAGTATATATATATATATATATATATATATATATATATATATATATATATATATATATATGTAGGGAGAGTGTGAACTAATAGAAGGAATTGAAAAATATAAAAAGTAAGCACTTTGTTATGATAAGTTTTAAGGTTAGACGATTATCTTATTCTTTAAAAACAAATAAAGAAGGTAAGAGATTTAAAGCTACACTTTGAAGTAAACTAATACATTTTTTAGACCTAATATATTTTATAATTAAAACTATTGTAAAAAAGAAGTATATAAATATTCATTGATATTTTAAACCTATTACATAAAAATTATAGAGTAATTATAAAAAGATACAGAGAATTATCATTTAATATCCTTTGTCTAAATATTCTCATCGAAATATTAAAATAATTATGGACGTTATATTTTATAATGCTAATGAAAACAAGTTGTTCTTACTTTTGGTAAATATTTCTGTCCATCAGGAAAGTATGTGAAGACATGGAGCAACTCAAGCCACATGAGTTCTGTTTGTTCACTTGTTTGCTTTTTATCTTGCCAAGTCAAGGTCCAAAATTGAAATAAGTTACTCTGAAACATCAAGAATTAATTGAATTGTAGGTAGCAAGATTACATTTAAATCATAAGGATAAAGTTTGTAAAAATAGTGTCCTTAAAATAAACACATACGGAATGCACAATTTCATTTAGAAATAAAATTAATATATAAGAAATGATAAAATTGACTTTTTACTTTTAACACCAAAATTTGAACTACAAACAAGAAATTAGAGTTAACTGTTTTGCAAAATTCTCAACAAAAATCACCGAAAATATGAATGTATACATTTTTATTCAATTTTAAAATCTTTATTTGAGAAATGTAGACTAAGACTAAGACTAAGAAATGTAGAAATAAAGACTAATATTCATTGTAGTTAATAATAAAATAATGTAGACAACAAAAACAATCTATTAGGTGAAACGTCACTGCTGTCGAAGGATTTAATAAATCGGGAAATCATCGATAATTATTCTGAAATAGCATTTAGTACAATTAACTGACATAAAATCCTTCACGGGCTGCTGACAGTGCACTTGAATAAATATATAAATCACTAATAAATATAATAAGGAACATTAAATGATTCGATTACCTGTTGTGAGTCGATAATATGACTTGGGAGTTACCTCTCACTCGTTCCCTCGGGAAGCTAGCATACCGCGGAATGCAGTCCGTTGGTCCCCAGGAAGACGTGTTCTCTCTCAACTTTCCTTTATCAGACTCTGTCGACTCTTTTATCTCATTTTAAAACTATACCGGAAATATCAAACTTTGCCCGCACAGCTGTTTTACTATCGGTCAGCTGTTGCTATCTCGCGGCGACAATTAGAATTATTTCCTAACGAATTAGACTAGTTAGGTGGTAATACAAAATAACGCTACATAGGTCTTTATTAAATACAAATTGTTTAAACAAATTTAATTAAAAATATATAACTTATTATTATCATGATATTGAATTATTTGTATTGAGATTTATCCAAATTTAAATATATTAATATATTTATTAAGAGATTAAAACGATTTAATAGTAACCATTTTCTTTAACAATGTTCAATAAATAATGCAACATAGTCTACATGTTTAAACAGGTGATCTAGAACCATAACCTATAACATAAAATTAGACGTAGTACGAAATCATATGTTATCATGTAATTCACTTTGAGGTGACTTGTAGTAGCATAACCTGATGGTAATTATTCGAAACTGTATGTTTATGTCCATCCAATAAGTTTTTTGTAAGAAGTTTTCACTTTAAAGCACAATGATGATGTAAAATATTCTTGAATTTTGTAGTCCATTACGTTCGGTGAATCTTATTAATCACTTAAACAATGGTAATGTGATACATTTGTTATTCCCTGTCTGTAGTGTTAATTTTAGTGTTTTTTAGCATACACAAATGGATACCACACCACAATAATAGACAAACTATGGTACAAAATACAAAAAAACACTAATATTAACACTACAGACAGGGAAAACAAATACATCACATTGCCATACATAAACAAAACAACAAACAAAATAGCCCATAAATTTCAAAAAATAGGATACAAAATAGCATACAAAACTAATAACAAGTTACAATACAAAATACAACACAACACCAACAACAAAGATAAACTACAAGCACCAGGCGTATGTACAAACTGAACTGCGACGAATGTAATAAATTCTACATTGGACAAACAGGTTGCAGCTTTAAACAAAGAGCCGAGGAACACAAACAGAACACCAACGCAACATTTTACAATCATATAAAAGAAACAGGACACAAATACACAGACATTGACCATAACCTAGAAATCCTACACATCAACAAAAAAGGACCACATCTCAACACACTAGAACAATATGAAATTTACAGACACAAAAACACAAAGTACAAACATACTAAACGAACAAACACAATACAAATCACACATACTATTTGATACTATCGAAAACCTACTTTTAAAACCGTCACCGTTTGACCCAATATCTCCAAGCAGAAGACACTGATGAAGATTGGCACATAGCGATTGAAAACGTTCTGTTTCAGTAAGTTTTAACAAATTTACTAAATTTAAAGTTCGGATAGTCATAAACTATTGTTTAAGTGATTAATGTAAAATAACTTATCAGATTTAAATCAACAGCAAATATATATTTTTTGTAATCCTGTGAAAATTAGTAAAATTTTGAAGGACTATAAAAGCAGAAAATATTTTAAGATAAGATAAAATGTTATTAAAATTAAAACTAAACTAGCAACAGAAAACTAGTTTTAAAAGATGAGTATATATCTATTCCTTAATTTAAGTCTTTACCTTAGCAATAACAATTCTACATTCAAGCACTTGGCAAGCGTGTGTCAGAAGTATAAGCGAACATCTTTGGATTTCCAAAGGATGCTGTTCCTTTGTGAGTAACGTAATTAGAGCATGTACCAGGGAATGTGCACTAGGGGTTTTTCTCTGACCAACTCCCGTCATGATACTGGTCAACACTAAAGTCTGGGCACCTAAAATACATTGAGATTAAAACTAGAATTTATAATATATGAGTTTAGTAATCTTTCAAACTCTGATTAGAAACGTTATTATTAAAATGAGTTTTCTTCAAACACAATTTTAATGAAAATCTTACAAATGTAATTTTTGCGCATAATCTGTCAGTTATATCTGATTTTCCTTTACTTACCAAATGTGAAATGATATTCCAGAATAAGTAATTGGTTTCACACTTTTCTACGACTTTTACAAAATAATTTAAACAAAACTTTGGTTAAATTGTATAAGAAGGATGAATCAATTATTCTGTGGGGTTGAATGAAACCTTTAGCATATAAAGAAAATGTTATACAATAAAATAATTACTATTTGAAATTCATAATCAAGAATAAATTTATTGAAAATAAAGAACCAAAAAAAATCAATTATTCTGTGGGGTTGAATGAAACCTTTAGCATATAAAGAATGTTATACAATAAAATAATTACTAACTGAAATTCCTAATCAAGAATAAATTAATTTATTGAAAATAAAGAACCAAACAGTATTCTATTTCAAGTCTGATGTACAAAATATAACAGAGAACATTTTGAATATCTGTTGTAACACATTTTAGATGGTGTTACATATTAAAAATAAGATTCAGAAAACAAACGCGAATAAATTACAAAATGTAACAACAAATAAGCATATAAAATAGAAATTGTGAATTTGTAAAAGTAAATCTATGGAGAATACTGACCTCTAGTGAGTAAATATGAAACTAATAATATGCGTAGATCAGTCGCATAATTACCGCGCGGTAATTAGGATGGAAGCATGCTAGCCATGATTAAAGCCTCTCGATATAAAAATGTAGCCGGGGACGCACGTCTCTAAAACCGAGGAGCAAGGAAATGTTTTTCTTTTAAAAGTGTAAAGTTATTTTAAAGTTTTATTTGTTGAAGTAATGCTACGTATAACATATTTGTGCTAAATCTCTGTCTTGTCCAAACCATGGAGTCAGCTGCACGTCCATTAAGACAGCAGAGCGAGGAAAAGTTTAATTTTTTTAAAGATGTAACAGTTTCTTATATTCTTTTTGTTTAGTAGATGAAATGCTGCGTTACGGTACAACGCCGGGACCAAATTCATAATTACGAGCGAGATGACACAATCTGCAGAAACAGGGAATCCAAAGAACAACACATGGCTTCACCAGTTGTAACAAAAACAGCTAAGTTGTAAAAATTGAGCAGTTTAGTGAACAAGTTGCAAATTTAACTTTTAAACAGTAACCATTCAAAATTTAAAACTCCAAGCGTTCAATGCTGTATTTCTTTTATTAATAATGTAATTTTTTGGCATCATGTTGTAGAATTTTTATAAGTTGAAATTATAAAATTAAATATAAAATGAACACGCAAAGCAAACTCGAAAAAAGGGTTATTTTTCAGCTATAGATTTGTAGACAGTCAAGCTTTAAATAAAAAATTATTCTGTAAAATTTATAAAATATGTAACTAGCGTAGTATTTATCTAATATGTTTGTTTTATGATCTAATACATTTTTCTCAATAAAGTAACGCTTGATTTGTTTAAATTGAAATTTATGTCTTGAATTTATTTAACAAACACATAACTCTTGCATTTCAATTAACCTTGACTTTGCAGGTCAATCACCTTAATTATGTAACAAATTTACTGCAATATTTTACATCAGCCTTAATTCCTCAGGGATTAAAGTTTAAAATAAAATCAGTTACATAAATTGAGCAACTCTGCTAGTTTTGTTGTTTTCTAAATATGAGTCACGTAAATTGCACATAAAAATTCTAGAGGAATTAATGCCTTAAAATAAAAATGTGTTACACTGTGATAATTTTTAATTTTGTGTTTATTTGTGTTTTACTTAATAATTAAAGAAATTTTGTTTGAATTCAAAAGTCTTATGTAAAGGTGTGGTATGTTTTTTAAAACAAAATACAAAAATATTTTATTAACAACTGAAAATTTGTACAAGGTTATATATATGGAGAGTGTGAACTAATTGAAGGACTTGAAAAATAATGAACTACTGTAGATATAATTCAAATTGAACATACTTTGAGGGCAATCAGCAGTGAATGTAATTAGAGTGTGTAGAGCAATCAGCATAAGTTGTTCATCAATTTGACACCACACCCACAGCTTGTGCAACAGATCGGCAAAGCCTAATTCTGCAGCAGCTACCTTTACATTTGTATCCGAAGCAAGGAAGTTGCATGCTAACTGAAGGTGTATATCTAAGTTATTTAATAACGGACTACTCTGAAACAAAGGAAAAACATTGTGTTTAATTTAGTGCTTAGTTGCAAAAACAGAAAGCAGAGAGATTTAAACCCAAGCAATCTGCTCAGAAGTTAATGTTCATCTATATTATTCAATAACAATAATAACCCAATCTTATATTTAAGAGACTGGAATATATGAATGTCTATGATATACAAGGAAAAAACATTGGGATTTAAAGGTAAAATACCAAAAGTTTTTCTAAAATTTCAGAATTACTTTGTTAATTGCAATAAAATTTCCCTTTAGTTTGTGAGACAGAGGATGAGAATTTATGAAGTTACCCCAAATATTAAAATTGTATTTTTCTTGAAACATACAATGCTGATGGCATTAAGTTGTAATTATTACCAAATAATGATATTATTTATTTCTTCATTAATTTATAGATATATAATTATACAATAAAAATATTGGCAAACACACAAATAGCGCAAAAATAATAAAAAAATAACTAATATTATAAGTTACTCAAGATTAAACCCTTATGTACATTTTGATGTCCATGTCATGATCCTCAGATGGTCCTATTACAATCTAGAATACAATAATTTACAACTAGACTGACCTAGTTGTAATGTTTTTATTCTAGATTGTAATAGGGCCATCTGATGACAATAATATGGTCATTGAAATGTACATAAGCGTTTAATCTTATGTAACTATTATTATTTTTTATTTTTGATTATTTTTGAGGTATTGGGGTGGTTTCCAATATTTTTATTGTAATATATTGTACCACTGTGCTCTTGATATTGTCTATATATTGATATGCAACACTTGCGTATATTAACACTGATTTTTTTTTTATTGTTAAGAATGGGCGTTTCAGGAGATGTTATATTTATCTCTGAATATGTTCAAAAATTTAAAGTAACTACAATTAAAATAAATGAAAACTAAAATTTGATACTGTTGAGTTGTACCTCTTGAGGTTTTTAAATAAACATTTATTTTCAATGCTATGAGTTAGTTAATAGACTGACTGATTATTTTTGTGGTATTGGAGATTTTGAAAATATTTGCATTGTAATATATTGTACCTCTGTGCTTTTGATATTGTACAAAATAAATTATAAACATTATTATTTGATTCCATCTTCACTTGAGCTACTAGTTTTTAACTAAAAACACTAGCACATTTGTTAGTATTTTACACTTGCCTATAGTAGCACTTACTTTTTTGAAAACTGAAGACGGCCGTTTCGAGAAATGTGTCCCACTGTCATCTCAGACCATGACTGACCTCTTAGTTGTTTTAGGTTAGGATGGGACGTGGATATTAGGTGTATTTTTATAAAGTATTGGAGGTTTTAATGTAAAAGAAAGGAATTGTGAGTTACAATTGGGAGTTGAGTATGTGTGTTGGGTGTAGTTTAAAATCTTTGTATATTTTGTTTTGTTTGTGAGGAATTTGTAGGCTTGATGTTATGTTTGTGAAGTTATAATATGTAGATATGAGATGTTTTGTTTGTAAGTGCTTTTATGTGTCCTTGGTAGTGTGAGTAAAATTACCTTACTGTTTGGGCTATGTAGAAACTGGGGCACAGACTGCAAATTAATTTGTAAACTCTACCAGTGCGGTGTGTAAACCATACTAAGTACACTACAATTATGGAGTTTTGAGAAATGAAATCTTATTTAATGGAACCTCTTGACTGTAGGAAAAAGGCACAGTTTAGAGGAAGCTTTCTGATAATAGAGAAGAAAAAAATTATATTTAACTCAATTTAGGTAAGTCAAACTGAAGTAAATACTTTATTAGTTTAACGTCCTTACTTTATTTAATTATTCTACCAAATATCATTAAAATGCAAGAAAAAGAAATTATATTAATATGTTAAATTTCCATTAATTTTTTCCCTCCAAAATGCAAGTGTTATAGGATAAACAAAATTGACCTAACAACAGAACTATTAGTAAAAATTAACCATTTATTATGACATACAATTGAACTTAACATTCTAAGAAGAGTTTTATTAGAAAACAAAATCCAAATTACCTTCTTTAAATGCTGAATATTTCCTGTTTTGACAGTCAAGTCCACAAGGATCTCCCTCAAGTGAATAACCAAACTACGGAGCAGCCCTTTGTCAAATGCTGCAATAGTAGTGCCTTGACCAACCCCAACGATGCAAATCAATGCTTGAAGGAAAGCTGTTCTGTTCTTCCCTGTTACTGTTTGCCATTGATCCATTAGGTTTTGG
Organism: Prosapia bicincta; assembly: GCA_036971475.1. Classification (NCBI taxonomy): domain Eukaryota; kingdom Metazoa; phylum Arthropoda; class Insecta; order Hemiptera; family Cercopidae; genus Prosapia; species Prosapia bicincta. The sequence goes on along the minus strand of JBAIZL010000384.1, from coordinate 3,218,050 downwards.
CAAATTCTGACAGCACTTTCTAAAACGACAACAATTGAAAATATACAACAGTTCTCGTTTTAAACTGATCAAAGTGTCATAGTTTAAATTAATTTCCTGTTACTTTCTTTTAGTAGTAAATAAATGCATACAAAATTCTAATTTAAGAAGAATGGTGTCTTTACTGTATGAGCAGAGATCGCAGCAGTCAAACAGCCTAAGGGATTTCTCTGTCCCATCCTACATTCCTTTCAACAGACATTCTGAAATGTCTACACAGTTGAACGTAAAACGTGAGCTTTTCTTACATTCATATTCCTTCAGATAACATGAAATGATACCGAAATTGAATGAATATCACAAAGTAACGCAGCTTGGGTTATAGTTGCAGAGATTTTCCTGGCGAATAATCAATTTTGGTTATCATCGCCAATCAATGTAAGTGACTAATGCAAAACATTTTAAATAAACCAATAAATATCATATAAAAATCAAAATACAAAACCTAACAAATAAATATAAAACCTAACAATAACAATAAAGATGTAACAATACATATACAGTACAGTCTCACTAATCCGGACTTGATGGGACCGGACCCTGTCCGGATCAACGAAAGTCCGGATTAGACGGAAAAAGCCAGACAAATGCATACAATATGTGTTTTAGTCGGGGAAACATTGAAATTGTAGTTTTAGTGAATTGAGGCCTAATTATAGCTATACAGTACAGTATTTCATAGCTTATTTAGCAAAAAATACTGTAATTGTAACAGAAAAGGTATGACATGAATAAATATCAAAGCATCTTTCTCGTTGAATAAATGTATTCACATAAAGTTATTTACACTATACTGTATAAACGCACAAAGAAACTCAAACAAAAATGAAACTGAAACAAAAATAAACTTTAAAAAACTTAGTGAAAAAAGTCTGTAAGTTCTTTTGTTTTAACGATAAATGGCGTCGTTTCACAGTAAGATCTCGTAGGCGTTTCAAGGTCAGTAGCTCCGCAGTTGACGTATCACTTTGTTTCTCAAAGTAGGCTATCAACCCCTCCAGCATTGCAGCCGCCCCATCATGAGTTGGGCTGACCGGTTCGTCTGTGTAGTCTTCCTCTTCCGAACTGTCATTTTCTGCGTTTGCAATGCACACAGCGACGATTTCGTCCTCGTTGAGCACTTGATGACCAATGTCATTATCACTGATAATCCACTCGGAAATATCAGTGTCTTTCAACACGGCACAACCCTCCAATTGTTGAAAAATCTGAACAAATTCGGCGTCGTCATTAGTAGGTCTGCAGCCATATAAATGACATCCTTTATAGTAACTTTTTTAAGAATTTCAATAAATTGTGTAGCTGGATCTGCTTCTTGTTGTTACAAAAGCGATAAAATTAACTTTTTTCTATATGGCAGTTTTATCGCCTCTATCACACCCTGGTCCGTCGGCTGAATGAGAGCCGTGACGTTAGGAGAAAGAAATTTAACAAAAATGTCACCATGACGTAATTGTTCTTCATTTGGGTGGCATGGGGCATTATCAATTAGTAAAACCGCTTTTCAAGTGAGTTTTTTCTCTTTTAAAAACTTGTCTGTTGTTGGAACAAAGTTTTCAAAAAACCAGTCCTTAAAAATTTGACTGTTCATCCACGCTGATTTTTGGAACTTGTATTGGGCCGGTAGAACACTTAAATTTACATTTTTAAAAACCCTCGGCTTTGCGGATTTCCCTATCACCAAAAGTGGAAATTTTAGATCGCCAGGAGCATTACTGCAGGGCAGCAAAGTCATACGTTCTTTCTTAACTTTATGGCCTTTTGCTACTGAATCTAATTTGGAAGCTAAAGTTTTTCTTGGTAACATTTTATAATTTAATCCGGTTTCGTCAGCGTTGAACACGTGACAAGGTTGTAAGTTTTCATCTCTGAGAAACTTGCCAAATTTGTCTTTGAAATTTTCACTGGCATCACTGTCACCTGACAAAATTTCACCACTTATTCCGAGTTGACGGATGCCGTGTCGTTCCTTCCACCGTGATAGCCAATCCACACTGGCATTAAAATTAGGGTCTCCTTTTAACTTTTCATTCAGTTTCAGCGCGATCTTTGCAAATTTACACCCGATAATGGAACACCCTGTCCCGTTGTTGGCAAAACCATACATACAAAGCATCATCTAGGGTTTAATTTTTTTTTTTTTTTTTTTTGCTTCTGCCGCCTAAAATGTCTTTACTAACAATTTTTGCACAAAAATCTTCAATTTCCTGTTACTTTTTTCCGATCGGAAACAGTTTGTTTTCCCACGCCTAACTCTTTTGCAATTTTAGTATGCGATTCACCTCCATCAATACGAAACAAAGATTGGAGTTTTTGTTCCAATGCCACTGTCACTGACTTACGTTTAGTCGCCATTTTCACTGAACACTGAACGAGACGTAAATAAAAAACACAGATCAATATTGCACTAGAATTAAATGACAACTAAGCAGATATCTTGCGAGAAGCAGTAACGGTGGCATCCGTCCGACAACCTAACCTACCTGACGCCAGACGGATAGACTGTCTATCCGTTTAGTCAGCGGTCCTTTATCTTTCGTTTATCGCAAGATATCTCTTGATATCACGTGCGTTGTAGTGTTGGGAGATCTAATGTGAATATATTTTTTCAAAGAAGTTTTTCCTACTTTAACAGGCAAAAGAAACAAATAATAGGGTAAATTCATATTTTAATGAATAAACATATTATTTGTCTATTAGAGTAGGAAAACCCCTTTGAAAAATAACAGATATAGTAGTATAAAAGTAAATATTTTTGTGGACGGCAGACTGATTGTGCACTGTAAAATACTATAACTAAACAAAAATTTTGGGCCGTCCGGATTAGCCGGACGTCCGGATCATCGGAGACCGGATTAGCGAGACTGTACTGTACAAATAAAAATAACAATAAAGTTATAAAACAATAAAATAACAACAACAAACATAACAATAATTAAAACATAACAATAAATATTAATAGCCCTGCAACAAAAGCATAAAATATACTAGGTTTAAATAGATAAACAACTATACACAAAACACACAAACAAAGAAATATAAAAAAAAAAAATAATTTTTAAATATTAAATTTCAAAAAATATTGTAAGTGGTGCAAAAGAGCGATGACTCGGTCAATGGCCGAGGCATCGTCTCTTAACACCACTTTTAAACTGCCTGCCACATTAAAAAGGGCATGAATATTGGATACCAGACATAGCCAGGAAGTAAGGATACATAGAATAAAGGCAGAAATAAGAAACATAATATCCTAGTACCATATTGAGGGAAAATAAGACTTTTATGGGGAAGGTAACTTGACTCAAGCAAATTTCTCTTTATAGATTCAAATAGAGGTGTCTATGCATTTAGAATATTTTACCTAAGATAGTTAGTATGTTAAGTACTTAGTAGTACCTACAGTATGTTAAGTAAGGTATGGCGTGTATGTGTGTGTTCAGAACTATATTAGTCAAATTATTTACAACAATTACTAACTACTAATTAGCCACATTTATCATAGAATTTATATTTTAAATTCAAAGCATTAATTAAATAAAATGGGTGTAACATTATTTCTATGTACTATTATTGAGTACATAGCCAATTAATTATTAATTTAAAAAACAAATCTTACTTCAACAGTAAATTTCAACACATTAAAGTCTTATCTCATACATGGTCCAACTAATAAAAATAACCACTTTTTATTGAAGAAACTTTACATCATCTACCGTCACTTACCTTCATCTAGCGCTGGAATGACAGTTGGAACAGCGAGTAGGGCACTAAGTTGTAAAGCACCACGATTTGATTGACAGATACAATCACACAAATTTCTTACTACAGATGACGGTAAAGTAGTTTTTGCTTCACTGAAGCTTAAAATGCCTGATAATAATCTCCACCCTTCTTGCCAAAGTTTCTTAATGTTTTCCTCCTCTTCTTCTACAACTTGGGAAAATTTTAAATACATTATACAAATAATTTCATTTAAATAAAGAAAAAGATACACTGAGGATGAAAATTACTATAACTACAATATATATTCTTTTCTGAATAAAAAACAACTGGATACAAAAGATGGATTCTTATTTTGCAGTTGTTTTTACTATTTCTACCTGCCATTTTCAATTAACTAATGTTTAAGAACTTAACGAAAGTGATTTTACTTTTATAGAAAGGCTTAAGGAAATTTTACATACATTTGTTTCATTTTAAAAATAGAATGTAGAGTTTTAACTGTCATATAACATAAAATAAACATAATATATATGATAATATTAATATTATCATCTTCATTTCTGTTAGGAATATTTCTGTATGTTTGAGTACAGTTTTCTGCCATTCCTAACCTTTCAATATTTTCCGCTATTGATGCATTTCAGAGTAACTTCATTTTCAAAACTTAAATCTGTTTGCCCAAATTTTGAGTTCGTTTCTATAAAGGCTAACAGTATATAAAGACGAACTCAAAGTTTGAGCGAACAGTACGATTTAAGTTTTAAAAATGTAGTTACTCCGAAACGCGTCAACAGAGAAGAATATTGAATCGTCAGGAATGGCAGAAAACTGTACTCAAACTTATATAATAATATTTGTAGAAAAGTTCACACAGAAATCTTGATCTCAAAAAAATCTGAACTGTGATGCCAAAAAAATAACAATATTTACATGTAAGTCTGTTAAATTAGCATAAGAAATATATCTTAACAACATATGGAAAACAAAGAAAACTCTTTAAACTAGTAATATAGAACAAAATTAGAGTCAATTTCTACTTAGGTCATAAAAAGAAAATATTATTTTTGTTACTTTTAATTGAATGATTACAATTAATACAACATATGTATATACATATGACAGTATCACAATATTAAGTGACAAAATTTCTTGTACATATGATGCATACAATGGGAATCATTACAATCATATTCCCATCACTTGCAATTTACAAACGGTTTTGGATAAATTAGTGCTCTTCATATACTTCTGAAAAGTATTTTAGAAATAGTTTGTTTCTTTGCTTGAAAAAATAAACATTAATATATTAAAAGGTTTTTAAATTACCTTGGTTGAAAGTGGAAGGTTCAAGTATTCTCAAAACAGCTGGAAGAACTTGTACAGCCATTGTTGGATTAGAAGAAACAGAATGACAGAGTATACTGCAAATCATTGTGTACATCTTCACACATTCACCTGATTTAATTGTTTTACATTCCATAAGGCATCTGTAACAAATATAAATGAAGAAGATTCTGTCTTATAATTTGAGGTTTTATGATTGAAGGTTTCTGACCGGCTTCAAATAGTAGGAGTTAATCTTGTACACTTCTCACTTTTAATTTAATAGATTGTTATGATAAAATACCTTATAAAAACTATCTCCTTTTAAAAAACTAGCATTTTATAAATATAAATGTTTTTCATTTAATTTATTATTATTATTTTTGCTTTATGTCCGGGTGAAAAATTTCAATCAATTTTGTAATATTATTTCATACAACAGCTGATTTTATGTTATAGGTTATATTGTAGAACAGCTGTTTTAACACTAAAGTTATATTTCTTTAATAATTTTATACCATTAGGTTAAAGTGTTATTAACTAATATTTTTCAATAATAAATATATTAATTTATCCTTCAATCACCATACTACAATAATTTAATTGAACATAAACGTATGTGAAAGTTTCTCGCTCCTCAAGCAAATCTAGTTTGTTTAACCCTTTGGACGCCACGGTCCGATCTATCGGACCAACGATGTGTAGGCGAAAACCGCCACGGTACGATTCATCGGACCGACGATGTGTAGGCGAAAACCGCCAAGGTCCGATCAATCGGATTACCAGGAAAACATTATTTTTAAGATGTATTTAGACACTTTTAAAGTTTGTTTCTATTGTTTTGGACTTTCGTTGAAGTCACTAACACTACAGGAAAATAATTTTCACGATGGTAGTACCAGTGACCTTGGCTCAGCTATTTGTTTTTGTCGTCGTCTTGGGCAGAGCTGATAAGTCACATGCTCTCATATAGCGCGATGTCGTTACTCGTGAGCGTTTTCTCATTACTGTTTGTCCTTTTTTTTACAAAGGCAAAAGAGGTACAGATAAAAATAATGGAAGTGTCAACGAGGGACTTGGATATACTGTCGTTATGAAATTATTAGACATGGAAAACTACTTGAATAAAGGATTTCACATATTCGGAGATAATTTTTTACCTCATTTCCACTGGCCAAGGATTTGTATTCGAAGAAGACTCATTTGACAGGCACGTTACGAATAAACAGAAAAGGAATACCTCCTATCCTGAAGCAAAAAATTCCTGTTGGACAAACAAAATACTGTCGCAAAACATATTTGCTTTTGGTTGCCAGCCGAATGAAAAAATCTGAAAAAAATCAAGTACTTCTCTTGTCAACAAATGCGTTTTTGACAAACTATTTTTGTAGTAGAGTTGTGAAAATTTGCACACAGTATGATATTTAGTTACTAAATTGAGTAAAAACTTATGCGATGTATAAAAATATTTTTTGACTACCTAATTTTTTATCTAAAGTAGATTTTTTGTATAAATTTTTTTTCTGTTAGGCATTATTGATTTATCAATAATGTTGTTGTACAAGTAACACTTTTTTAATTACTAAATGTTGATAGCCCATCTAATTATCTATAAAACAAAAAAAAAATCATTACATTTGCATAAAAACTAACGAAAGCACAGAGCGAAATGTAAACCGGTGCAAAAACGTTCAAACAGGCCTTGGCGGTTCTCGCCAGTACCGCTGACAGAGCGGCTGGCGGTCAGGAGTTGGGCTGCGGCCCGAGCGGCTGGCGTCCTAAGGGTTAAACAAACTTAAAGCAAGTGAATGTTGCAGAACTTCTGTTTTAACACTTAAGCTAGCTCATCACCCAAATTCGATTTGTTTAAACAAATTTAAAGGCAAGAAATCGAGCGAATATTGTATTGTCATCTAATTCTAACTAATGTTTAAAACTTCAGGCCTCTAACTCATCGGAAATTTGGTTTAAACTTGATACCGAAATTCCACTCTGACAGACGGACAGACTGATATAACGGAAACCGAACTAATAAAAACGTTTTACAATAGTAAAAAATAGGCAGTAAATAAAACTCATATGATCTTATTATTTTATTACACAGTGAATAACATACTTATTTCCTTAGCAATGGTCTATAAATCAGGATTAGCAAAACATAACAGCAGTATTAAAAATTATAATTATTTTGGTTCAGTAATATATTTGTAATTTCCTAAACATAGTAAGTATATTAGAAATTTGTATATGATTCATGGGCAAATAGTTTCTGGAGATAGTCTCTGTTCTCAGTGTAGATGTGAAGGGACCTTCTTTGTTGATTTTGTAGACAAGACACGTATAACTGAAGGACTGCAACGTCCCCCGACCTTCCCTCTACCGTTACCGCCCTACCACCGCAGCTCCACGCGGTCGTTTTGTTGTGTTGTTTAAATCCTTTCTTGCAGAATACTAAAATTTAATTGTTTACAAGAAAACATATTTATAAACAACCAAAACTCTGCCTATCACCCTGCTGGTAAAACCGTGCTAAACTCCCAGAGTTAAGTGTATGTTTCCTGCTCGTAGGGCCAAACCCACAACAAGCCTATTCCCGCTGACTACTATTTAAAGTACATATAAACCCTCCTAAATAAGTTTATCAATTGTGTATGGTCTAAGTATAGTCACACATGTCAAATTAATAGTCAGCTGGAAAGAAACACATTTAGAATAATACACATAATAAACACAGAGTCTTACCACCTGATGATGATCTGCAGAAACAGCAAGGGAACGTGCAAAATATGATTGTGTTTAAAAATACCTATTTTAAAAGGCTCCTGTGTCCTCTTAAACACAATCTGCCAGTAGATAAATCTCTGGACTTTTATTACAAAAAACCAACTAATCTTTAGACTAGCTCATGAAATTAGTAGAGAGAAACTCTTTAAAACATTAGGCTTTATCTATTGCCATTTAATGAAATTTAATTAAATTTGTTTACTGATTTGATAATCATTTTTATATTAGTTGGAAAAAGCTAAACAGTTTTTATTGGTTATTTGACACAGGATGGAATGCAAATAATGTTGATTTTTATGACATATTTAACTCTATTTATTGAAATAAAAAAGAAAATTTATCCTTCAAAGTATTACACAATTATATTAGCAAAACAATTCACTGAGTTACTTCTTGTTTCTTATGCTTTTAAAAAATTATACTTTGCATATAGACTGATAACATAGACATAACATAAAATTATTTTCAAAATTACACATAATAATATTTTATCTCCTATATGGAATTGGTAAATTCATATTTTATGACCCTTAATTTTTAAATTTATAATATTCGAAAATTTCTCACTTTCTTTAAATAAACGGCTTATGGCCAAAAACCTTTTGTAATTTTAATATTCATTATTTTAAATATTCTGAGCACATAAATTCATTTACTTAGCATACAATTTATTAAAATTTTATAAAGAGTGAAGTCATTGTTTTAAGCTTGCAAATTTGTTTGAATTTAATAAAATTAACTAACTAAATTTGACGTGACTGATTTCGAATAAAGAAAATGACTTGCCAAAGATGTTCTTGCCGGTCCTTGGGGTCCCTCGTCTGGATTCCCTGGTCCTTGGACACCGGAAGTTGCCATCCCTGGTTCGTCGGTGGTGGTTTCCCTCTATTCGAGCGTCCTGGAGGCTGAGTCTGGAGCCTTCATCCTTGGTGGTCCTGGATGTCGAAAGCGCTGAGGTTATGGTCCATCTGGCCTGCTGACGGTCTCTACTCGCGGTCCAGCATAGCGTCCCGCGGCACCTCGTGTTAGAAAATTTTTACAGACTGTCTCTAAAGGCTTAGAGACCAAGTATATATAGCGGTGAATTTAACCTACCGCACCCCGCCTGCAAGTTTGCTATCGCTCGATTTATTCCTTGTACAGGCAAGTCGGGCAACGAAACTGTTTTAGCTTGCATAGTTTGATAATTAATTTTAGAACACTGAAAAATGTCTATTTTATTTAAACGGCTGTAACTTTTTTGTTTCTTAAGTTTTTTGAATTCTGTTTTCTCTAATGTTCATTCTAGGTTATTGTGGTTCTTTTGAAATGTCGATGAAAGTTCTATGTGGTTTGGTTCGAAAAATAGCTTTTTTAGGCACTTAGAATTTTTTCGCTTCACTCTCGATGTTCAAATTTAGTTAGTTATTACAAATTCATTTTATAACATTCTTTAATTTGGCTTAACTATTCTATTTACTGTTTTATTTAATTTTTCCCTCTTTAATAATTGTATAATTCCCTACTTGATTATTTTAAAAACAGCTTTATTTCTAAAAAACAGGAAATTACTTATTTCCCACTTGCGACGGTCTCTCACCCCGTTGCAATTTCCCCGTTTGAGAGGTTAAAAATGTTTTACTTTGTTAAAATGTTTTTTACCAATTCCTTATCTTACTCTTACTTAAACTATCTTATTCTATTACAAAATTTTCTTATTATTATTCTCTTGTCTCTTGAGAAGTTTTCACCCTGAAACACTTCAAACACAAGTCAATTAGCAATTTATTAGTCACTTTTGTTTACACTAACTTTTATTTTGTCAAATTACACATTATTCACCACACTAATGGCTGTCATTTCCTTTATATATTTACCACGTCAATTTCATTTTATACTAGTTATGGCTTTAAAAACAATGACTTGCAATTAAAAACCTAACTAATCTTACAATACTATTTTTTAAACATATTCCTTTTATATCTTAACTATTACGTATTATTGTGTCAGCTGTGGAAGTACAGTTTATCGAGTTCAATTTGTTTATTTTCCGATAAACCTTTCCTTGTCGTACCGGCTAACTATTACGTGGATTCCACATTCCAAACTACCTGACAAGGTCAATGAGCTGGCTTGTAAACATTCTAATAGCGTACAACAACAATTCAACTTATCATATTAAACGGAACGAACCTTGCCTTTTAAATTCTCTATCTTCCTATTGTATAATTTATGAAACTGGCTTGTGTCTCGATTATCGAAGTCCACTTGATAAATCCTGATTGCTTCTGTTATTCATGCAAAGTTTCTATTGTTGCGACCTTGATCGTCAGTACACAAGTTTTCTTGTTTTATATTGTACAGTGATAGTCTGATCTAACGACCCACTATTTCATGCACACAAATTTCTTGTTTGATTTTGCAAAGGTCTGTCCGCGTATTTGTTGTACAAGTTATTAAGATTCGCCTGCTATCTTCCTGATTGTTGCTTGATTTAACCCGCTTGTTTGATTTAAGCAGTGGATGTAGCTCGCCAATGTTTGCTCAATATACACAAAAACTTCCTGAATAATACTTTTGTAATGTTGATTTAGTTATTAAATAGTTTGTTTTAGATTTTAACATTCGTCCCTTTACAAATAAGTAGCTAATCTTAAAGTCTTTATTCAACTACTGCTTATTCTTGTTTCTACTTTAAATCAGTTTATTAATCATTCTGACAATTTAATTCCTGCCTAACTTAGCTTATCGCTCGCGTACTGGTTCTATTATTGCAGCAATATTCTAATTTGGCATTTCCGTATTTTTAGGATTATGATCGGTGTAAAGTTCACATTCTAGAATCCCTTTACTCGTCATAACGCCTCTTAATGTTTTTAACATCATATACAATTTTACAGAATACATTACAAGATATTTTATAATTGTTGACACAGTTGGTTTGATTAATTGTAACAAATCAGGTTATTGTTCCTGAGTTTGTTTCATATCCCGTAAACATTTCTCTTTAAATTATTCTTGGAACTTCCGTAGAACATCCTATTGACTTTGTCCTGTTTTAAATACATTTAGGCTTTTTTGCCCTCTACTATTTTGGTACGTCCGGCTTATTTTACTGCAAGGAATGTTTTTATAAACTCGTTCCCCGCCCGTCCACCGGATACTTCAGCGTGGCCTTGTTTACAAACACAAGTAATTGCCCTAACCTTGAGCCTTTGTTTACATTTGTTCGACTCGCTGGGTATTTCACTCAAAACATCTGAATTCTTTATTATGAATTATTGTAACCTAGACAATTCTGGTTTATTTAAAAGTACAGCGGTTATTATTGGTACTGCCTTTCTTAATAGTATTTAGTTTTAAAATATTTTTTACTCATTCATAAAACTTTTTAATATCTTTTATGTCATAGATGCCTCGGATTTTATCTGTAACCATGTTTGCAATTTCATAGGTTTTTCGACCCATTTTCCTTTTAATTTTATAAGGACCTTGGTACCTTAACAACAGCTTTTCTGTCTCATTCTTAGACACATCCGATCTATTGTGCCTAGTGATTAGGACTAAATCGCCCGGTTGAAACGACGTTTCTCGGCAGTTTATATTTTTCATAGCAGCCCGTCTTTCTCCCACTGTCCTTATACGATCGAACACATTTTGTAATGTTTCTCTTTGTGTCGCTTGTTCCGCATTTCTACAATCATCTGGCAGAAATCTCTCCCATATATATATCGGTACTTCCCCATGGTGTACCTGGATAGGTGAATATCCAGTTACTTCATGGGGAGTTATGTTAATTACCTGTTCCATATATGGCAGATATCTCATCCATGATGACTGCGCTTCATGACAATAGGTCCTAAGAATCCTGCCCAGATCTCGGTTTATCCTCTCGGCATGGTTTACCTGTGGATGCCTGACCGGAATTAATGTATGCTCAACACTGTTGTCGCGCATCCATAAATTCCATTGTCGGGACGTAAAAGCCGATCCGAAATCTGAGAGTATTCGCCTAGGCTTCCCTATTGTCTGAAAATAATGCGACAGCTTGGCGATTGTACTCGTCGTATTTGGGCGCTTAACTGCATATAATTTTACTAATTTCGAGAATACATCTACAACAACTAAAATGTGCCTTGCACCTCCTGTGCTCCGGGGCAAAGGTCCTAAAAAATCGACAGCAACAATCTCTCCCGGCTGTTGTGTTAAAATGGGTTTAGTCCTTGCTTGCAAATATCGATTTGTTACTTTTGCAAACTGGCAGATCCGACATTTCCGAATGACATCTATGACTTGTTTATGTATATTTTTAATGTAAACATGTTTGTTTATCATTTTGACAATTTTATTTCTACCTAAATGTGCATATTGTTTGTGTACATGCTCTATAAATGGAACGATATTTTGCTTTGGCATCACAACCTTCGTTCTATTGTTTACAATTTTACATAATATATTGTTACATATTTTATAATAATTAAACTGATTTATGTGATTTATTATATGAGAAAGTTCAGGTTCTTGCTCCTGGACTTGTCTCATTTCTTTAAACATCTTTTGTATTATTGTAGGGCATTCTACCTTAATTTGTCCTATTTTAACTACATTTAAACCCTTTTGCCCGCTATTATTTCCTATATTACTTTGATACATTCGACTTATGGTGTCGCAAGGAACGTTTTCTTTACCTGGACAGTGTCTCATTTTTGGCTGATATTCCTGTATCGCGAGAATCCACCTAGTTATGCGTGCATTGGTATAGTTGCATGAATAGAGAAACTTTAGTGCTTTGTTGTCTGTAATGATAGTTAATGGGGCCCCTACTATCAATGGCCGAAACTTCTTTAGGCCATGCACTATTGCCAAAAGCTCCTTTTCGCACACTGTATACCCTAATTCCGCCTGTTTCAGTGTTCTCGATACAAAGCCAATTACTTGTAACCTGCCCTGTTGGTCTTCCTGGTATAGCTGACTTGCTATAGCGTTATCGCTCGCATCAGTTTGTAAAAACGTTCCCCGACCTTCCACCGGATGTGTCAAAGTAACTGCTTCCACAAACAGGTTTTTTACATTCCTAAATGCATCTTGCATTTCTATATCCCAAACCCAGGGTTGTCCCTTTCTTAATAGCTTCAACAGGGGTGAAGTTTCTCGGGCGTATTGACTTGTGAATCGCGAATAATAATTCACAAATCCTAAGAATGATTGTAGTTGTTTCTTATTCTTAGGACTAGGAAAATCGCGAATCGCTTGGAGCTTATCTGGGTCAGTTTTTACCCCTTTCTGGTCAAAAATGTACCCTAAAAACTTCACTTCCTGTTGGCAGAACAATGTCTTATTGGGATTTATTGTTAAATTTCCCTCCCTGAATTTGGAAAATATTATACGCAAGTGCTCGAGGTGTTCTTCAAATGTCTCCGATAGACATAACAAGTCGTCAACATAGGCTAATATGTTGTCGCTTAACTCCACGCCAAGTGTCAAATCGACTGTTCTTACTAGGGCCGCTAGAGAATTCTGTAACCCGAATGGAACGACCTTAAAATTGTACACCTTATTATCGAATAAAAAGCCGGTATATTTCTTGGAATCGTGTGTCAATGGCACTTGCCAAAAACTGGATGTCATATCAATCTTTGAAATATATCGTTTATTCCTTCCTTTTCTTAGGATGTCGTCTATACTAGGTGCACTTTCATAATCGGGTACAGTTATCTCGTTTAACTTCCTAGCGTCTAACTTCCACAGTCGAACCGTATTGTCTGATTTTATGACAACAACCATAGGATTAACATACGGCGTCCTTGACCTCTCAATTATGTCATATCGGAGCATTTTGTCGATTTCTTCCTGAACCTGTTTGCGGAAGTTCATTGGAATAGGATAGTTCCTGTTCACAAAAGTTGTGCCTTCTTTAATTTTGAGCGCATGTTTATATTTATTGGATCTACCTGGTTTTTCATTAAACACGTCTGAATAATTGTTTATCAATTCTTGTAACTTCAACATTTCTTGTTTGTTTAATATGCAATGATTATTTGTATTTTCCAATTTAATCGTATTTAGTTTAAGATACGTTTTACGCGTTCTGGTTTTCTTTCGGCGTTTTGTGTTACGCCATTGTGCGTAATTCCTGTATTTTATTTTTATTTTTGATTTATTTTTACTTGGTTTATTTTGATAATTTTTATACTGGTGAGATTTACTTCTAAATTTATTTTTAGTGAACAATTTGGACTTCGTTTTCAAGCAAGATTGATTAGAATTAAAGTGCTTTGGAATTCTTGTTAAGTCTAACGGATTTGTTTCCCGACAATTAGGTCTTTCCCTAACTTGTTGGAATTTTATTTGTTTCGGCTTGTAGCCATTTTTATTTAATTCGTTGAATCCTCCCTCGTCATTATATAATTTGTTTGTTGTAGGCTTGGTTAACCCATTTTTTGCTTTGTTCAATCCCGTTAGCTTACTTGATTCCGTTCTTTCACAGTTCAATAATTCACTCTTCCTCGAATTTTCGCACAATTTGTTATTTAAATTTTTGGTAATCTCGTTCGTATCTTTATTCGTTGACAATTGTTTTAATTTTATTTTTTGTTCCCCGCTTGTATCGGTGGAACATTTTACATTTTTAGTCATATTTTTGTTTAGTGTTTGTTTACTTTTTAGTTTGTCATCGCCTAACTCGCACAAGGACCCATCTTCCTGATCCTTGCCCGTGAACAGCCCCTCCTGTTCGCTATTCACTATCGGGCACTCCAATGTCGGCTCTACAGGTGTTAATTTGCCGTCGTTAATTTGCCCGTCTATAACAGACGAATCTATTATATTTATTTCCTGTTCCCCGCTTGTAACGTCGGAACATATTACATTTTTGTTAGTATTTTTGTTTGTTATTTTATTAATTTTATTACATCCTATCTCTTGTTTTATATTATTTTTATTATTATTCGATACAAGAAACTCCTGGTGCAGCAGATATCCATCAATCTCGTACGTCATGAACGATCTCTCCATGTTTATCCGGGCTTTTAACGCACACAAAGTATTTGCTCCCAAGATGAGGTCAACCCGTAGATTGTCCACAATCAAGAAAACAAATTCCTTTGTGTGTCCGTTTAATGTTAGAGGTAGCATTGTTTGTAATTTGACCCGTTTACAGGTTGACCCTAATGCTGTGACTATCGCTACATTAGCTATAGGTAGCTCATAGAATAAATTCCCGTTTTGTTTTAGGGCTATGTATTTTTCTGTTTTAATCACAGACATTTGGGCACCTGTATCAACTTGTGCAATTAACTTATGGTCTTTAATTTCGCACTCTATCACTGGACACTGGTCTATATTCTCCAGTTTTACAACCGAGTCAATTCTTTCCTCTAACAAATCGTCCCTAATAGACATGGAAAAACCGCCTAGCCTGATCTTATTATGATGGTAAACCGGCTTTTCCTTCGGTCTCTCGCTCTGAATTATTTTTGGCTTCTTATTGCTTCGGATCTCTAACCTGGTTAACTTATCTCCCTGATTGTTGCCAGAGATCCTTATATTTAGTTTTTTGGCTTGTGGTCGCTTGGTCCGGGGATAGGCGATTTAGGATGAGGGTTTTTAGGATACTTGGTCTCCTGGTATTTTGCGGTATCACCATGGGACCTTGGGTTAGGGTTAGGTTGTTGGTTTGGAGCAACCTGCCTCTGTTGACTTCTTTGAGCGATCCCATTACCATTGCCGTTATCAGTAACGCTGTCTAGCTGTTGTAGGAAAACTATCGCTTGTTTGATGTTACTTGTGGGGTTCCCCACACTAGCTAGCTGAACGTTACTCCCAAAGTGTTTCATTAACATGAAAATGAGATGGTTCTCTGGGATTATCGGGTCTAAGTTTTTCGCCCTGTTTACCATCATAATAAAATACTCTGCCATAGAGTATGGTCCATTATTATGGTAGCGCCCTTGATTTATCTGTCTGCGTACCCGATCCTGCTGGCGATAACTCCAGAAATGCTCCGTGAATTCCTGCCTGAATTCAGAATAAGTTTCTGTATTGTTCTTTATGGCTTTCCACCATGCATCCGCTGCCCCTTTCAAATATCGCTCTACAATTCTTAATTTTGCAGTCTCGTCCATAGTATTGTCTATTTCAGAAAATAGATCTTCTATTTCCCCTAGGAATGTCATTGGATCTTCCTTGTCATTCCCCCAGAACTCAATCCTACGGTACGTAGCCTCCCCGTTCCTGTCTATTACCCTTGGTAAGCAAACTTGTGTTACTATCCCTGCTCCAGCTGTTTGCTTTACCTTTGCGACTTGTTGCTTTACCGTTTTAATGTCCTCTTGGATATCCTGTACTTTCTCGTTTAATTTAGCCGTTTTTGTTTCCGTTTTAGTTTTCAGTCTCTCTATTTCTGTCTCATGTTCGCTTAACTTTTCATATATATGACTTGTCTTAGTCTCATTTTCTTTTTGATAGTCTTCGAATTTTAATTGGAAAGCCTCCCATAACCGTTGTCTTTCCATTTTCTCTTCGGCTTTTTCTTTCTCTCTCAGTTGTCTCTCTTCCTCTCTCAATCATTTCTCTTCCGCCTTCTCTCTCTCTCTCAACTGTTTCTCTTCCTCTCTCCATCGTTTTTCTACCTCCTTCTCTTTCTCTCTCAATTGTTTCTCTTCCTCTCTCCATTGTTTTTCTTTGTCTTCTCTCTCCTTCGCCCTTTGTTCTGCTTCCTCTCTCAATCGTTTTTCTTTTTCATCTCTCTCCTTCTCCCTCTGTTTTGCTTCCTCCCTCTCTTTCTCTCTCAACTGTTTCTCTTCCTCCCTCAATCGTTTCTCTTCCGCTTTCTCCTTTTCTCTCAATTGTTTCTCTTCCGCCTTCTCTTTCTCTCTCAATTGTTTCTCTTCCTTGAAAAAGGCCATCAATTTCTCCATCTTGGGTTTAGACATTTTTATTTACTATTTAATATTCAATTAATTATTTATTCCCTTATTTCTTTCCTTTTGATTTGGTTTAGGCCAGATGGTTCCTACCCGCTCTTTCGACTAAATCTTTATTCAAATTTATTTATTTATTTATTTTATTTTTATTCGTATGCTCTTGGATTCGTTCAATTTATATTATTATTTAAAAATTTTAATTACATTATTTAAAACATTTTGACTTCATTTATTTAAACTATCTCGATTCATTTCTATTATTTAATTATTCAATTTTGATATAGGGAACCTGTTCAAAGTCCCTACCGTCCGGGCGCCAATTCTGCAACGTCCCCCGACCTTCCCTCTACCGTTACCGCCCTACCACCGCAGCTCCACGCGGTCGTTTTGTTGTGTTGTTTAAATCCTTTCTTGCAGAATACTAAAATTTAATTGTTTACAAGAAAACATATTTATAAACAACCAAAACTCTGCCTATCACCCTGCTGGTAAAACCGTGCTAAACTCCCAGAGTTAAGTGTATGGTTCCTGCTCGTAGGGCCAAACCTACAACAAGCCTATTCCCGCTGACTACTATTTAAAGTACATATAAACCCTCCTAAATAAGTTTATCAATTGTGTATGGTCTAAGTATAGTCACACATGTCAAATTAATAGTCAGCTGGAAAGAAACACATTTAGAATAATACACATAATAAACACAGAGTCTTACCACCTGATGATGATCTGCAGAAACAGCAAGGGAACGTGCAAAATATGATTGTGTTTAAAAATACCTATTTTAAAAGGCTCCTGTGTCCTCTTAAACACAATCTGCCAGTAGATAAATCTCTGGACTTTTATTACAAAAAACCAACTAATCTTTAGACTAGCTCATGAAATTAGTAGAGAGAAACTCTTTAAAACATTAGGCTTTATCTATTGCCATTTAATGAAATTTAATTAAATTTGTTTACTGATTTGATAATCATTTTTATATTAGTTGGAAAAAGCTAAACAGTTTTTATTGGTTATTTGACACAGGATGGAATGCAAATAATGTTGATTTTTATGACATATTTAACTCTATTTATTGAAATAAAAAAGAAAATTTATCCTTCAAAGTATTACACAATTATATTAGCAAAACAATTCACTGAGTTACTTCTTGTTTCTTATGCTTTTAAAAAATTATACTTTGCATATAGACTGATAACATAGACATAACATAAAATTATTTTCAAAATTACACATAATAATATTTTATCTCCTATATGGAATTGGTAAATTCATATTTTATGACCCTTAATTTTTAAATTTATAATATTCGAAAATTTCTCACTTTCTTTAAATAAACGGCTTATGGCCAAAAACCTTTTGTAATTTTAATATTCATTATTTTAAATATTCTGAGCACATAAATTCATTTACTTAGCATACAATTTATTAAAATTTTATAAAGAGTGAAGTCATTGTTTTAAGCTTGCAAATTTGTTTGAATTTAATAAAATTAACTAACTAAATTTGACGTGACTGATTTCGAATAAAGAAAATGACTTGCCAAAGATGTTCTTGCCGGTCCTTGGGGTCCCTCGTCTGGATTCCCTGGTCCTTGGACACCGGAAGTTGCCATCCCTGGTTCGTCGGTGGTGGTTTCCCTCTATTCGAGCGTCCTGGAGGCTGAGTCTGGAGCCTTCATCCTTGGTGGTCCTGGATGTCGAAAGCGCTGAGGTTATGGTCCATCTGGCCTGCTGACGGTCTCTACTCGCGGTCCAGCATAGCGTCCCGCGGCACCTCGTGTTAGAAAATTTTTACAGACTGTCTCTAAAGGCTTAGAGACCAAGTATATATAGCGGTGAATTTAACCTACCGCACCCCGCCTGCAAGTTTGCTATCGCTCGATTTATTCCTTGTACAGGCAAGTCGGGCAACGAAACTGTTTTAGCTTGCATAGTTTGATAATTAATTTTAGAACACTGAAAAATGTCTATTTTATTTAAACGGCTGTAACTTTTTTGTTTCTTAAGTTTTTTGAATTCTGTTTTCTCTAATGTTCATTCTAGGTTATTGTGGTTCTTTTGAAATGTCGATGAAAGTTCTACGTGGTTTGGTTCGAAAAATAGCTTTTTTAGGCACTTAGAATTTTTTCGCTTCACTCTCGATGTTCAAATTTAGTTAGTTATTACAAATTCATTTTATAACATTCTTTAATTTGGCTTAACTATTCTATTTACTGTTTTATTTAATTTTTCCCTCTTTAATAATTGTATAATTCCCTACTTGATTATTTTAAAAACAGCTTTATTTCTAAAAAACAGGAAATTACTTATTTCCCACTTGCAACGGTCTCTCACCCCGTTGCAGGACACTGAAGGAGGTTTAAAAACAAATTAAATTTTTACTGTCAATCGTATCACTCAATAATCATCAGTTTTTGGAAACATAGTTTAGCATTGTTAGCACGACATAAATTATAATTTAATATTTAGACCACCCATTAATTACAATTAAAGACCACCCACTAGACCAAATGGGAAAATTACATGAGTCTAATAAAAGTTAGCGATGTTAGAGCAAGACAAGCCGATAGAATCACTGACAGTCTTTAACATAGAGGATGAGGAGTTAGAAACAATTGGAAAATATGTTTACAAACTGAAATATGAAAATGACTACAAGTTAAATGCTTATATTAGTAATTGTCTTTGTTGATAATTAGCCTATCATCAATGATGCAGGAGTTAAAAAGTAGGAACAACTAGTAAACCCGTTCAAGTTCTAAAATCAATATATTTCTTGTAACAGATTTCCTTAGGCATTTTCCCATCTCCATATTTGAAGTACTGAGTACAAATGCACTTATACATTTGTTAAAAACTTACTTAAATTAGTTAAAACCTTTTTTTAACAAAAATTTTCTAAAATGAGAAACCTTTCTCTGAAATTTCCATGCAGTTTGAAATAAAAATTATAACTATAAAAAAATTTTTTTTTTAAGGTAGTTAAAATATAATTGTTTTAAATATAAAAAATATTTGCTTAGTATATTCAGTCCGTACAGTTACTGTTTATCTAACCTGAATAAAGCTCCTTCTAGACCATCCTCTTGCATGCTATGAAGAATTTGTTGTTTATTCAAGGACATAAGGTTGTTGATAAACCAGCAGCCAGCACAGATAAAACCAGGAGTTGTAGCTATTAATTCATATCCTGACAGTTCACTCTCTGTAAAACATGAGTATTTCAAGTCATGAAACTTAATAATATGCCCAAAACCTACAAGAATTTGTTTTTAATTCCATACAAGTAATATAGTTTTCCGGTTTGTGGTGTTGGTACTTGATGTCATATGCGTTTTGTGTACGTTTTTGAAGAATGTGTCGTCTTTAAAAACATCATATACAAAACACATAATGAAAACATTTTTTCACAGAGTGGAAAACGACATCAGAAAAATAGAGAAAAAAAATTCTGTGATTCAGCAATGGTCAAGTGACTGAAAGGTGCCTCATTACAAGGTGAAAATTGATTGTACTTAATGGTGGAATAATTGTTCACAAATAACATATAATAATTCTATATAAATATATATAGGAAAAGTGTGAACTAATAGAAGGAATTGAATGAAAAAAGTAAAGGTGATGAAAATAATAAAAACTGTTGAGGTGATGAAGTAGATCTGGATAATATAGTGTCCTAGAATTCTTCTATGCAGAAAGAACTCCTAGAATAGATTTGTTAGAGACCTTTAATTGTCAATCTGGCCCAATAATTTGTCCCTTTTATTTTATATTAGCAGACCTGATGAACTTTGTACCACCTAACAGTCAATGAATTTAGCTTTCTGAAATTAGTATTTAAGAACATAATAGCTGACCCAACAGATGTTGTCCAGTGTTAGCCATAAACATTCAATTCGAACAGGAATAATAAGTAAAATTTTAAAAAATATTCCAAAGTTTAATGTTTATTGTAATGTAAAACAATATTTAATTTATTTTAGATATTATCTAACCATGTACTTATGGATTCTGAAAAACAACAACACTACCACCCAATATATATATATGAAATTACTCAGCATCATAGTTACTAATTAAATTTCAATAAGTATTTCTAGGACTTGGGGTAAAAATAATAAACTAACTTGTATCTTTCTCAAAACACAACATTTTAGTCTAATTCTATAACTATTACATTAAACTCTTGAATTTTGTAGTTCATTACATTAAAATATTACATTAACACAACAAAAATAAAGTTAATATTTATTATATTGAAATAAGCGAGAAAGATTTATTTTATTAATCATTATATTTATCCACTTATAAATAAAAGAAGTTTTCAATTCAATAGCATATTAACTTAATATTGTACAGTAAATAAAGTAATATAACTTATACGTTAAAATAGCTGCTATGCAAACTAATCTAAACACATAAAATAATTGTTGTAAGAAATCTTGTTTTCTCTAATTTAATTAAGTATACTCTAATTTACATTTACCTCTAATTTAAGTATTAGCTGTATACCATTGTGTGATTACCGCCATGTATTGATTATGAGTTGATATTAATAATTCTTAATTACAACATAACCTAAGTGTCTGAATATTTGGTCAGAAAAGTTGGCGGTGGCATTTTTTATTTTGAAAAATATCGACTTAGGCACCTCCAATTGGACTAAGAATATGCCAGATCCTTCCCAGTAGTGTATTTAATAGCTTCCTAAAGTTTCATGTCGATGGAATGAATGGTTTAAGGCATAAAAGGCATATGGTATAAAAGGCATAATAGACATAAAGACAAACATTAATGGTTTAAAAAGGCATAATAGACATAAAGACAAACATTAATAGTTTAAAAAGGCATAATAGACATAAAGACAAACATTAATGGTTTAAAAAGGCATAATAGACATAAAGACAAACATTAATGGTTTAAAAAGGCATAATAGACATAAAGACAAACATTAATGGTTTAAAAAGGCATAATAGACATAAAGACAAACATTAATGGTTTAAAAAGGCATAATAGACATAAAGACAAACATTAATGGTTTAAAAAGGCATAATAGACATAAAGACAAACATTAATGGTTTAAAAAGGCATAATAGACATAAAGGCAAACATTAATGGTTTAAAAAGGCATAATAGACATAAAGGCAAACATTAATGGTTTAAAAAGGCATAATAGACATAAAGGCAAACATTAATGGTTTAAAAAGGCATAATAGACATAAAGGCAAACATTAATGGTTTAAAAAGGCATAATAGACATAAAGACAAACATTAATGGTTTAAAAAGGCATAATAGACATAAAGACAAACATTAATGGTTTAAAAAGGCATAATAGACATAAAGGCAAACATTAATGGTTTAAAAAGGCATAATAGACATAAAGACAAACATTAATGGTTTAAAAAGGCATAATAGACATAAAGACAAACATTAATGGTTTAAAAAGGCATAATAGACATAAAGGCAAACATTAATGGTTTAAAAAGGCATAATAGACATAAAGACAAACATTAATGGTTTAAAAAGGCATAATAGACATAAAGACAAACATTAATGGTTTAAAAAGGCATAATAGACATAAAGACAAACATTAATGGTTTAAAAAGGCGTAATAGACATAAAGACAAACATTAATGGTTTAAAAAGGCATAATAGACATAAAGACAAACATTAATGGTTTAAAAAGGCATAATAGACATAAAGACAAACATTAATGGTTTAAAAAGGCATAATAGACATAAAGACAAACATTAATGGTTTAAAAAGGCATAATAGACATAAAGACAAACATTAATGGTTTAAAAAGGCATAATAGACATAAAGACAAACATTAATGGTTTAAAAAGGCATAATAGACATAAAGACAAACATTAATGGTTTAAAAAGGCATAATAGACATAAAGACAAACATTAATGGTTTAAAAAGGCATAATAGACATAAAGACAAACATTAATGGTTTAAAAAGGCATAATAGACATAAAGGCAAACATTAATGGTTTAAAAAGGCATAATAGATATAAAGACAAACATTCATTTTTATTTATATAGATGTAAGCATAGTTCGTGCAGAAATAAGAAGTGAGTGGGGGGAATATGGCCAACTGTAGAGGGGATGAATCACGTTAGATGCTTGTGTTACATGACTTATTTTACTCCTGCTGTTGTAGATAACAGATCGTAGCTCTTACAATATCTTTTTAAATATATTCATAATAATGCACTTATTTTGACTTCTGAGCACCCCTATTTTGCCAAACAGACTTGTCTTCGGTTGAGGCAGCATTAGTATTGAAAAATACTGTTTTGGTCGATACGCAAATAACTGTTAAATACTAATGGAACTCTAGGCTGTGTTATGCATTCCAGCGAATCATCTGTCAAATCTCCCCTCCACTGCTGTACTACCTATACCACTGATTCTCCCATCCTCATATCTCTATCAAACTACTGCACATACGCTTACAAAACTTTGACGGCCTGTAAGTTACTTTATTTATAAAACCATATTATAGGGTACATGCTTACAATATGCTTCTAAATTTGAGACACATACATTACTATTTCACCCTCTTTTGGTTTACTAATTACGCACTACAAAACACTTTGCTAAAAGGACTATCAAAATAGATACTTAGTCTAATTAAGTTCTAAGAAAGTTTTATATGGACATATTTACCTGCCTTAAGGAAACTATCAGCAGATTCTGAGACATCTAGACTCACCACTTCTTCCAAAGACAGCTGTGTTACTGAAACAGCAAACTCTCTGCAAAGTCCTGCTTCTAGTGAAGACGTTACGCAAACCTAAAATTTATTTTAATTGAATTTTCTCATTGATTTTATTGTCCATTTTATTAATGGATCATTCAAGATAAAAAATTAGTGATTAAAGACTTGAATTAACTAAGAGTTAAAGTAATTTTTTGTAATAATTTACTTAAATTTTCCATTTTTCCATGTTGTGCATAAAGTTTTATCCTGTTCTTATTTTTTGTTGTTGTATGATTATAATCATAAACATGTTCATGAATGTTTATTTTTACTCTCGAAAGATTGAATTTCACTTAATTTTAACAAAACATTTGTATGTTCCTATACCAAACCATTTCATTATAAAAAATACTAATAAAACTTTTGCTTTACCCGATTCTCAATGATATTAAAAGAGGAAGGTTTTCATTTATAAGAATAATATATTCTTGAATTTTGTAGTTAATTACTTTCGGCGAATCTTAATTAATCACTTGACATTAGGTTATGACTAGCCGAACTTTAAATTTTGAAATTTGTAAAAACTTAATTGAGTAAAAAACTTAAGTGAGTTTTTACAAATTTATAAAATTTGAAGTTCAGATAGTCATAAACAATGTAAAAGTGATTAATAATACATTGTTATAATATCTTAAAACTCTGTGACAATTAGCATACTTTTTGTCAAAATTGGTATATAGGCTCAAAAACATCTAGAGAGGATTTCCACTTCTCATAAATATTATTAATTCTCATAATAGTAGTTCTCATTTGGTCTTAGGATTGAAGATCAAATGTTTTTATTTTCATTGCATTATTGATAATATATCAGCTGACTCAAAAATATGGTGTTTATATATCGTTTAACACATTTTTGCTCGTCTTTGCTAATTTACCAATGACTGAAACAAATTAATTGAGCGTATTAAAAAACAAAAGTGTATTTTTAAATAAACCTCAAGATCTACAACAAAAAAACTGCAAGTTGTATAAAACAAAGTTTGTGAAGTTAACTAGTACCTTGCGCATTATATTTGCATTAAATGGTAAAATTATTAATACACTCATCTTCATTTCTGTTAGGAATATTTCTATATGTTTGAGTACATTTTTCTGCCATTCCTAACTTTTCAATACTCTCTTCTGTAGACGCATTTCGGATTAACTCCATTTTCAAAACTTCAATAGTACTGCTGAGAAGAGAATATTGAAAAGTTAGGAATGGCAGAAAAATGTACTCAAACATATTAAATGGTAAATGTCATCAATTGGGACAACCAGTTAGAATTCATTTAGAAAATTACAGATAAAAGAACAACATACTTTATAGATTACAAATATAAAATAGCCTATACTATTAGGTTATTATTAAAATAATGATATAGTAAAGAATCAAACAACAGACAATATTTAAAACAGAAGACAAGGTTATCACCTACATTTACTTTATTGCAAGAAAAAGTGCTATTAAGATGTATACTAAATCTACTCTAGTGAAGGTGACATCTTGAGAATATTCACATTGAGAAAAATTTATTTTCGTTACTTTTTATAAAATAATTACAATTAATATAAATAAAGTAACATAACCTATGCGTTAAAACAGCTGTTCTACCACACAACCTATATCATAAAATCAGCTATAATTAATTAATACTTAACTTAGTGGATATATAAGTGCTTACTTGCTGACGCGTTTTGAAACAATCGTTTCTTTTAATAAGCAAAGCCTCTACTGGCGGCGTCCCACAAAGTAAAAGGAATGTCGGTATGAGATTTATGAGTGTAGTGGGGGTAGGTAAAGTTGTTTGTTTACTATGCAATGGAACAGGGTGTTGGCTTCAAAATGTTTGCGGTCATTTAATATGTTTTCCTTATCTGTTGGGTAGTGTTTGTATATTTCATATTTATATAAAATTTTTTTACTTTGGTTTAATATAGGGAGAATATTTAAATTAGTATGTATGCCCGTGTCTGTCACGTATTTTTCAGGTGTGTTGCATACATGTATTTTGGGTTTAGGTTGTTTCTTTCGGTGATATGTTTAGCCGATATAATAGCTAGGACACTCGTTACATGTTACTTTGTAAATACTGGATAGATTGTATTTGTCTGTTTGTTGTTGAAACTGTGGTATGTGTTGTCTTAAAGTGTTTGTTGTTTTGTATGATATTTGGTAATTAAGTTTTTTGAATGTGGAAGCAATTTTGTGTTTTTGTTGTGGTAAGTGTCAAAGTAAAAAATTAACAACTTTAGAAAAATACAAAATAAACAAACACTAGGCAACAAATACAGAAAACATATTAAATGACCACACACACTTTGAAGCCAACACCCAGTTAAATTACATAGTAAACAACCAGCTTAAACTACACCCCCCTTACAATCATAAATCTCATACCAACAACCTTTTTACCTTGTGGGACACTACCAATAGAGGCTTTGCTTCTTAAAAGGAATGATTGTTTAAAAACGCGTCAGCAAGAAAACCCTTATGTATTTACTTAGTTAAGTATTAATTCACTATAGTTTAATCAGTGAATTCAAGAAATTCAACCTAATGTAGAAGAGGACCAACCTTTGGATATGCATGAGTTTTACATTGGTAGAGAAAATAAACAGAAAAAACCCTCTCGCCAGTATGTTGAACCCTTATACCAGTCGGAAGATATTCCTGAAGGATTTAGCGTTTGGTTTGATGGAACCTGCAATAAGACGCAGCGTTGCCTTGGACACCTTGAGCTTCGACGGAGAGGAAGGCTTTTGCTTTTCATCTCTGAAGAAGCTCCAGTACGACAACAAACTTGTGGAGTAGGAAAATGTTTCCTTTGTGGCAGGAGCACGGAATAAGTCCACATGGAAGGCTTGTGACAAAGATCAGAAATGGGTGTGCCTGAACCATCAGAAAAACGTGTGTGATGATTGCTACTAATAGCAAACTAAATAATGTTTTCTCAATGTGCGACTACCAGAACAGTTGAAATTTTTCTAATGGTTGAACATATATGAGCATTAATTTAGCTTTTTATTTAAACTAATCATTGCTTATAAAAGTAATTATTATGTAATTTCATATTTTTTCTTTTATTGATATAAAAAAAAGACTTACGTTCATAGTATAATTTTATTTCACCTTGTAACGATTGAAAAAATAATATTAATACTCACATTGTAGTGCTGAATAGTGCAATTAACAAAACCACGACAAAAAAAGTTTGATAACGTTGCAAAAGTTTTTTTCTCTCGATGTTTACAATTGTAGAACGCACGACCACTGACGTTAAGACAAAAAGGGCAACCAATGGAGTGTTAAATTTTAACCCTTATTAAGCAATAAATTTTATATACCTAAAACAATTTGGAATGAATTCAATATATGAGACAGTTTAAATTAAAACTGCATTTGCGTGAAATACAGGAAAAGCTCAGTGTGCAAATATACAGGTTAGATTACTTCAAGCAGATCTACGCTCTATTGGAGACATAGATTAGCCCATATTACATGTGCTTACCCATCACACCTCCTTGATGAATGAGAGAGAAAAAAAGGATCAGTGAAATGGTAAGGTACACGATGTATTCCATGATATGTAATGGGAGTGGAATAGAAGCATGACTTTGATGCACAGGGTTATTTATTATAACTAATGATATATTTATCTACTGGCAATATGCGAGACTAAACTTTACCTGGCCTTTTGTATTGCTGGCAATGTTTGTACACAATAGTGCTGCTTGCTCTCTGACTAAACTAGCTTCCATATGGTCAACTACAAACCTAATATAAGCAAATATAAACAAATAATTTTCATGATTATGTAATTATATTAATAAATAGCTTTGATTATAATTAATTAGATATTAAAAATATATAAGTAATTGCAGCTATATAATATGGGTATATTTTAAAATTTTAAAAAATAATTTACTTTAAATTTCAAACAACAAGTCATTTTAATATTGCATACAACTTTATTATTTACATGTTTAAAAACATTCATTTTCAGTAATGGAAAACCTTGTATAACCTTGAATACAACAGTAAAAAAACGTGAGTATAAAAGTAAGAATGCATAAAGTAAATATTTTGTATTTCTATATAGTAATAATTAAACAGAATATAAAAATGGAAGTTAACAAAACAAAGAAAACAAAATACAACACAATTTACAAAAATTTTAATTCTTATAAAATTTAGGCTTATAATGTTGTGAATTTTGATGGCCCTGATTGGCAAAACTTTCATAACTGAACTCAACAAATTGACTAATATTCTAATTAAATTTGAGAAAAAGTTATTGTAGCAATGCTTTTTATTGTAGCGAGGAATCTTCAGCATCTAAGTTAGGAAATAAGAATAGTTTAATAAAGCAGACGATCAATAATTTAAACTTTCAACTAAAGATTTTTTCTTACCGAAGTGCTTGATCCCAAATAGTTTCAATGCACTGGAGGACAACTGCTGTTGCTGTCTTTGATATACAGAAGCCAGCAAGTAGTTGTAAAGTACTTGCACGTACTAGAACATCTCTACTTGCCAAAAGATATTGTAACCACTGTAAGTGCTCCTCCTTTACCCACTTTCCTTCCCATACCTGATGAAATATTAGAAATAAAATCAAAAGTCTAAATCTAGTATGACAAAAAGTTCATAAAACAAAACTTTTTCAACTATATTCCGATGGACTGGTCATTAACTACTGCAATAGATTAATTCAGGAATGCAAAATGGATCTAAACATTTGAAATTTGCTAAACAATTTTGATCATTTTGCGAAACTCTCATATAAAAAATATTTTAAGGCAGAAAATGTCTACACTTTTCCAAAATGTTACAACTACAACTTAAATTTTGTAGTCCATTACGTTCGGTGAATCTTATTAATTACATAAACAATAGTTTATGACTATCCGAACTTTAAATTTTGTAAATTTGTTAAAACGTACTCACCATATAGCGATTGAGGACGTTCCGTCTCAGTAAGTTTTAACAAATTTACAAAATTTAAAATTCGGATAGTCATAAACTATTGTTTAAGTGATTAATAAAATTAATATAATAATACTTTAACTAACAATGGCCACAGATGATCTAAAAACAATTCAAATAATAGAACTTTTGCAATTCATGTTTACTTAAGCACTCAAAGTATTGAATAAATGAGAACGCAGTTGATAATCAAGTCAAAGAGATTTATTATAATAATGCAAGATTTTAGCAACTAGTTTGTTGCCCTTATTAAGTTTAAAACAATATTACATTGCTTTTAGTTACACATACAAAATACTAGTACACTTATGTAATAATTTAAAACTCAATAAAATCTAGTTAAAAAAATAATGCAATAGCCAACCAAAATAGTGAGAGTAATAACATCGAAAAAAACCAAAAGAGTAGCAACAATGAGGGAAGAACAATATTTACATATAAAGCAAACACAAATAAAATAAAACAAAACAAACAAGAAAATGATAAACCTCACAAATTAACACCAATAAACTTTATTTATTATTATAAAGAAATATATAAGCTTCTTTTTTATGTGTCGTTAATCATATAATATGGGTTTGTTATAATATACACCTATTGAGAGACAAAAATATTTGGTTAAGGTGAATACCTTTTATATAAAATAGTTATGTTATTGATTATTTTTTTAAATTAAAAATTTTAGGCAAACAGGAGATAAAATTTTCTTTCCTATCGCAAATGGCATTAACATTTGGACACTCCTCTGCCTGCAATATAGTTGAATTAAAAACAGTTAGCTCATCAGAGGATAGTCATCAAAAAACAACAATCCTTGCAACAAACATTCAAACAATTTGATATACATTTCACTAACACGGTTAGTATCATCAGAAGGTTACAAACATACTGGGATCTAAACACTGAAGACCTAATGACTACTTGCAATGGGGAATATTCCGACTCCTTCGCCCAGCAACCGGTTTAACCAATACTAGCCACTATTGATATCTAATTCACCTGAACATATTTTGGCTAGTGGCCATGAATTAAATATCAATAGTGTTAAGGTGGGCAAAACAATGGTCTCCAACAGGTTGTTTAATAGTTACAAAAGTATATTTATTCCTAAAACTAAGAGAAATTTATTGATGAACACTGATAAAGCCCCAATTCCTGATTCTCGTTTATTCTCCTTGCTACGACCAAATACATGACATTTTTCTTCAGTAGTAATTATAGGCGGTATTGTCATGTTATTTGATTATTGTTAGTATTAGTTTTATTATTATTAATAAAGTGATTAATACAGTTACTCTAGTTTTAATTATTATTAATTTTGATTATTTTATTTTTATATAATATTCACATTGTTTTATATTTTAGCTTTTAAGTTAGATCTGTCATGTTAGGTTAGTAAAGGTCGTTGTCTTGTTCCTAAGTGTAGCGCTGGTATTGGTTAAACCAGACACTGGACAGAGGAGTGGGAGTGATGCCTATTGAGAGTAGCCTTCAGGTCTCTAGTTTTTAGAATTTAATATGTGTGTAACCTTCGGCTACTATGCTCTGTATAGATCTTTGCATCAGAGGATAGCTTATTGCAGTTCTAACTGTACTGGTATGATAATAAACTTTACCTGGTTAGTGTACACTGAATTCAGAAGATTATTTAAACAGAACAGCGTGTATCTTGTAATAGAGAGACCCATACATGACTCTGGAATATCACAATGGAATGCAGACAAGAGTATCCACAGTACAGTACAATCCACTGAGTGAACTGACAACTGTCTCTGTAGGCATCTCAGTTTATTGGAAAGTAATCCTGAAAGAATGTATATTTTGTTTGTAAAATTTTTATTATTGTAATTTTTTAATTTAATTTTGAATAAGACATTGTAAATGCCAACTATTCTTTGAACTTAGCTTGTGAAGCTATGTTAATAACAAATAAAAGACGTACACAAACTCACAAATTATTTTAATTTTATTAAACAAAAACTTTAATCTCCTAATCTTGGAATTTTAAGGCTATTTCAATGTTAATTAATTAATTCTTTTTATTTTTATGTTGGTAAATTTCAAACGTTTGTTTAACAGTTCTATTTCATCTTTACTTAATTCCTCATTACTTGTGAGTTTGTGCACATATTTATTTGTTATATCTTATATGGGTTATTCTACATCAATATAAATCAAATACAATGGTTATTTGAAAAGTAGGCTCAGTTTCTATATAGTGCAAATATTTAGAGGGAGAGTGACATTATACTTGTAGAGCCGTAAATTGTGAGTAAATACGTTTCTGGCAATGTAAGAGAAAAAAATCATTTAACAATCTGTTCATCTGTAGAAGGTATTCAAAATGGCTGCTGCCATAGAAAGTTCTGCCCGTTGTAAGTTATGTTCACTTTGTTGTTTCTATAAACTTTTGACACTGCCGCTACAGGCGGAACACTCGTCATATTTATATAATTATGCTGGTAATAAAACTTATTTCATATTTAAACACTATTTATTACTTCACATCTTTCTTAAAACAAAACTCTAAACAAAGAACTGAGAAAAAACTAAAACAATTACAAATCATCTGTTAATTTATATAATGTTCTTTTTCTTTTTTTTTTTTCATAGAGGATTGTCATAGAGTATTATATTATTGCATTCACAACATACTCCCACCTTTTGAGTTATGGTTTAACTCAAAACATTAAAAATAGTATATTGTTAAAAGATTAATCAACAAATTTTTGTGGAAGCTTAATTTGTCTGCCACTTCTTAAATATGTCACAATTTTATTTTCTTTTGTCACATTATCTTCTTCCAGGTGTAGTTCATGTTCATTGGTTTTTGTCACTTTTGGTTTAATCTTTTCTTTTAATTGTTCTTGGATGGTTTCTTCTTGCATTTCAAGAGGATATAGTCTTTGTATTGGTCTCAATAAACTTCCAAAAGCAGTCTTCAATTGCACTAATCTACACACTCCATCTCTACTAATGATAGTCTTTTCTATCAGTCCTATTGGCCAATCAATTCTTTTTTTATTTTCAACTTCAATCAGTACTAATTCTCCAACTTTCAACTGTCTGCCGTTTTCTTACTTTTTAAAGCTAATTGTCCTAAATACTCAATCCTAAATCTTTTTCGCAATGCTTCTCTCAGGTGTTGTCGATAACGTACTCTCTTGTTAAGACTTTTTGTATTTACATGGTCACAATCTGGAACTCCAATTTCTTTTAAGTCATGTAAAAACATATTTGGAGTAATAGCAGTTAGGTCTGAAGAAGTTTCAGATAAATATGTCAAAGGTCTAGAATTCATGATACTTTCACAATCACATAAGATTGTCTCCATTTCCTCATAATCCAATGACGTTTTGCCCAAGGTTTTGCGTAGCAACTGTTTCATGAGTCGGATGAGTCGCTCCCACCATCCGCCCCACCATGCAGCAGAGGGAGGGTTAAACCTCCAGTCAATTTGTTGGCATGAGCTATATTTTAAGATAGCATTCCAATCTAGAATTTTAAATGCCTTTTCTGTACCTGTGAAATTGGTACCATTGTCACTATATATTATTGATGGTCTTCCTCGCCTTGCAATAAATCTTCTAAGTGTATCTATAAATGCTTCGACAGAAAGAAACTTTACTAACTCCAAATGAACAGCACGGTATACTGCACAAGTGAATATGCAGATCCAAACTTTACTGCCATCTCGTAGAAACAAAGGTCCCGCAAAATCAATTCCAACCACTTCAAATACTGCGGCATCTCGTACTCTACTTTCAGGTAAGGGTGGAGTGATTGTTTCTACATTTTTTGAATTATGTCTCTGACAAGGAATACATTTTTTCAAAGTATTACTTATTGTTTTTCTTCCTCTCAATATCCAATAGTTTTCTCTTAATAAACTTAAGAGACCTTGAACTCCCACATGACATGATCTCTTATGTATTGTAAGAATAAGAATATCTACAATGTCATGTTTTGATGGTAGAACAACAGGAAATTTAAAATTTTCCAAATCCTTTCTTTCTGTTAATTTTGTCTTTAGCCTTATAATACCATCAGCAGCCATAAATGGTGACAATGAAGCCAATTTAGGGTCCCTTATTCCTTCAAATGATTGCTGTTGAACAATTCTAATTATAAAATTGTTAGCTTCAATAATCTCCTTACATGACAAAACTTTACTCACACACTTTTCCTTCTTTGAGGGGTTACAATTATGAATAAATCTCAGCAACCATGCAAAAACACACACAATCTTATCAAAATCATTTGAAAAGTAATAAAACCAATCTTTTGGGTAATTATTACTTAAAAGTGAAGGTGTAGGTCCTTTCTTTTTTTCTAAAGAAATTAATTCTTCGTCAGGTTCAGGTTCATTTGATGGCCAGGTATCTTCAGGCAACTTCAACCATGACGGGCCCTCCCACCATCTGGAACTAATCAACCTGGAAACTGAACATCCTCTACTGGGCAAGTCTGCTGGATTCATAGTGCCGGGAATGTGCCGCCAAGATGTTCTGGAAGTGAGGCTGCAGATTTCTTCAACTCTATTTCTAACAAATACTCCCCAGTTTTCTTCTCTTTTAATCCAAGCTATTACTGTAGAAGAGTCACTCCAATAAAAAAATTTAATATTACATTCAAATTTGTTTTCATCTCTTAATTCTTGCACTACTGAAGAACCTAATCTAGCACCTATAGTAGCAGCCATTAGTTCAAGTCTGGGTATTGTCATCTTCTTTACAGGTGCTACACGTGACTTTGCCTGGATTAGCTGTAATTGAATACATGTACTAAGTTCAAAACGCATAAATACTGCTGTTGAGTACGCAAATTTGCTGGCATCACAAAATATGTGAACTGATACAGAAATGATTACGTCATCCACACCTTGTAGCCATCGTGGAATCTTCATCTCTTTTAATTGATCGAGTTCCTGAAACCATATATTGAATCGTTGTTTGATTTCTTCTGGTACTTCTTTGTCCCACCCACAATTATCTTTCCAACATTCCTGCAATAATAACTTAGGGCATATGGAAATAGGACAAGTGAATCCAATAGGATCGAACAATCTGTGTGCAGTGGACAATATAACACGTTGTGTTACCAAGTTCTCTTCTAAATTTACTATTTTATGAAAACTCACAGAAATTGTGTCTTCTTTCTTGTCCCAGGTGAGACCTAGGACTGAAGCCTCTGTCTTTTCTTCCAGACCAGGTTCAGTATATTCCCATCCTCGCAGCTCAAACTTTCCCAAAGAAAATATTTGTATTGCTTCTGAAATGAACTGTTTCAAATCCCTTTCATTATTTACACCTGTAACACAGTTATCAACATAGAAACTTTTAAACAACTTTTCTATTGTACATTTAGAAAATTGATTGTCTTCAGCACACGGTACTAAATACTTCTGCAGGTGGTAGTTGATGACGGCATTGAGCAAAAATGGACTACTTGAGACTCCAAAAACAACTCTTCTATGTCGGAAAATCTTGAGTGATCCATCTGTGTTTTGCCACAGAAATCTTAGGAAATCTCTGTCCTCTTCATACAAACTTATTTGCAAAAACGCCTTTTTTATGTCAGCGATAACTCCTATTTTATAAAGTCGAAAACGTAAAAGCAAAGCTGGTATTATTTCAATTAAGTTAATACCTATTTCCAAACACTGATTAAGGGAATAGTAACCCTTTTCTTTAGACGAGGCATCAAAAACCGGTCTTACTGCAGTGGTGCTGTTTTCTTTTATCACTGGTCTATGAGGTAAATAGTGACCTTCATCCCATTTGCTTATTGGGATTTCCTCAATAACACCATCTTCCAGCCAATCTGAAAACACATTGTTATATACATTATATAAACTTTCATTTGTTAGCTTTTTCACTGAGTTTTCAAGCCTTTTTTTTGCAAGATTGAAATTTCTTGGAACTTCTGGGTGGTCTTCGGACCAAGGTAATTTGACTTCATAGCGTCCTTCTTCATTTACTCTCACAGTTTCCAAAAATTGTGTTTGAACAGAATGTTCAATTTCTTGTTTGCTTCTGGTCTGTAGTGGGTCTTTTATACCTAAAACATCCATTTCCCACAGCTTGCATATTGAATTACTTTGTACAAACATAGAAAGTGCTGTCATAGAACTAAATTCTTTACTTTCTTGAAATTTTCCTGTCAAAACCCATCCTAAATGAGTTTCAAGGGCTATAATACCACAATCTAGAACCTCTTTTCTTCCAGTTAGAAGTTTCCCATATATGTCAGCCCCAATTAATATCTCAATTGGACTGTCTGCATCCTGAAACAATTTAATACCTCTTTCCATCAGTTCATCAGTCCATCTTCCTGGTTTCAAGGCAGGAACATAAGTACAAATATTTATTTCACTAAGTGCCTTGAAATTACAAGAATATGTTTTATCTATACTTTGTAGTCTGACTTTGTAGCATGCATGATTGCGAGGCTTAGTGACCTCTCCTCCAAACAGGCCATGTAATAATGTTTCTTCACCACAAGTGTCATATTTCATTTTTTCAACAGTCGATTTCCTTATGTATGACCTCTGGGATCCACTGTCAAAAAGTAAACGCACATTGAGTTCTTTTGTGTCACTAACAGCCTTGACAACAAGAGTTTGCATGTAAACCTGATTGCCATTCACATTGGACAAGGAATTCTCAAAATTGGGCTCAGCTTCTTTTTCCTCGCATTTAGGTTTAATGTTAGACCTATTAAAATTATTCTGCAACTTTGAACACATAAGTGGTACATGTTTTCCATTACAAATAATACATTTAACAATAGCTCTGCAATGTTTACTTAAATGTCCTACTTTTGTACAAGAAAAGCAACACCTTTTGCTAGTAAGAATATTCTGCCTTTCTTCTAAAGACATGTCCCTAGCTTTAAAACAGTTTTCACTTAAATGACCACCGTCACAAAACACACACATCGATAACTTCGTCTTATCTGTGCTTACTGTAGACGTATTTGATTTTACATTTACAAGGCCAGCTGCTGTAACATTGCTGGTAGGCCTTCTTGTATTTTTAATATGCTTATCTTTACTTGCAAAGTCTCTTTTATATGAACTCGTAGGATTATCACCTGTTGATACTTTTGTTTTTTGTAAACCAAATCCCTGTTTAGCTAAGTTTATTCTTTCTTCTCCCTCCACTTCAATTTTCAAAAAATTCATTAGGCTATCTAGCCTACTTTTACTTTCTGACGCGGTCTCGTCCTGTTGAGAGTTAGGCCTACTTCTCTGCCAAGCTATTAATAAATCCTCCCTGAGACAAGATTCTACTAATGGGAAGAGCATAGCAGCGTACTTCTCCTTTGTTACACCTAAAGTTTCTAAACACCTTAGTTTTGACTCAATTTGATCATAAAGTGAGGAAATAGTAATTTTACTTTCACTGCTATTTAATGTTATTACAATTTTCAAGATTTCTCTTATGTAAAACTCTACTAACAGGTCATCTTTGGCAAAGCGAGATTTTAAATGTTCAATAGCCTGTTCATAACTACGTCCACATGGGGGAAAACTCTCGACAATTTCCCTAGCCTTAGTATTAGGGATAGTCGCTTGCAGGAGATACTGATACTTGTCATCAGAATCAATACAGGGGTCTTCATGGATTTTCTTAAATTGGCCCCAAAACGGCAACCAATCACTAATATCACCACCAAACTTTTTAAACTCAAGTGTGGGTAACTTAAATTTACGTTTTTCTACATTCACACTAGTATCTGTCTTAGGCCTAGCCTTGTCAATAGCCTGTTCAACTAAATACTCAACTATTTTAAACTTGCCTGAGTATTCATCGGCAGATTCTACCTCATTTTCTAAAACTTCAGTAGATGCATTTTCATTTAGTAAAACTTCAATAATTTCTCGGTCTAAGACCTCCAATTGATTATGTTTTTCACGTAATAGCTCTAAATTAGCTTTTAACAAAATCACATCATCTTCATTTTTTATGGATTCTAATAATGTATTGTGTAAACGTGAAAATCCAGTTCTAAACAATTTTCTTTTCTTTTTCAGAGCATCCATTATAAAATACTTACTAATGGATCATAGATTTTAACTGTAACCAAATTATCATCCTGTCACGGTCGCCATATGTTATTTCTATAAACTTTTGACACTGCCGCTACAGGCGGCATATTTATATAATTATGCTGGTAATAAAACTTATTTCATATTTAAACACTATTTATTACTTCACATCTTTCTTAAAACAAAACTCTAAACAAAGAACTGAGAAAAAACTAAAACAATTACAAATCATCTGTTAATTTATATAATGTTCTTTTTCTTTTTTTTTTCATAGAGGATTGTCATAGAGTATTATATTATTGCATTCACAACACACTTATTTGATTTTCCAGACAAAAAAATAAATGCAGCAAATATTCACCATGTAGTGTTTATGAACCTTATTTATGGTATAAAAGACAGTGGTATTATGAATCGTGATTATGATTCAAATAAATACGGTTGATTTGCGAGTCAGGTACAAATATTTCGAGTCAGATGAAAAATAATTCGAATTATGCTACACATTTGTTTGAAGAGGCCATACACTGCAAGAAATGAAAAATAGAATGAATATTAATAATTAGAAATATTTACTTAAACAGGCAACATTTCAACAGCTACGTTATCCCCTTCAGGCCTAAAATTCATAAGTACAAATTAAAATTGTGGTTACAATTAAATATGTGATAGGTTGTAATTTTTATATTAATAATATTTTAAAACATTTTGACGTTTCTCATTTTAGTGGTTTTTGTAATGTTTTATAATTATAAGAAATTTCATTCTAGCTAAGTTTATTTGTGAACTATTATTATTACTGTTGGTAAATTTAATTGTGTACTTATGTATTGTAGGCCTGATGATGATAACGTAGCCGTTATTGAAACGTTGTCTCTTTAAATCAATATTTCTTCCTGACTTGCACAACAACCGAAATTATTTAAACAGTGGTATCATTGTTTCTACACATGAAGAGGAGAGAAGTAGCCGTCGAAGTGTGCCAAGACTGATCTGATTCAGATATTTAATGCAAAAGTTAATGAAAACTGAAAGTCAACAATATCAGATCTTTACGGATTCATAGTGTTCTTGGTTAGGTCATTACTGGTAATAAAATGTGGGTCGTGTATGTGAACACAGACAACAAAACCAGTTTAACAGACTGGGGACTCACTGATTCACTAAACAAACCAAGAAAATGCGGTCAGACATTCTCTACAAAGAAGGTTTTGGCAACTATCTTTTGGGATAGGTAACTTGTTCAGGTGGTAGATTTTATGGAAAGAGAGCTCACAATGCTCCAGTCTCCTGTAAAACCTTACTAAAAAATACAGGTAGGAAAGGATAAATGTAATAGAAAGCTGAGCTCAAGCATCTTGCTCTTATATCACAATAAACAATACCGCTGCCTTTATGCAATAACTGATAAACCAATGGTAATGTTTTACCACCCTCCATATAACTATGACACTTTGAAGATGATTGTGGCTAAAGACGCCCATTTCATTTGTATCTAGCAGGTTAGTCTTAAAAATAAACCTCATAAATTATAGTTTGTTTTATTCTATAAATAATAACATACCTGTAATATATCTAAACTACTTTCATATCTATTTTCAAAAAAAATTTGTACAAGTTAATACAGTTTTATCTAAAGAATAATAATAGCCATTAACTTGAACATCTTGAAAAATTGTGTGAAGATGGTCCTCCGAAACTTCTAGTAAATATCTAAACTTATTAAGATGTAGAAAGTAGATGGAGTGGAGTCCTAATCAGCCATTTAAACAAAAACAATTTTATTAATATATTAAAATTCTACTTGAATAAAAGTTAACCGAAACCATTTGCCACAGAATGTGCCATTGGAAATGATTTGTACATTGAGCATTTATTGTACTTTTGTACAGATATAAAGACTAAGTTAACATATTTACTGATATGTCTTTGGACCTTGCTCATTACACAGGTAAGCCAGGTTTCTCTAACCAGAGATCAGGAGAGCAATCCCTGAGCACTCCCATCTTCAGTCTAGACAAAGAAATTTAATAATTAACACTGCAATAGCTTCTTGTCTCATGCAGGAGGAGTCTTACGTGTATATTAACTCAATGTCAGGTATGCAAACCTGTCTGTAAAAGCCCTACTGGATACTATTTTCAAATCCAAGAAATATACAATTCATTAAAGAAGTTCAATATTTCAACGGATACCAGAACATGTTTTCCAGTGAATCACCTACCCCAGTTGCGAAGGATGTATTGAATTTGTACCCATAGTTAGAAAACACAGAATGGGAAATGTGTGACGGAGAAAACTTTCCAAAACTCTAGATAGGAAATTTGATTGATGCTACAACAGGTAGAGAATTATACTGCACTCAGGAAGTTCCAACAAACATCAAAATCTATAATGGCTTCTAACACATGCAGCAAATTCTACTGCAAGAGCAATAATGGGTTAAATCAGGGTTGTCAAAATTACAAAGATGGGGGGGGGGGGCTGACAATTATTCTTTGGGCCAAACCGCAGGCCTCACCAATGTGCAGTGAAAGGTTCGAGAAAAATTTATGTAGGAAATGAAATTAAAATTACTGCCCGGGGGGGGGGGGGGGACTTTTTTAGAATGAGATGCAATATGGTGAACTTTAAGGCAGTTAGATGGCTTCAATTGACTGATACACTGATCCAATTTTGTATAACTTTTTAAAATAATTATTTCTTTTTAGGTTTGAAAAACTGTTGCTGGGCCACACAGAATAGACCTGTGGGCCACCAGTTGGACAACCCTGGGTTAAATAGTGTTATCAAATGATAGCCATCTAGCTAAAGGCTTGGACCAAGAAGTATGCATATTTATTTACTCATTTTCAATTAAAAACGCCAATAAATAAATAAAAACATAAATAAATAACTCTACCCGAAGTCACAAAACAATTCTTTACTATCATGTGCATTTCAATGACTTATGACACTACTACAAATTTACAACTGCAACTAAACAGGAGACAAATAGTACGCCTTATTTATGCATCTATACACATATCTCTTGAATTCTGTAGTCCATTACGGTCGGTGAAACATAATCATTCACTTTTACATTAGTTTATGACTATCTGAACTTTAATTTTGTAAAAACTTACTGAGACAGAACGATTTCGATTGCTCCATGGCGATTTTCATGAGTGTCTAAATTTTCCGCTTGGAGTTGTTGTTAGGTGAAGCGGTAACAGTTTTAAAGGCAGGTTTTCGATAGAATCAAAGAGTATGTGTGATTGAATTGGGTTCGTTCGTTTAATATGTTTGTATTTTGTAAATTTCATATTGTTCTACTGTGTTGAGATGTGGTCATTTTGTGTTTATCTGTGAGATTTCTAGGTTATAGTCGCCTCTTAACTTAACAACTCCAGACTGAAAATTTAGACACTGATGAAGATCGCCACGGAGCGATCGAAAACGTTCTGCCCCAGTAAGTTATTATAGATATACATTTATACGTGTACATTGATACATTTTTAGTAACTGATGATGATGACGAGTCATTGAAATGTGTATGACCATTAAGTATATTGTCTTGTGAGTTCGTGAGCAGTTATTTATTTACTTATAACCTCAACTCACAATCCAGCACATTTATTACTTATAAGAATGCCA
Source organism: Prosapia bicincta (assembly GCA_036971475.1). Lineage (NCBI taxonomy): Eukaryota > Metazoa > Arthropoda > Insecta > Hemiptera > Cercopidae > Prosapia > Prosapia bicincta. The sequence continues at coordinate 3,177,849 of JBAIZL010000384.1, read as the reverse complement.
ATGGTCGTGATTTATTTGTTAATGCTGCTTGACAATTATTATTTATAGAATCTATCTGTCATCACACAGGTGCCCACTCTATCTCATTTTAATCTTGCCTCTTGAAATACTTAAATTGCATTAGCCATTTGTATTTATAATGAAATCTTCAATATTGGTTCCAGCCTACTAATGTGTGTTACTTTGGGATCCTGATATTTAATAGAATAATTTTTACAGAAAAAAAATACTAAAAAAATTTAGTGGACAAACAATATGTTAACTATTGTAAAATTAGGGCACAAGGTGCTGATACAAGACCTGAAATGAATAGCTTAATGAGATCTTAAACCAACTTCAAATATCTTCTTGGAAGTTACATGGATATAAAACCACGTTGGTAAGAGAAAAAAACAATTTTTATTTTTATGTTTATTGGGAAAAGTTCCTCCACGAGATCATAGTAGCAAACATGTTACAGTATCTAATAATGTTTGATTACAGTTTTTTCTTAAAATAAACATTTTATTCTATCTTTTTTTGTTACTTTTAACATAACTTCTGTATTATTCAAGTTTTCCTTAACTGAAACAGTATCAGCCCCTATTACTTCAGATAATTGTAATTCTACTGTATACTTACAAAAGTATAAACGATTTTTTTATCAGAAGCATTCTTCAGTTTGTTGTAAATAAAGAAGCTTAGATAAAAATTATAAGAAAAACCATGTTAGAACTTGGCGAGAGATTGGAAAATGTAACAGAGCCAAAACTTTCTTCAGTTACTTTGACACCTTAAGTACTACTTTCAGCATTGTGTTTACCTAAGTTTTGCCTAAGTTAACAGCCAACCAATATCGGGTCCAATGACTGTTGCTAAATATTTCCACTTTGTTGTAAATCTTCTTTGCACTGAATTAAATTTCAACATGTGAGAAACCAATAATCACTCAAGACTAATAATATTCATTCAGTAAAAACTAATATTATTTTCATCAAAAGAGACCTAGTTCAGGTGTTTTCAGATTAAATGATCCAAAAGCCATGGTATAAGAAATTTGACAAAGGAAAAATGTATACTGATAAAAACTAAAGCAGGTTATTAAAAAGACACAAGGAAATTAGTGATTATGCAGATGGATTAATTACTTACCCAGACTATAAAAGTTTTGCGTGTGGCTGTAGTCCAAACTCCAAGTTATAACTTTAACTAGATTGCTCCAGCCATGATCAATGCCTTGTTTCATACACATTTCACAGAGATTAAGTAACTTCATGTAAGCTTCTTCTTTCTGTTATTTAATTGAAAAACATCAGAGAAAATTTAAAAAAAAAATACTTCTCTAAACTATGCAAGCTTTCTCTTTATATAATTTAATTGAAAAATCAACAAATAAAATACTTCTAGGAACTATTAAAAGTTCAAATGTAATTTAGAAGATACGAGGCATGTTTCTAAAGTAAGTACCGTTTTGTAATTCCACTATTGTAGTGCTGTGGTCGGCAACCGCTGTGTACCAGTATCTGTGGTAAGCCACAGCCACCATTACGGATCTGTTCGTCAATGTTAAATGTTGTTTACACATGTTTCAACCTCAGACCATGTGTTTACAAAATGATTCCTCAATCGAAAATGCTGCTGACTATAAAATACGCAATGTGATATGTTGTCTAAGGCGATTGAAGACGTGAAACAGCTGACATTCATCACAAGATCTGTAAAATGTATGGAGAAAACGTCTTAAGTGATGGGATGGTAAGGAAATGGATGGAAACCTTTAAGATGGCCGTTCGAATGTGCAAGTTGAGGAGCGAAGTGGGAGAACAGATGTTTTACAATTTTATTGTTAACTTGTGAGTTTCCTCAAGTGTCAAGAAGTATGATTTACAAGACTGTGACAAAATGTTTGAAGAACTGAAACCTATGTTCAAGCTGGGTTCCGAAAATGCTGACGGAAATGCAGACATACAGCAGATTTCTTTAAAGACGGTAATCAAAAGTGGGTTGTGCGATATGACAAATGTTAATATTGATGGAGATTGTGTTGAAAAATAATCTAAGGTACAGGCTTTCATATTAAAATAATTTTGTTATGCTAAGTCAACTGTTTTTTTTTTAAATTCCAAAACGGTACTTACTATAAAAACATGCTTTGTATAAGAAAACTATAGTCAAAGTACATTCTATCAAGCAAAACATAATTTTTAAAATTAAAAAAAAAATTAACTAAATTAAACTTTATTTTGCAATTCCTTCTATTAGCTGACACTCTCCTTATATATATCTTGTACAAATTTTCAATCGTTAATAAAATACGTTTTTATTCATCCAGTCAAGTTCAAATACATTTTTTTAAACCTATTTAGAATGACAATTGATGTTAATACAGTTTATTCAAATTTAAACCTGAAGTGGATGACAATTGATATTAATAAAGTTTTTTTCATTAATTAAATTTTAAAAAAATTGTTGTCCCTGTTGTATTTGAACTGAGTAAATACATGTTTGAAATACATGTGAGTAATCCATGTTTGAAATACATGTTTGAAATATCATGTTTGGTTATTTTCCATGAGTGTTTAGTGTCCATGAGGTGATTTGCGAAGCTGGATTCAATAGTAGTGTGCAGTGCTTTATATTCATTAGTAGCGCTTTTGTGGTCTTTATATTTTTCGGCGAAAGATCTGCCTGTTTGTCCAATATAGAACTTATTGCAGTTGTTTCATTGTAGTTTGTATAAATCTGGGTTATTGTATGTGTAAGTATTGTTATTAATGCAGTGTCTGATACCCGTTTGGTTTTTATTTGTTGTTCTGTAAGCTACTTTGTATCCTGCCTTTTTGAATTGGTGTGCTATTTTATTTGTGAGTTTGTTTATGTATGTGATGAATTTGTTCGTGTTTGTGTTTTTGTTGTTTCAAACAACAACAAACGAGCAAACAAATAATAACATGAGCATCCTCCACACATGCAACAAAGGCCATAAATTAAACACACTAGAACAATATGAAATAAACAGACATAGCAAAACACATAAGAATGACATCCTAAATGAACAAACACAACACAGATCACACATACTCTCCGATCACATTACTTCAAACTTTCAAAAATTGGAGAAAGAAGCACAACTGCAGAAGTCGTAAGACAAAAACATTTCCTCCAAGTGTAAGTTAACAGTTTAACAACCATTAGTTAACAAAAAGTCTGGTCGCAAGTAATATCAAAGTGTAATAAGTAATTAACAACCAGCTCGTCATGAACAGCAACAAGTTTTCAATATGTAATACATCGTATTAATTGTTCGATTTTAACTTACAATTTCAAAGAGTTCATTTTTATTTTTAAAATTCCGAACACAGTTATTGAAATGTACACATGAAAATAACAATGATATTAAGTTATACGTAAGAGAAACTACTTAATAATATTAACATGACATTTCTAGGTCACTGTGGTTTACTGCATCCATTGCAATAGCTTCACTGTTGGCACTATAGAGATACCTGACAGTACTGTCACCCACACTGAATGGTCTAGTTATTAATTAAAAAAAAAAAAACTATTCAAAGGGAATTAGTAAATGAACTTTATATTTTACTTATTCAATATTCTTTTATTTGCTATTGGTTACAGAATCGCTAATGAATTGCTATAAATTTACTTATTTTTTGTTTCAGTAATATTACTTTAACATTACATGAACTATTTACTAGTAATGTATGTATTGTAATAACTTATTACTAAACTAAATCAGAAAAATATTTATTTTACCTATCTGAAATAAATTAAATGAAATTACTCTGATTAGAACCTCAAAGATTAAACATGAAAAGTATAAAATAAATTTTTTTAAATAAAATAATATGTTATAAATAAGTTCACATGAACTCACAAAACATACACTTTATTGACATACATGGTTTAGTGACTTATGTCACCTTTATCATCATCAGTGAGACTACTACAAATTTAAACTGTATATATTTTTATTTATGTAGTAGAGTCAGCTCCATTGACTTGAGTGTCATACTTTTAAGTAATAATTGAGCTGGCTTGTGAGTTAAGGATATAAATAAATAAATAACTGCACACAAACTCACTGATAGTGCCACTGATGATGGCATAAGTCATTGAAGCTTGTATGTCAACAAAGTATATTGTTTTGTTAGTTCACGATAAGTTATTTATTTATTTATAAACTGAATTCACAACCCAAAAATATTATTACTTATAATAAAATATGATTTTTATAGTGAAATGACAGATTTTTATGTTTCTTCAGAAAAAATGCTCTTAATAAATATGCAAAAATTCTAATTAATGTTAAGAAGGACACTAATAAATTAGCCAGTATTTATAATCCTTTAGTCATAAAGCTTAAAAACTCTTAAGGGTTCTAGTTGTTGATGCACCAGATGTCTAGTAATGATTTAATTTTACAGGTTATAGTACTGATATATGTATGAGAGTTTTTTTGACACTTTTTAATTAATTGTTTTATAATTTTTATGAATTTTATAATATTTTATAATATTTATGTAATTATCATGAACTATCACGTTTTTTAAATTATTTGATTTATTTGTGTTGTTGTTTTGTTAGTTTATTAGTATTAATAACTTAATGTACATTGTAATGTTTTTCACTTTAGACATATTTTTAATAAATCAAAGTTTCCTGACTCATGTATCCACCAAGTTTTTATTTAACAGAAAAGTTTGGGAGTGTACACCTCATCAAACAAAATTATTTATTGTAATTTTGATAATAAACTTTGTACATTTTTCCTTGAATGATAAAAATCCACTTTTATTGTAATTTGATCTACCGAAATGTTTTAGCAAAATTCTTAAACTTTTAACTTTCTGTCCTGACATATTACAAAATACAAATTGAGGACATACTATTACTATTATAATGCAATTTTTTAAAATGATAATTTGGTCCTAATATAACCTGTTTATTAACTTTTTATAATGATTCATAATAGAATAATTATACTTACAGGCTCAGTATCTGTATCAACATCTGACTCATTGGTCGAAAGAAACATTAATAATGTTTGAGGTGCTGATTGTATACCAACTGCCACCCACTGCATCGATTCTTTCAAAAGTTCTGTAAATGCAATCATAAATATTAAAGCCAGGTTAGGTTAAAACACAACTTAGTCTGAAATTTTGAACAAATTGCAAACATATATATTTAACACATACATTGAGTGGATAATATTAAATTCTGAGTGTTAGATTAGTTTGGGCTAGTGAAAAATGCTTCTAATTAAAAAAAAAAACAGTGGTAACTAATTAATTGTTAAGATAAATATACCTGAATAATAAACAATTTATTAGCAATAATTAATATAATTGACAATAAACCCAAAACAACAATAGAAGAATAACAATAATCAATTTACACAACTATATTATATTACAAACTAATTTATGAGTTTAACTCTACGGAATTAATCTTATATAATTTTATAAATTAGTTATTTGATTATTAATATTGTATTGTGATCAATTGTGGCATTGTCAAATTGATTATATCCTTAACTATAATATAGCGACAGTCCTCATCGAATATGACTACCAAATCATTTACAACAAAACTCTTGGTCATTCAATTAATTGCGTCAGAAATCTTTTAAATATACTGAATTTGTGTTGGTAAGTAAACTTCTTTAAGCTATAAATAAAAAACTTGAAAAGAAAAGTTATTGTTAAGCATACACAATAGTTTTCCTGTTGTAAAACTTATTTTATATAAACTATTCCAAATACAAGAAAACATTCAAGATACAGTGATACAATTTTCACAAACCCTAGTAATTTCAAGAGCTTTTAAAGGTGACTAGTTACTAAATTCATACTTGTAAGGAAACTGCGTTCTATAGTATATATATTTATATTTAACTAAGCAACACTGTATTCTTGTATTCACTTATCCTTAAATTTTCGAGAACTATTAATTGGACGGTGTTATCCATCACTACACTAAGAGCCAAAAATTATTTTTAAGATATTGCCTTTTCCAAGTTCATACGCTGTTAAAAATTAGTATACATCTTTATTTTGTTTTGAACAACCTAATGCTGGAATAGCGTGAGGAACGTTTTTGTATTATAGTTTCAATGTTTCTCCACCAGAATGTGTAGTTATCTTATTTTTCAAGAAATGGCGCTAGGTATACTGCATCAATTGCATGCTCTTATTTTCAGTACTCCTTAGAATACTGGCGATTCTTGTAGTAGGCAGGTGTGTGAGAATTCCGTTGTCATTTGGTATAACAGTACTGTTCTATCTTCGGTTTCATTGCACTGTGGGTTAGTTTTGTGTATTAAGTTAAATAATTCATAATTTTTTATTTTATTTATACTTGTTCATTTATTATGTTATTTTTGTGTTTATAGATTTGCATTTGTTTCCAGATTGTCATTTTTAAGCCTTTTTGTGTTTTTTTTCTTCTGTGTAGAATGTATGAATATTTTTGATGACTTGTGTGGCAAACTTTGAATTGTGTTTGGTTTGATGCATGCTTTAAGGTGTTATTTACACCTTAAATGTTATTTACACTTTTTGTTTGGTCAATGTACTGTTACGGTCTGAGTTAAGATTTTACTCTATTTGTGATTGCTTATTATTTACAAATTAAATATATTTTCAATATATTCAAGATATATTGATTCTCCTGCAATATAGGAATCAAATATTGGCACAACTTTCTTGTACTTACCTACTAAAAAAGTCAGCAAATCCAGTACTAATAAGAGAAGTTGATAATCTTCAGAACAAGATGGTGTTGTTACAAGAAAACGATGGAATGTGTCTTGCCAAGGCAATTGTGTTAGTTTTTTGATACTAGCCACCCATCCTAATTCTAAATAGCTGTAACATTAAAATAACAATTTAATTTAAATAATGACAGGTGTTCATTGAAATTATTTATTTAAGCACTTAATTGAGTACAAAGTGACAACATTGAATTTGTCATGAATTATATAACACACTTTCTCAATCAAAACAACTTTCTTTATTACACTTGTTTGTTTATCTTGGCAAAAAAACCACTACATACTGATTTATTCAGCAGATGCGTTTCATGCTAGGTCAGCACATTTTTCAATGCTGTGAATTACTGACAAGACTGTTGCTCAGGTGTATTGTGTTGGTGTGAGTCTGTGGTGTATTATTGTTCATAGAGTAGTTGTTAATTTTGTGCTCAAATATAGTTTATGATTGGGAGTGTGTTTTATCATTTAGAATGTGTTGTGGATAGTATTTATGGTGTTTATATATCTCATAGTTTTCTACTGTTAAGTTTTTTGCTTTTATTGATATAATGTAGGACTTTTAGATTGGTGTCTATGTCAGTCTGTGAGTGTAGTGTGTTTTGTATGTGTATGACAAAATTTGATTTGCGTTGTGTCTTTCTTATCTGTTTTACGTATTCTTCGTATCTTGTGGTAAATGTTCTCCCCGTTTGTCCTATGTAAAAGCTGGGACAGTTGTTGCATGTAATCTTGTACACGCCTGCCCTGTCGTATTTATCCTGGTGTGTTTTTGAACTGTGTTTGTGTTTTTTAATTGTGTTGGATGTTATAAATGTTACTTTGTATTTAAGTTTGCAGAACGTGGAAGCTTTTTTTGCCAAGATAAACAAACAAGTGTAATTTTTATAAAAACCTCAAGATGTACAACACAAAAACTGCAATTATATATATAAAATTAATAAATTAAAAATATTTCAAAAACAAGAATACTTTTAATGAATATATTTATTCAAAGCTTTTCGCCGATAAAATAGTACCAGCATCTTCAAGAAAATAATTATCTAATAAAATATTTTTACAAAATTAAATCATATGTGCTACAAACGACCATATGTTTATAAGTATTGTACTTTATGTAATTTTTTCTATAACATCAATGAACTTATAAATAGTTTGGTGCCTTGATCTCACTTGAATTTGTTCATCAATTAATTTGTCTTTAACTTTATGTTTATAAATTTCCAATGTTTCAAATATATTCATTTTTAATCCTTTATTTAATTCTTTTATTAATTTCATATTTTCTATTTCCAGAAACTCGTGTCCATTATTAATACAATACGTAGCTAAATCTGATTTGTATATGTTTGGTTTGATATAAGCGTTTAAATGTTCTTTGTATCTTTCTTTTAATTTCTTTTTTGTTTGTCCTACATATAATTTATTACAAGTTTGACATTTTATATTATATACTCCATTTCTTTCGTGCACATTATTTTGATTTTTGTTATTGTTTATTAAATTTTCAATTTTATTATCAGTTTTATATGTAATTTGTAAATTTACAAATGTGATTATAAAATAATGTGATTCTACTGTACAATTTATTGTAAACTAGAAATCATAAATTACCATCTTAATTTGTGAATGGCTTCTGAAGCACTTTTGTGCGTTGTAGCATTCTGAATCTTGTACAATAATTTTTGGCAGTTGAACGAGATCGCTGAATCTTGAATACGGCGGAGTGATTGTAAAGGAATACAAAGATCTACAGGGAGATCGCCAGGTAAATTTGTCCATTCAAGTACTTTGTCAATGCCACCTTCCTTTACCACTGCCCAATGGATTCCAAGTAAAATTTGACTAGGTTTCTTTCCCACAAGCTCTCCTAAAATTAAATACCTCGATTATAACCATTCAAATAATAGACAATATTTTTAAAAATACACTAAAACAGAGAATATCCCTAGTTTTAAATCTAAATCTAAAAACTGGAACTAGTATTTATTTTAGTATTTAGCATGGTAGCAACATTTCCAAACAAATTAGGCTAATAATAATATTTAAATTCATATTATCATGAATAAATCATGGATTGAAAAGTGTTTTAGTTTGACTGAACAGCACATCTTGATTATAATGTACAAGGTTCAACCAAGCATATAGCAGACTTAACCATTTGCTAGTCTGGTAAAATAAAAATAATAATCCAAAGTAAAGTTAATTTTAAACAATATTATAAACAATATAAATAGTCATTAAAAATAATAATAAAATGTAATTAAAAGAACCCATAAGAAGAGTGATATAAAGTTATGAATTGTACTTAAACATATTCTATTCGACATAAAACCTGTTAAAATTATAACTAAGGATGGACCGACACTTGCCTATATGATATTCTCTGTCAATCAATTTAGTTAATATATTGGTCACATGGGGAAGCCTTTTGAAAGTTTTTGTTTTAATGTAATAGGCTACATAAAACGTTTCTTCTTTGATTTATGAATAGGAGTTTCTGAAAGCATGACAAACATATTGGATAAAAGTAATGAATCATTTAAAATTACAAATATGAACTTCAGTTAACAATTTTAATATAACTTCAGTAATAGCTATTTCAGTTTGCATAGCTGGAGAAATTGGAACTACATTTTTTGGGGGGGGTTTGGTTTCGACATGTATGAAGTGGTGGCGGAGTAGTGGCGGCCAGAGACAGAGGGAGAGTGTGTATCGAGCCCTCCCGAGTGAGAGTGATACAGCAGATCGATATTAGTGGTGACAAACGGACCAGAAATGCTTCCAATTGTTGTTGGGTCATAAATAATAATAATATTTTTGTGATCTCAAATAAACATTTGCTTTAATCATTTAGTTCATTCAAAGCAACTAATACTTGAATAAGACAAAGTTGATAATTCATTATATTTCCTATAAATTACAACACATGTGTATTTTAACAGTAAAAAAAACAAGAATCGGAATCGGCACTTTAATCGATGGAGAATCGAGTATCAACGATTCCTCAATACTAATAGAATTGATAATTTCTGGAATCAAGAATCGGAATTGGCCAATCCCTAATTATAACTAAATAAAGTTTTTTAAGCTAAAGCCAACAATAAAAATTAAAGTGTCCCTAATAACTATAACACAGTTTGCAAAGTGTGAAGTTCATATACACAGGAAAAGTGTGAAAATCAAATAATAAACTCAAATGACAATTCATTTTAAAGATCAAGATACAAAAACAATTAAACTATAGTACAATTTTCAATTATATATTAAAAATTAACAATATAAACAAAAATAGTATGTTAATATTATTCCAGTATAAAAGTAAATTTTCAGATAGAGAGGATCATATAATTTCGGTAGGAGTGGGTTCCCCAGTTGGCCTATAATAAGGATGAACAGTCTAAGGACAATTTACTGCTTGTAAAACTTTTAAAGTTGCACCAGACTTTGTAAAACTATAAAACTTCATGCCTAGAATATACCAGAGCTTCTTCTATCTAGATGTATTCAAGATAGGTCAAGTGACATCCTAGATTTAATATCAAGAAATAATGCAAGATATCTTTATTTAAAACTGTCTGTAAATTTTTCTATTGTACGAGAATTGCCAAAACTTTAAATATTTTCTAACTTAAAGTAAGTTATATCACCCGTAGTAAAAATACCCATAAGACTGTTGAATGGACACCTATCCTTCGATACCGATGGGTATCTTCAACCAACAGCCGTTCCTAGGGAGATCTAGAAGACAAAGGGACTAACAAACAGTATAGGAGCTTTTTCCCCAAAAAAGTGAATATTCAATCATTCTTGTCCACTTTAATAATAAATAACCATGCAAATTTGTTAGCAAATGTTAAAGTTTTTGTTTTAATTTCAACATCACCAACTGGTTTTACCCAGAGTTATTTAAAAATGAGGATAAAATTTTTAAGCACATATGGGACGTAATAAAATAATTAAAATCATTAACAATCATATCTGTATAAAAAACTTTAATGTGAGAGTTATAAATGTTATTAAACTATATAAAGTATGTCAATACGCAAAATAACCAAACTGATATTCGGAAGCAAGGACTATAAGCCTATTATATTGGAAAACCCTGGGTGGGTTAAACCCAGAAGCATGGGTGGTATAAGGCAAATTTTGGTCGTTATTCATGTGTTTTTAAAAATTTCTTAAACTGTCTGTTATAAGAAACCCGAAGTTGTTAAGTTCTACAAATAAGTTACAGTATTACTTTGAAATGGTAGAAAACTTATTAGGATCCTTATGGATTTCATGCCAATGACAGATATGGGTGGAAAATTGGTTATACATCATTTTCTAAACTTGGTCTGTCACCCGCAAGGAAACTGCTAAAAGAGTGTATTGAGAGCTGGAGAGGATATTAAGGTCTTACTGAAATGAAGTACAATCCTCAGGGTTAAAGTCCATACATTGATATAGTCAAGTACGGGACACATTTAGTCTTTATTTATTATATATAACAAAGGTTTTCAAGTAATCAATCTAAGATTTGTGTTAGGTTTATGTATTAAAACAGCTGAAAAAAATGAACACTAAAACATCATAAACAATATTTTAATTATTAACAAGTAATACAAACAAAAAATGTTTAAAGTCAAATCCTAATAAGGTCAAACAAATTATTTTAGTTATTTTTTATTAAATAATTAAAATTAATATTGTAACACTCTTAAAAATAAGGTGTTACATATAAATTCATTTATATATTTGATTTTTATTTAATAATTATATCGTTCCAATATAAAAGAAAATTTTTGTTTTATTGGTGCCCCTTGTGAAGCTAGCATAGATAGTAGCGCCCCTAGCGGGTAAAAATGTAAAATATCGTACGAGTTAGTAACTTGGGTAATTAACTGACATCACCCCATGTGACGTAAGCATGGTCTGATATCGCCTGATCCGATGGACCAATCAAAAAATTCGAAATAATAACCAAGGGTGGGAAATTCCGTTGGCGTGCCCTTGCAGAAGGCCCACTTCTCCAGAGGTTCTTGAACAGAACAGACGTGATGGCATTTTCGGACGTAACCTAGAAATTTATAAGCTTCCAGTATTCAAAATTTAAGATGTCAAGGCCGGTACCAAATTTATTAACGCAACAAAAGAAGAAATCAGAAGCGATTGTTTATGTATTCCAAATAAGTAAAAGTTTATATCATTTTGTATAAGAGCTCTGTGATTCCAGGAGCGATGTGCAGTGAATAGTGATTCCAAAAGCCATGGGCAATGTTTAATATGTGTTTAAGTGTTTTATAAGTAATGTGCACAACCAGGTACGTTTTAGATAATAATAAAGAAAATGTATTTTAATGTTAACTAAGTTGAATTTTAATTGATATACGGTTAACACATGAACGGTAGAAATTGTCCTTTGAATATTCATTTCTAAAAATTTAATTGGAAATCTTAAGTTACTATCTTCTCGATATATATAAATTTTAAAGGTTAATAAGTAATAAAAATGTATGTAATAGTTAGCAGTAATTAAAAGATAATTACTCGACACATTGGTGTCTTTTGTTTTACTGTAATTTGTCACTGATTAATAAATTGTATGACTTTGTATTTTAAAAACTTCCAATTCTTATTTCCCAAGTAACTTCAACTGTTACAATATAAATTAACATAACCTCTGCATTAAAACAGCTGTACTACCACATAACCTATAACATAAAATCAGCTGTTTCATGAAAATGTTGTAACACACTTTAGACGGTGTTACATATTAAATTAGCAAATTTCAGAAAATAAACGAGAATAGATTCAAAATTGTAATAATGTATGACTATGTAAAAAAAATTGTTATGTATGATAAATATTTTTAATGAGATCTCTGGCTGATAGTGACATCTATCGAGAAAAACTTAAAACAAGTTATCAAGCTAGGGATGTGTGCCCCGCTCATGCGCGATAGGTAGAAGATTGCGCGTAACTAATTTTTCTCTCTCATTTGGCCAGGATGTGACTGGGAACGGACGTCTCCAAATAGCAAGAAAATTTATTTAGTTTCTTTTTATTTTAATTAATGTAAAGTATTATTTTTTTAAATCATGGCATAGAACACGGCATACGATACCAGGTACCAGATGGGATGCAGACTTATTTTCCCGATGCTTTTCCACGAAGATGATGCCAGGGTTTGCCGAGATTTTCCACGAGGAGGAAGCGAGGTTGCGACAAGTTAACACAGCTAAGTGGGCGATTTAAGACTTTTAAAAACTTAATTTCAAAATTTAAAATGTTTCGCTGCAGAATCCCAAATAATGAACATTGAACTTTTTAATTAATAAGCATAACTATAATCACGCATCTTTTGGTGCGAATATGTTCACATTAAATTATTAAATTTGATTATACAAAAAAGGCAAGTAAACTCGAATACATGTTCATTTTCAGCCATTGATTAATTAATTAATTGAAGGATTGCTATCCTTAAAAATTTATAAGTAAAATTAAAAATGTTCCATAATCCGTAACTGAGTGTTAAAAATTTATGTGTCATGATTTTAATTTATTTTATCTGTCTATCTTAAAATAAAAGATTATAATTTGCTTTAATTGAATTTAAAAGAGTCATTATTTTACCAGCGCACAATTCCTTGCATTTCAAATTAATAAGCTTTAAGAATTAATTCAAGAATATTCTGCTAATTTTAATGATTTAACTTGGTAATTTAAAATATTTTAAATGTAACGGAGTTATGGCTTCTATTGCGTTACAGACAGACGTTTCATTACGCCTGAACTGTAAGCTAGAAGTGAATATTAAATGTTTTAAGAGTTATAACTAAATAAAGTCCAATTTGTAAAATTATAAACCGTTACACAAAATGCGCAACTCTGCTTGTTTCATTTTATAACATCCGTTACAAATTGCGCGACTCTGCTAATTTATTTTTAACCGTTACATAATGCGCCACTCTGCTATAAAAATTAGAAATGTAAATTTGTGTGTTGGCAGAAAGAAAATTTGAAAATGGTTGAAAATGATCGATTTCATTAAATATATTCAAAAGGTAAATTAAACAGTGTAAGTTTCGTAAAATTTGTAAAATGTATAAATTGAAAGTAAAAGATGTGGCCTGTAGCTTGTGTAAACAGTTGGGTAAAGATAGGGGAGAAACCAGTTTTAACCTGTTTTTACTGGAATTATTAAGTGTAGAGTTTCAAGGTTAGAGACTCTTGTTTAAAATATTAATCGTAATATGCTTGGTAGAGTTTTAGAATTTTGAAAGTTTGTGCATGGCTTTGAGAAAGCCAGTTGTAGATTACCAATGTTTACACAGCTGCTAGTTCCAATGTCAGGCAAGTTAGATTTGATTGTCCGAGTTTGTATAAACAAGTATCTAGCCTGAAGTTCAATGTTTGCATAAAGCCTGTTTAAATATTTCGAGTTTGCTTGACCTTAATGGATAAGGAATATATTCTCGTGGATTTTCTGAAAGTAATTCTATTAAACAAAATGGATTTAATAATAAAGTTTTGTCAAAAGAGGAATTAAAATATAATAAAAAAGAAAAGTATAATTGAAATTAATAGTAATATGATTTTAATAGTAAGGTTTAATAAAATATAAATTTATGAGTTAATTTTAAAGGTATTGAAATTTAAATGTATAAGTTGTATAGTAATCATATAAAATTATTTCAAGCAAAATTTATCTTTTAAAATAGTTGAGATTTTTTTTAAAATTTAAATTTGGAAATATGCGAGTTTATTTAAAAAGAGGAATAAATTAACAAGGAAAATACGAATGTGCCTTTGTACAGAATTTAGACGCCACGACAACACTCACATTGTATGTCAAAGTGCACGTTGACATACTATACATATTCTACATGAGAGAGACTAGGACAAATCTCAAAACACATAATACTACACCGATTCAATGACTTATGGGGAATCAACAGACTATGCACTTGACCAAAATTGTGTATAAATGTGCAAGCGTAGGTTCCGTTTAATTTCAATTCTTGTTTGTAAATATAAGAGCTTAGCAAAAAAAATTAATTCAATTGTTTACAAAAATATTAAAAAAAAAAGTTTTAATATGTAATAGAATTCATATAGTCCTTTGTGTGTCAACATGCTAGCTATATAATTTTTAAATTAAAATATGGGTTTTAATTTAAGAATAATGTAATTGGATTTTCAAAATATGGGTTTTGAAATCCAAAAGTGGTATAAGATGTACGAAATATTGTAGAGATAACAAAAGGTTATGAGGCAATAGTACATGCTTAAAGTTGTAAAATTGAGAGGAGAATATGTAGATAAATAGCGTCGATAATGTTGAAATTTTTTGGCTTACAGGAAGTAAGCGGTATTCATAAATCCTAGAGATTGGATTATGAAGAATATAGCTAGGTCATATGTAAGGTAATGTTGACAAACAAAGAGGAATTTTGAAACAGAGTAACTTTGAACGAGTAATTTTTAACAAGAGTGATTGTAATAAACACAGTAATTTTGAAAGAGTTTAATTTAAATAAAGAGTAAATTTATTAAGAGTGAATAATGTCGTTTTGAAATTAAAAGAGATATAATTATGTGCTTATGAAATAAAAAAAAAAAAGTTTACAAGAAGTTTGATTTAGAAAGTAAAGATTTTCAAGTATGCAATGTTTTTAAAAAATTTTTTATATAGTGAAATAAATAATTTAGAGAATTAATAAAACAAGTTTCAAAGAGTTGATCAAAATAAGAAATGTGTATGAAAGAACTTTTTAATCTAAATTAAATTAATTCTTTTAAATCTAAATTAAATTTATTATAATATATGTATTTAAAATATAAATAGAAATAATGAGTAAATTGTAGTTTTACATGGAAGTTTAAATTTTTGCATAAGGATTTTAAGTCAAAAGCTGAGTAAACATAGTTAATATTATCTTTTGATTAATTAATAAAAGTGTTTTAACGAAATAAAGTCAGTAAAGAACATTATGTAAAGGTATAAGAGTGTCAATACAATATTTTGTGATATGTTTACTTTAAAGAAGAATAGTTTGGTTGCTGAACTGAGAGTCATTAATAAATTATAAAAATTAGATAAAAAAACATTCCAATAAAAAAAAGGGGAGAAATGAAATGACACAATTTTTTTTTCAAGAAGGGGGAAAAATATGTAACACACTTTAGACGGTGTTACATATTAAATTAGCAAATTTCAGAAAATAAACGAGAATAGATTCAAAATTGTAATAATGTATGACTATGTAAAAAAAATTGTTATGTATGATAAATATTTTTAATGAGATCTCTGGCTGATAGTGACATCTATCGAGAAAAACTTAAAACAAGTTATCAAGCTAGGGATGTGTGCCCCGCGCATGCGCGATAGGTAGAAGATTGCGTGTAACTAATTTTTCTCTCTCATTTGGCCAGGATGTGACTGGGAACGGACGTCTCCAAATAGCAAGAAAATTTATTTAGTTTCTTTTTATTTTAATTAATGTAAAGTATTATTTTTTTTAATCATGGCATAGAACACGGCATACGATACCAGGTACCAGATGGGATGCAGACTTATTTTCCCGATGCTTTTCCACGAAGATGATGCCAGGGTTTACCGAGATTTTCCACGAGGAGGAAGCGAGGTTGCGACAAGTTAACACAGCTAAGTGGGCGATTTAAGACTTTTAAAAACTTAATTTCAAAATTTAAAATGTTTCGCTGCAGAATCCCAAATAATGAACATTGAACTTTTTAATTAATAAGCATAACTATAATCACGCATCTTTTGGTGCGAATATGTTCACATTAAATTATTAAATTTGATTATACAAAAAAGGCAAGTAAACTCGAATACATGTTCATTTTCAGCCATTGATTAATTAATTAATTGAAGGATTGCTATCCTTAAAAATTTATAAGTAAAATTAAAAATGTTCCATAATCCGTAACTGAGTGTTAAAAATTTATGTGTCATGATTTTAATTTATTTTATCTGTCTATCTTAAAATAAAAGATTATAATTTGCTTTAATTGAATTTAAAAGAGTCATTATTTTACCAGCGCACAATTCCTTGCATTTCAAATTAATAAGGTTTAAGAATTAATTCAAGAATATTCTGCTAATTTTAAT
Organism: Prosapia bicincta; assembly: GCA_036971475.1. Lineage (NCBI taxonomy): Eukaryota > Metazoa > Arthropoda > Insecta > Hemiptera > Cercopidae > Prosapia > Prosapia bicincta. The sequence continues at coordinate 3,160,957 of JBAIZL010000384.1, read as the reverse complement.
GATTTAACTTGGTAATTTAAAATATTTTAAATGTAACGGAATTATGGCTTCTATTGCGTTACAGACAGACGTTTCATTACGCCTGAACTGTAAGCTAGAAGTGAATATTAAATGTTTTAAGAGTTATAACTAAATAAAGTCCAATTTGTAAAATTATAAACCGTTACACAAAATGCGCAACTCTGCTTGTTTCATTTTATAACATCCGTTACAAATTGCGCGACTCTGCTAATTTATTTTTAACCGTTACAATGTATGTTATGATGCATAAGCCAAATGCGATGAAATAACTATATTGCATACCTTGCCCCTTTTGTGAAAAGGTTTTCTCCTATATAAAACTAAAATTAATTCATTATTAAATATAATTAATTAATTAATATTTGAAAATAACTGTAATAGATCAAGTATCATCCACTACAAGTATTAAAAAATTTGTTTGAACTTGAGTGGGTGGATAAAAAGTAATTTATTAACGATTAAAAATTTGTACAAGATATATATCTATATAGGGAGAGTATGAACTAATAAAATGAATTATTGATAAAGAATATTTAAACTCTTTTATTTTCTAACAAACTTTAAATACCTTTGTTAGTAGGCTGTGAGTGAGGACTAACAGACCAATGTGTGTTGCAGGTAAATGGTAAAACATAACTTTCTGCTATTAGTTGAGGAAAAGATATGTTTTCCGCAGTACTTATGATAAAGTCTGCAAATACCAACAAAGCCAGAAGTTGTGTAGCATCTCTTTGGAGTCTCCATTCTGCCAGAAGGAATAACACTGAAATTTTTAGATAAAAAAGAAGAAGAATAAGTCATTTTAGAAAATCAATTACTAACTTATAAATAGAAAAACATTATAAACACTAAATATTTTATAACCAAATAACTGCTCACGAACTTATAGATAACAAAAGGCAGTTAAATCGCTTGGGTGACCTCTAGGTAGAGGTGATCTGTACCTACATGGAAATCTGTTCTTAAAATGGATGACAATTCATGCAGCTTAAGCCATTGTTTATAGATAACAAAAGGCAGTTAAATCACTTAGGTGACCTCTAAGTAGAGGTGATCTGTATCTACATGGAAAACTGTACTTACAATGGATCACAATTCATGCAGTTTAAGCCATTGTTTATAGATAACAAAAGGCAGTTAAATCACTTAGGTGACCTCTAGGTAGAGGTGATCTGTATCTACATGGAAAACTGTACTTACAATGGATCACAATCCATGCAGCTTAAGCCATTGTTTATAGATAACAAAAGGCAGTTAAATCACTTAGGTGACCTCTAGGTAGAGGTGATCTATAACTACATGGATATTTGTACTTACAATGGATCAAAATCCATGCAGCTTAGGCCATTGTTTATAGATAACAAAAGGCAGTTAAATCACTTAGGTGACCTCTAGGTAGAGGTGATCTATAACTACATGGATATTTGTACTTACAATGGATCACATTCCATGCAGCTTAAGCTATTGTTTATAGATAACAAAAGGCAGTTAATTCACTTAGGTGACCTCTAGGTAGAGGTGATCTGTATCTACATGGAAATTTGTACTTACAATGGATCACAATTCATGCAGCTTAAGCCATTGTTTATAGATAACAAAAGGCAGTTAAATCACTTAGGTGACCTCTAGGTAGAGGTGATCTGTATCTACATGGAAAACTGTACTTACAATGGATCACAATCCATGCAGCTTAAGACATTGTTTATAGATAACAAAAGGCAGTTAAATCGCTTAGGTGACCTCTAAGTAAAGGTGATCTGTATCTAAATGGAAATTTGTACTTACAATGGATCACAATCCATGCAGCTTAAGATATTGTTTATAGATAACAAAAGGCAGTTAAATCGCTTAGGTGACCTCTAAGTAGAGGTGATCTGTATCTAAATGGAAATTTGTACTTACAAAGGATCACAATCCATGCAGCTTAAGCCATTGTTTATAGATAACAAAAGGCAGTTAAATCGCTTAGGTGACCTCTAAGTAGAGGTGATCTGTATCTAAATGGAAAACTGTTCTTACAATGGATCACAATTCATGCAGCTTAAGCTATTGTTTATAGATAACAAAAGGCAGTTAAATCACTTAGGTGACCTCTAGGTAGAGGTGATCTGTACCTACATAGATATTTGTACTTACAATGGATCACAATTCATGCAGCTTAAGCCATTGTTTATAGATAACAAAAGGCAGTTAAATCACTTAGGTGACCTCTAGGTAGAGGTGATCTATACCTACATGGATATTTGTACTTACAATGGATCACAATTCATGCAGCTTAAGCCATTTTTTATAGATAACAAAAGGCAGTTAAATCACTTAGGTGACCTCTAGGTAGAGGTGATCTGTATCTACATGGAAAACTGTACTTACAATGGATCACAATCCATGCAGCTTAAGCTATTGTTTATAGATAACAAAAGGCAGTTATATCGCTTAGGTGACCTCTAGGTAGAGGTGATCTGTATCTACATGGAAAACTGTACTTACAATGGATCACAATCCATGCTCTTCAAGCAATTGTATTACTCTCAGTAAAATAATTATTTAAAACTTTTAAAACGTTTATTATCAAAATAATGTTCAACTGATTGTCAAAATATTTCAATAAATTATTTTGGTAATTGTTTACTTTAGCCACATAAGTGATTTCGGCTGAATAATTTTAGCTGCCGGTACAGAAACTCATAACTAATACAAACAAAATAATAACACTTTTACTGATGTCCTAAATAATTAAAATTTTGGAAAAAAATTATTTATATTATTATTTTTTTCATTGATTAATAAAATCAATGTTTCACCTTTTATTTTTTTACCTTAAAACTAGCAAATGCCACAAAAAGTATTTACGTTATCAATTATCTATTTTTTTTTATTACCACAGAAGGCTAATTTTTTATCACATTTTAGTTGGGACTACATTTTTGGACGCGCAGTAGCAACAGGGCACGGTACTATGTCTAGACAAGAATATTCCTATAAAGTATCCAGTCAGGATAGATTTGGTTGTATTTTTATATATTACTATGTACTTATATCAAAATATTCATTGTGAGTTTCTGAATCTTCTGGTAAAATATTTTGGCCAATCTCATAACTTACATGTGTAGATTTGTTTTGTATATTTTAATATAAGTATATGGTAATGTTGTATCCAAATCTATCCTGACTAGATACTTCATAGAGTATGTCTAGACATAGTACCGTGCCCTGTTGCTACTGCGCGCCCAAAAACATAGTCCAAACTAAAATGTGATAAAAAATTAACCTTCCATGTTAATAAAAAAAATGTATACAATAACGTAAATACAGTAAACTCCCGACTATCCGTGGAATAGGGTGGCTCGGCAACGCTGGATAACCAATTCCCCAGATAATCCGCTATGAACAAAGAATACGCAAAACAATCGATAATCGATTATCATACCATAAGTTACACAAATAATGACCCCGGTTAATGCAATTCACAAAATAATTATAATTATAATCTTCAGAGGACAAAATAAATACAGAAAATAATATAACATGTCGATGTATTTGACGGATTATAATATGTACATTTATATGTCTAACTAATTACGATACGTACGTAAGTATATGTCAAACGTAAGTATGTATGTACATATGTAATTTCCTTTACACATAATACTTTCACTTTTAAAAAAAAAATCTGTCACTTTCGTCTGTTTTTTTGTGAGCATTGATTTAGCTTTAATGTGTGATATAAGTTTCTTGAGAACCATTTTGTCGCACAGTGTCTACTTGTGTCACGTGTGTCACAAAGCCATAAAGATCGATAAAGTATATGACAGACATGGATAATGCATATGTCACGTCCTAGACTATTTATAGCCGAGATTAGCTGACATTTGTTTACAATCTTATGATACACATTAGGTTTTCGGGCGTCCAAGCATTTTGTCATTGTCTCTTATCTACAGTAGTCTGCTCGCCCCTTTTATTTCGCTGGCCCGCGTCGGGATGCTTCCCTTTCAATGTAAAAATTAGTACATACATATTTATATATCTATTCCCTTCATCTTGACTTATTAAGCCTTGTATGTATTTACATCGTAATTCACCGTTTGGAAATTTAAACACATGAATCTGATTGGAATAAAAATTGGATATTTGTAAAACAATAGCAGACCCCGGATAATCCGCAAACCGGTTAATCCGCCCACGGATAATCCGGAGTTTACTGTACTTCTTGTGGCATTTTGCTAGTTTCAAGGTAAAAAATCAAGGCAAAACATTGATTTTGTAAGGTTTTGCGTGACCGTGAAGGGAGTGGAGGTGTAGAATAATTTTTTCCAAAATTTTTATAATTTGAGACATCAGGGAAAAGTGTTTCTATTTATATTGGTATTCGTTATGAGTTTTTGCATCGACCCGTAAAACGTTTTGACCAAAATTGTTTATGCCGCTAAAGTATACAATCACCATTATTCTAATAGCAGTGTTTAATTTACCTTTAAGAACACCCATATAGAAAGTTACATTCTGTGACAGTTGTAACCTGACTTTAGAGTTATATCTAGCCATGTTTTTCATTACTGTTACTATAGGAATGACGTAGTCCTTGACACCTTCCGACCATTCATCCTGAAAACGTCCAGATTTTTAATGCTGGAGAAATTTAACAAAAAGTAAACAATATTCAAGCTGGATTATGAATTAAGGGTATAAAAACAAGAAATTCTACTGTTAACATTTGCTGTTAAGATATTAGACTTCAACTCACAAGCCAGTTTGAATATTGTTTAATTTCTTGTGTTTGTAACCTTAACTCACAAGGCAGCCTGAATATTGTTTATGAAATTAAGGTTTTGTAATTGTGAGTTGTTTGTGCTAGTAAAATATGTTTAGTTATTGCATTGCTTCTTATTATAATAGCTTCCACAAGAGTAAAAATTGTGTTAATTATACAAATAGAGCAACTGCAATTGTCTGGATAAAATTAAAATAATTTATTTGCTTGTATGTCAATTTCGTCTCTCTGATGTTTAGCCAATTGCTTATAATAAAACTTAGTAATATCTGTCTGCATTAATATAATATAGCTTACCAACCATGGTGCCAATTTAGACATTATTACGGGTGTTTAGTCAAAAATATTCTTTCAGTAAGATTTTTAACAAATCTGCTCAACATTTTCACTGTGGGTGATCTGCAGTGAGGGTAACTGATAGTCTGATAATACAGGGTGACCCTCATTGTAATGGTTAATACATGCACGGCAGTTGTGTCGAGTGGAGACTGCGACCGTTGACCTCTGTACATGATCCCATTTTATTATTTATGGAGCAATGGTCTATTCAAACCGTATGTTTGCTTAGGATTCGTATGCGCAAAATAATGAATCTATCACTTTGAACTTGTATGCAAAACAATTTTGCAAAAAGACTCATTTCATGTATAAGTGGGAGATGTATATGACTCAGATATTAAAAGAATGAGATTTTAACCAACGAGAGGATTTTGCTGTTCATATGTATGTGTTGCTTGAAGAACAAGAGAATGCAACAATCACCATGAGTGATGAAGCTCATCTTCATTTAAATGGTTCTCGTTACTCAACAAAAACAATGATTATTTCCAGCAAAATGGCACGCACTTCTCGAGATGCAATGGCCGTGGTGTGTCGCATGTTTCCAGGAAGGCTCATTTTTTGTTTCTGTGATATTTCATAACCTCCAAGGTCGCCAGATTTGAGCTGTTGGGTTTTTTTTCTCTGGGGCATAAATGGGAAGTGTAGATAAATATTTTAATGTAATATAAGTTCTAATTAACAACATATTAAATGAGTAATGCTAATTTTAAAAACCTCTGTTTTTTTCGGTCACCCTGTATAATTGATAACCTACTTGCTGGTCAAAGATTCTAAATGACCCACCTGTAATCTAAATGTGAGATTAGCTGTTCACACAGATGGTTGGTTCACTGAATAATGACCTAGTACATTGCTCTCAACCTGTTTTCATAGTTGGTTTCCAATCATGGCAATTAAAATTTGTTTCAATAACCTTTTAGTTTTTTAGTGTATTTATGAAACTATTACAAAAACCTAATATAATGAAGTTTTATTACAAAACTGACTAGTAAATAATAACTTTCAATATAGAAAGTAATTATACTTTGAAAAAAGATTACGTTTTACCCAAAGAAAGGTAAGATGCTATTTTCAATGAAAGGAATCAAACCAAAGAAAATTTGTTTGCTTTTGATTAAATTAGCTTAAATAAGTGTTGAGCAACTGTTTGCTCCTAGGACTGGGTGTGACTCATCGCTGGTTAAGTGAATGTGTTAGTTTGTGCAAGTTCATACCTTGTTTCTTTATACATTCTTTCTTCTCTATAGATAGCCAATTATACTCTCTATCATATGCTTTAAAGAAAGTGATTAGAAAAACAAGTAATATAAACAAAAAATTTGAAAGTCAGTGCCTACTTGGATCAAACAAATAATTTTATTTTAGTTACTTTTTATTAAATAACTGCAATTAATGTAACCTGTATAAAAAATCAGCTGTTTTATGAAATCATATGTTATCATTTGTTTTAAACCAAAAGGGGAAATAACTATATTAATTGTTTTAAACCAAGAGGGAAATAACTATATTAAATACCTTGCCTCTTTTGTGAAAAGTTTTTCTCCTTGAAATTATTTCATATCAAAATTTAATTAATGAAGTAAAATTTGAAAAAACTTATTAACATCAAGTGTCATTTACTAAAAGTTTTATAAAATATATATTTGAACTCGAGTAGATAAATAAAAAGTATTTGATTAACATATATGTTGAGTACATTTTTTGCCATTCCTAACTTTTCAATATTCACTTCTTTTGACGCGTTTCGTATTAACTCCATTTTCAAAACTTCAACAGTACTATTGAAGTTTTGAAAATGGAGTTAATGGTCAAAAGAAGCGAATATTAAAAAGTTAGGAATGGCAGGAAAATGTACTCAAACATACAGAAATATTCCTAACAGAAATGAAGATGAGAATAATAATTATTATTTTAATAACGTTTGAAAATTTAAACAAGATTAATCTATAGTGCTCAAGAAATTTATTAATAAAATTAAAAGGTTTGAACTAAAAGGAATATATTGTGATGCCTGATTGACAAAGTGAATATGCTATAACAAAAATATCATAAGTATGTACAGCTATTATAGGTTAATGTCCAGCCTATAGGTTAGGTATTATAGGTTAGGTCGTATCTGTTCAGACATGACTAGACAATTGAATTTAAAATGCCTAATAATTACTCTTGTTCATGACACAGTTATCTATAAAACAGTTACAGGTGTCTTTGAAATGGTAGGAAAACTTAACAGGATAATCATGAATTTTGGAATAGTGTTTACTTCACAGCAATAGTAAACTGAGATTGACTGTAATGCCCTGGTATTTTTTGTTGATGTTTTCATCAGGGTAGAAATGTAAATGGATGTACAGGAGAAACAGTACATGTTTGGACTAATAAAAAAACACTAGTTAGTGTAAATAACCATGAACAGAAAGAGAAAGTTCTAAGAAAACAATTTTTACACAATTATCCACTGAAAGAAATGTCATACACTTCATTGTAAATACAATGCAAAAAATGTATTTTAAGCCAAGTATGGAACCTATGACAAACACAAACAGCAAAACTAATGTTTTCTCCACTATCTTTAAACCAGTTCTCACTTAAATATGGAAACATGGATTTCAACTAACAAGAATATCAGTAGACGTTCTTGTAAACGAGAAGATTGGAGAAGTTAAGATTGAATATAAAATTAATAGCAAAAAAACAAACATAGTGTTATTGATGTAATAGGATGGCATAAAATTTAGCAATAAACTCATCCAATGAGAATGGATAAGTTAAGGTTGTAAAGAAATCCAAGAGTAAAAAAAACCTTAGTTTAATTTAAAAAACGTTTTCTATTAAGCAAAAAAAACTTTAAAAAGTCCAAAACTTAATGTTTATATTGTGCACTAAAAATAAAGCATGTAACGCAAATGTATTTATAAGGCAACACTTTGAAATCAGAAATCTCTTTACCACACTAGACTGAAATATACGAAGCAGAGTTGCTAGCCCTTGTTGATCAAGGAATACGTCATGAAGTCGAGCATCTTCTGTCATTACACTCAACTGTACGAGGGCAGACTGCCGAACTCTGGCCTCAACTCCAAGTCCTGTTAGAACTTCTAGAACTCGCACAACACTGCCAACCTAATAAAATAGTAAATCATATATTAGGGCTACTGTATATGAAAACTATTTATTATGTAAATAATTTAAATATAAAAATTTTATACTAAATAACTGTTGATATAGTTAGAAAATGGTTAGAACGATTAAATTTGGATGTGAATGAAATTGAAGAATATATATTACTTATTAATTTATGTATGGCGCAAAACAGATTCCAATTCAACAGTAAATACAAAGCAAAAAATGATGGTACTGCTATGGGAAATCCATTATCAAGTTTCTTATCTAATTTTTTTATATGATATTATGAAATGAAAGTTAACACGTTCGCTACCGAGAAGCTCATATATGCGCCGTCTGGTTTTTCACAAGGAACCAGAGGTAAGAATTCGATCTTTCCACACAGACTTTCATTACAGACCAAATGTGGAAAGTTGTTATAATAACTTATACTTCATACAAACCCTTGGTGTATGTGTGTTTGTTGTATATTTTTGTTTTTACTGTTTTTTTAGGATGGCACATATATGAGCCGGTCGGTCTACAGCCAAAAATCTTATCATGTTACAGGCTTCCCACGTATGAGGCACTACAGTGTAGCCCCTCAAATCCGAAACCGAATATGATTTTGACGAAAACAAATTTTTAAAAGTATGTAAGATTTAATCAATTATAAAAAGTATATAGGCTATTAACTTTTGCTACTTATATAAAACAGGGCTTAGATGTGTAATATATTAGAAATAACAATATATACACGTAAAAACAGAAATGTCATACAAAGGCTTACATTAACAAATTCCCAACTAACTTGTTTTGGCTAGTCATGCTAGACCGATTGCTTATATAGGCTATATATCTTATTGAAAAGATGCTGACATTATAAACAGTATTGTATCAGAGACAAAATATGTTTATACATTTGTGTTCCATATACAGTAGCCCAACAGAATATTTACAAACGCATTTATCACTTGTGACAGGTTTATATCCTGTGTTGATAAATGCCATTAGAGTACATTCTTTGTGATTCTAATGGAATAGAATGGGTCACGAAGGAATAAACAATGTTGCAGGAGTATTTTGACGTTATTGACCTTGATAACTGAGATACCAAATGTCCGATATTAACGTCAGACATGTCTATAGTCCGAAACGAATATATCAAACCGTTAAAATAAACCACTGATTTGTCAGAGGAATAAAAGTAACACGTACACAGGTTCGCAAATATGAGCCGTCGGTCCATTTCAACTACCCAGAGCGGAGCAAAAGTGAGCCGTCGGTCCAGGATGAAAGATCGTACGGTGCATATGAGAGCCGGCTGGTCTATACCAATAGTTATTCTGTTAAGATTGCGGTAGCGAATGTGTTAAAGAGAAGCTGGTCTATTTTCCTAGGGTATGGGTTCGTTATGTTGATGATATTTTCGCAGTCTTGAATGAAAAATAGAAGATTTGTCAGAGGAATAAAAGTAACACGTACACAGGTTCGCAAATATGAGCCGTTGGTCCATTTCAACTACCCAGAGCGGAGCAAAAGTGAGCCGTCGGTCCAGGACGAAAGATCGTACGGTGCATATGAGAGCCGGCTGGTCTATACCAATAGTTATTCTGTTAAGATTGCGGTAGCGAATGTGTTAAAGAGAAGCTGGCCTATTTTCCTAGGGTATGTTCCTAGGGTATTTTCATTATGTTGATGATATTTTCGCAGTCTTTAATGAAAAATAGAAGATTTTTGAAACGAGCTTAATAGAATTCATAAAAACATAATTTTTACATGTTGTCTGCTCTGTTGGCTTTTAATACATTTATTTTATCAGTTATCCTGGCATTTATAAAGGCTTCAAACAAAAATATTTTGGAATTATACACTACCTTTTATTAGTAAAATAAACATAATGTGTTGAATGTTTTACATTTAAACAAATCACATAATTAATTAAAACTTGAATGTTTATTCATATTTCTCTTGAGTGTTAAAACTCACAAAACATTTCTGGGAATAAATAAAAGAGCGATTTTAAAAGAAACATCAACATTATTAAGCTCTAAAAAAAATCAAACTAAGCAATTATATAATATATTCAGCAAACAGGCACCTAAAACGTAGTATTTGTGAATGAAAACAAAGACGCCCAGGATGTGTTGTTCTACTAATAGCTTTTACTATAACCACCAACCTACGAAAAAAATAAAGTTTAGTAAAACGTTATTTCAAAAACCACAGAATATTGCACGACAATTTAAAAATCCTAAACTGTAACCGGTTATGGAGTGCAAAGCCAAAAAAGTGTGGATACAGCAAAAAACATTGCCGGGAAATGCCCGGCGCCAACGGTGTTGCTCTGATGGTCGGAGTTGAAAGGCATATTGCCATTGCTGATTTATAGCCAGGGAGTTGAGTGCAAAGGATTAACTATTGTGTTACAAGAGATGGTTTTTCCCACATCACAATTTTAAGTAGTCAAAAAAAATAGACTGCGTGTAAGATGGGAACAAAATGCATGCTCAACTTTTTCTAATATCTGAGAGAGGGAGAGAGAAAAGAAGGAAGATAAAGAGAAGGAGAAAAATTATTAAGAACTGTTTTCTTTAATTTATTGTTGAGGTGTGACTTTTACCATGGAATTCTGAGGCTCTTAAATAAACACAGCAAATATAAATGCTTCAATTACACTATGTGTAGGTTCCTCTTAGTATTTAATAAAAGACAACCTATTCATTTCTCCGGAATTAAAGGAATTACAGTTCCTTGTAATTTTCCATTATTTACAAATTAAAACAAATTTGGAAAGGGACAGTTTTGATAATGTAAGTCATTAGAGAAATTGGGTAAACAGCTCTAGTTGAGGAGAAATTTGCATTGGAATTGACATACATATAACTGAATGTAACATTACCACTTCCAGGTCAGCAAATTTATAGTTTCACTGAAAACTTACAGATGCTAATTCCTACTCTAAAATAAGAACTAAATATCCAAGAAATAATTATATTTCAATTTTATTTTGAAAGACAGAACTAATAATTTACTATTTGTTGATTCCATCTTCACGTGAGCTACTAATTATCACTAAACACTTTAAATGTTTATAAACTTGCCTATAGTAGCACTTACTTATATTTGTTGAGGACGGCTGTTTCAAGAGATGTGTTCCATTGTCAACTCAGACCGTAACTGATCTCAAGGTTTACGTAGGTTAGGATGGGGGTGGGATATTATGGTGGTGTGGGTGTATTTTGTATGTATTAGGAGTTGTGATGTCAACTGTTATACAGACACTTCAAACTACACCCTACACACATACTCAATACACAATTACATTACAACTCACACGCACTTTTTGATATAACTCCTAATACACACAAAATATACCAACACCACCATATCCCATCCCACCCTAACCTACGTAAACCTTGAGATCAGTTACGGTCTGAGTTGACAATGGGATACATCTCCCGAAACGGTCGTCCACAACAAATATAAGTAAGTGCTACTATAGGCAAGTTTATAAACATTTAAAAGTGTTTAGAAATAAATTACATTAATTAAATAAATTTTAATTAAACAAATTAATTACCTCATAGAGACCAGATGATGGAGTCTTGTTGACTATAGCTTTTTCAATAATACAGATGTCTCGTATTTGTTTATCAGGTGGCCTAGAAAGTTTTAATGCCCACTGTATCCGAGCACAACCCTCTTCTCTACATAAAGGATCTTTATGAAAAAGAAGGCGAATATTACTGCTAACAACCTAATAACAATACATATCTGATTGTAAAAAAACTGAAACACAAAATGAAAATTTTTAATCATATAACTTATTTATTACCCTATTTAAAATCGTTATTTATTACATCACACAGACTTCTAAAGATTTATTTTAGGAGTATTTTTTTCTTATTTTAAAAAAGAATATTTTTATAAACCTGAGCTACACTATAATAAAGAAAGGTAAATGTTTAAGATGTAACAAAAACAAAGAAAAAAATATATAAACTGCAACACTATTATGCTGTTTACTAGATATTCCCATTTACCTTACTTCCCAAAATCTACATGGCCCTACAAAAAACAATACACAGTTTTTTCATAGATTAGCAGCACAGCTGGTGGTAGTATCTACTGAACCATCTGAGTAACCTATAAACTCTTCATGGCTGGAACATCTGCCATGCTATACTGTAGTGATGTACATATTATTACTTACTGTTTTAATATGAATTATAAATTTTAAATAATTTACAATAATTACCAAAGTTGCACTTAAAATGTTTTTTTTTTTTTTTTAATAAAAAATAATTGCCATTTTTCATATCATAACCAATGCTTATCAAAGTTTCATATAAAATTAAGAAGAAAAATAAAATGCTAAGGATTATTGTGCAAAAGAATGAGATAGTAAAACAGAATAATCTAGAAACTTTTATAGTGTAAACATTTTGACCATAAACATTTCATGTTGGTCCAATTAGTCAAAAGTTGTATTCCATTATTTCAGGACAAACTTAAAATCTGAAATAAGTGTGGGAAATCTGAGTTTAGAAATTGTGTACAATATTAGCTTACTGAGTGACAAAAAAACTAGAGTTATAAATCAATTTTTTTTAAACTAAAAACCCTTGAACATATATTGATATGTTACAATTCGTACTATATGGTATACAAAAAAGTAAGTGATTGCTATAATTATTGGCAAGTTTATGTATATCAATGTATGTCACTAGTTTTTAGTTAAAAACTAGTAATTAAAGTTGAAGATAGAATCAAGTAATATCATTTTTTTTCTGTTAGACATTTTTTAATCATAAAAATTCTAAACACTAAACATACAAATAAACCTGCACATACTTTTAATACATAGTTATTTTAAAAAATTCATATATGAACCAAATTGTTTGTAGTATCACCAACTTACTGAGCATTTTTTGGATATTTAAAAAAAATCATAACTTTTGTAATTGTTGTTCAAACAAAATAAAGGGAATAAAATGAACTGTCATAAAATATATACTTTTAGCATAATATATAAATACTATCTACTTGTTTACACTTGTAAATAACTTTGGCTTACAACTATAAAGAGTGGAAACTACAATAAATAATTGCTTGTGGTAACCATCTTGAATTCACTGATTAAATTATAAGTAATTATTGCATACCTGAATAAAAACTTTTGAAGCTACTTGCTGAAGAGATTTATTTATGAAGCCAACCTGCTACATATGGTCGGCTTCATCAATGCAATGATTTTTTCAACAAGTAACTTAAAAAGTTTTCACTCAGTTAAGCAATAATTATTTATAATTACAATAAATAGCTTAGAAAAACTATATATCACTAAAAAAACTCATTGTAATATGATTTGCAAAAAATCATGGAATATGTTTGTAAATGTGGATGTAGCGAATTACTAACTGATTATCGTTGCATCATGGTGTAAATGTGCCGTCATTCAGATTATGTTTTTTTGTTTGCTAGGAATGAGCAGCAGTTGATTTAGATCATTATGAAATATCAAAACCCAAATTTTACTGAAAACAAAAATCTATAGAATTAAATATATCAGTCAAAGCTATAATAATGCTTTGTTAGAATGAGAGTCTATGAGAACCCAACATGTACTCGGCAGAAGTGTACAAACTGCTTAATATTGTAACTTACTCCCTCAACACTAGGCAATCAAATGTAGGATTAGTATTTACATCATACCCATTTCTGACACACGTGACTTTTCAAACAGTTGAATGTATAACAACCGTTACACAGTAAATAATTACTTAAACCTTCTAATAATTAAATATACTGACAAATCACCTGTATCTTGGGGATATTAGTGGCTTTAGCCACATCAGGATCACTCATACCAAGGACACATCGGCCAAGAGGAGACTCTTTGCTTGCATGACTTTGCAGTAGAGGTAAAATTGGTAATACATTTTCCAAAACAAGATCCCAGGATGACTGGAGTATTAGTAAGCGGCACTTCAAGATGTGTAACATTATATCCAGAGCCGCTTCCTTAATCTACAAATTCAATACAGTGATTTCATTATATATATCTCTGAACTATGAAAAATAGTTAGGAATCTTTATGATTATTGAAAAACCAAAGAAATATTGGAAAATTTAATAAATATGTTTGTTAATAAATTATGTTAAGGGGTTTAATTGCATTTAATACATGACAAATTATATTATCTACTAATATTTAGTTATTAGACTAATTTACTATATTTCATTCATGTTTTTAAAAGTGATGTGTTTTTAATAGATTTTATAGGTTGATTTCAAATATGTAGCTGATTTTTCTCTAACATATCAGAACCTTTTTTAAACCTTTGATTAGCAACATATGCCTGCTCTGATATGTCCCATGGAAGTACCATATTCTTGAAAAATTTCTACACTTTTTTTCTAATATAAAAAAAATTTTCTCTAATTTTTTAAATTATAGTAATATTTGTTAATATTATTTTTATTTACTTATTTTCACACGCTAACCCAACTTTACCTTACATTTACTGACAATTTATTTGCTAAAAATTATCTGTTAATCTTTTATTTTTGTAAAATACTGCACAAACTTTGAAACGATCAGTAAACACGTGGGAAAACCATAGACTTTGTTCGCTAAAGATTTCTTCACTATTCAATCTCCTATTCATTGTAAAATACTGCAAACACTTCAAAACGATCTGTAAATACGTGGAAAAACCCATAGACTTTCGACACACAATAATGGTGACTATGTACTCTGTGTAGTATTTATTGTCCAAATAGTTGCAAATATTTAACCTAGAATACAGCACAACACACAGGAAATAAATCGTAAAAGAACGGCAATGTTAATCTGAGAGAAATGCTAGAACGTACATATATATTCTACAGCTGTAGAATGCTCCCGCTGGCCATAGCACGATCTCACGTACTGGTACATGAATGCTAATCAAAAGGTTAAATAATAATATTTGTATCTATTTAATTATTTTCCAGATTTTAAAAACAACCTTGAACCATAAAACTGTAAATATTTTATTCATTAAACTATAATATTTCGGAAAATGAAAACTGAAGGTTTAACACAGTTAAATACTTACAAATACTGAAACGAACCTTTCTGCAACTTGTTCAAAAAACACCTAAACGTTCTCATCTTTAGCAGTCATCCTTTTCTCAATATCAGTTCTTAGTCAGTTTTATAATTTGTAGGCCTACAAAAATGATTTCTTTATTACTACTCACTTGACATCCTTGGGAACTCATGAATAAAGTATTTGAAGCTCTTTAGAAAGAGCTTAGAAAATTGCTTCATTACACCTAATTTCAATTTGCAGAGAGACATACCATATCCTCTTTTTATAAAAGGTATTCATTGACAATATTCTTTGATCCAACTGTTATATTTTTTCTAGTTGTTATCATCCAAATAACTTCACTAAGTGAATAGCTTTCCAGGTACAGTAGAGTCCCGTTAATCAGAGTTAGATGGGACCGGGACCCCCTCGAATTACCGAAAACTCTGATTTTTTAACCGAAAACTGTTCCTGTGCATTAGAAAAAAAGTAGTTTTATTTAATGGACCCTAATATTATAGGTAATTAAAAATGCACTAAATAAGTTTATAGAACTTTATATGAACATTTCTAGGAAGCCCAACTAATTTCCTTTGCATACTGTAGTGATATAAAAGTATCTAGAAAACTCCAATCATTTACTTTGCATACCATATTGATATAAACATTTCTTGGTAGCCCGACTCATTTACTTTGCACACCATATTGATATAAACATTTCTCGGTAGCCTGACTCAGTTACTTTGCATACCATATTTATATAAACATATCTTGGAAGCCCGGCTCATTTCCTTTGCATATTATATGACTATAAACATTTCTTGGGAGCTCGAGTCATTTCCTTTACATACCATATGACTATAAACATTTCTTGATAGCCCGACTCATTTATTTTGCGCACCATATTGATATAAACATTTCTCGGTAGCCTGACTCATTTCCTTTGCATACCATATGACTATAAACATATCTTGGGAGCTCGACTCCTCATTTTCTTCGAAATAGAAAAAATAGGCTCAAATAGAAATAGGCTTGAATTATCGGGACTTGAAATTTCAAAACTTTACTGCATTAAAAAAAAATTAATGCAAAATGTTATTTTTTTAGGGAAAACTAAAAGCATAATTTAACAATAAGTTACAATTTGATTGATCATTGGGCAAGGACCAAATTGTCGTTACAGTAAAAAACCTGTTAAAAGCAGCGCAGAACATGTTTTTAAAAATTCAAAGATTCAATAAGAATGATAAATGCAAAATTTTCTTGTAATTATCTTGAGTTCACTAATTAAATTATAAGTAGTGGGCCGGCTTAGTCGATAAAAAAATATTGTTTCGAAACTCGTCAGCAAGTAAGTTCAAAAGTATTCATTCAGTTACACAATAATTACTTATAAATGCAGAGCATTGATTTATTTTTAACCAAATCACTAGGCAGACAATTTGTTTGTTTGAAGAGTGGATAATAAATAAAAGGGAAAAACTTTTCCCTTTCAACACTAGATTGAATTGCTATTTTTTGAAGGCAGGAAGGCAATTAACTGAAGTTTAGTCAAACTCAGCATTTAAATTTCATTACAGTTGGTTGTTGTAATCATTAATTATACTGATTATATTCAAAAATGCTTGTTTTATAAGTAACTGAAAAAACTTGAGCTACTTACTATGCTGGCGCACATCGAAACTGTTCTATCATAATACTAAGCCACAATGCTACCAATGAGTAGAAAGCAGCGTGAATTCAGAAATGAAACAACAGCTCAGTTCCTTGCTGAAGTTTTTTCACTTAGATATAAAACAAGTATTTAAGAATAAATTTTATAATATTCAAATTTGTTCTTGTAATCAAACTTCTCACATTATATTGTAGACTACAATTATTAAATCAATGTTGTATTTGTAGATCTGCGTACAACTTTTATATCTATTCCACCTCAAAATTAAAAGTAACTACGCTCTCAGTAAAAAACATAATTTTAATTTAACTATATGTTCAAGTATATTTTTCTGGCTTTCCTAACATTACAATATTTTTTTTGTTTAGGAATAACTCCATTTATAAATCTTAAATAGTACTGTTCGCCCAAATCTTGAGTTAGTCTTTATATACTGTTACCCCCCCCCCTTCCACTAATTGGAAACTTTGCTTCCTATCACCACTCTTGACACCTTGCGTTTAGCTAATTAGTAATTTTACACTTTTAAAAATAACTAACTATGTATTTATTTGTTCATTTATTATATTTTTTTCTTTAGCTTTGTTTTATAAATTTCCAAATTTTCTAAAATTTTCAAACATTTTCCTTTACTGACATAGTGTAAAAAATTAAATAAACTCAAAATTTTTGTAACAGTACTATTTTGTTATAGGCTAATGACAGATCACAGACAATTTTGCTTTTTTAAACACTCAACGTTTCTAATTTCTTTCCAAAATTCCTTTTCAAGAGCTCAGTTTTATTTAAACAATTATACAACATAACACGATTATTTATATAAAATACATAGCATTATATAAAACATAATAAAAATCAACAAATTATAAAACTCTTAATAAATATCAATTTACAAGTCAAAATTTTTTCTATCACAATAGACAAATCACAGACACATACAACTAACACATCTACTATTAATAACAGTCAACATTTTAAATTTTCAAAACCACACAAACATTCTAATATATATACATTACCTCAAGTGGCCAAAAAAACCTACAAAAATGTTAAATTTCACTTATAATTTCATTACTAAAGATTCATATGCAGATGGAAAATCATTTAATTGTGTCATTTAATTCACATGTAAAACATGTATATTATCCCAGTCCCAGGAAAAAAAATTCGAAACGTTGAATGTTTAAAAAAGCAAAATTGTCTGTGATCTGTCATTAGTCTATATTAAAAAATTAATCAGACATTAAATAAAAATATTAGTACTATTTTGAAAATGGAGTTATTCCGAAACGTATCAACAAAGGACATGTTTCCTATTATAATGTTTAGAAAGGCAGAAAAATGTACTTGGATAAAAACAAATATTTCTAGCATAAGTGAAGATAAATATATTAAGAATTTTAATTCAACTGATAAATTTACAATTGTACAAAATTACCTGCAAATTATTACTAGAAATGCCATGACAAACAATCTCCAACATTAATGCAGAATTTAGCAGAACTGATAACGCTTGGATAGGATTTGTTCCAATTCTAGCAGCTTGCGTAGGGCCTAGAAATGTTATGACTTTTTTCTGACAAACATTGTATGTTTCTAAAGCTATGTCTGAGTCTGTGTGCGCAAGCAGGGACTGAAGGATGCCAGAAGCTTTTGTCAGGTCATTTCCTGTTAGTTTCCAACTGCAAAGAATTAAATTTTCAACTTATGAAATAAATGAAAAATCATTTATAAATAATGTTTAACTATCTTTTTCAATTTTTTGATACAATTAATTTTTGTCTTTATTTATTAATTTTTCAACTAATTTCAAAACTTCATGCAGACACATACAGCTTTGTGGAGAACTTTTAACTATTTATTCTGTAATTAATATACTCTTCAGAAGATGAACTTGTGTATCTATTAAGTTGGAGTTGCTTGTTGTAATAATCTTGAATTCACTAATTAAATTATAAGTATTTATTGCATAACTGAGTGAATACTGTTGAACTTCCTTGTTGATGCATTTCGAAACAATCATTTCATTGATGAAGCCGACCCGCTACTACTGGCGTTTGCTCAAGGTTCCTGGACATATGATTATGGGTGTAGAGGGGGATTTGTGTTAAGCGGGTTGTTTGTTAAATGGAAAAAAGTGTCCAATTCAAAGTGTGTGTAGACGTTTAAGATATGTTGTTTTTTGTTGTGTGATGTTTGAATATTTCAAAAATTTTTGTAGTGGCTAGTTTTTACTATGGTTTATTATGTGGAAAATATTTAAATTAGTATGCATGCTTGTGTGTGTGTGTTGGGTGTTTTGTATATGTGTTGTGTAACTGGGTTTTAGATTCATGTTTTTATGTCGTTAATGTGTTCTTTGATTCTTGTGTTAAATGATCTACTGGTTTGGCCAGTCTAGAAGCTGGGGTAGTTGTTACATGTTATTTTGTATATACCGGACAGATTGTATTTTTCTGTTTGTTGTTGATAGGAGTGTATGTCTTGTCTTTAAGACACTGGATTTGTATCCCTCATTGTATTCCAGTTAAAAACCCAATGCATAAACACTTACAACAAAAATCCAATATAACTCATACATCACATTCAACAAACATTTCATTAACTACCACTTCATATACTGGAGTGTAGTTGACAGAAAATATGTGGTATTAAAAAAGCTCTTATTCTAGGTCTAGTAATTATTTTTAACTAGGCCATTAAAGGTACTTATGCCCTTTAAAGTGTATCTTTATCAAGATTTTTTTCCAGAAAATTGTCAAGCACCTCCTATTGTTTTTAAAATATCTTTAACCACTTTATTTAATTTTTTTTTCATTTTTCCTTCCCAAAAACATCATATTTGTTTATTGTGAATTTTTAATTCTCTCTATATGATATTAGAATTACCTTAATTGAAAAACTGTTTTTTCTTATAAGGAGTGAAATATCTCTCTTAAATACCATTTAATTATTAACCCAAGTTAATCATTGAAATCGAAAAAAGTATATTAATTAATAATATGTAACATGCATCAGTTATTTAACTATCCACTTATAAATTAAAATATTATTCACAAATACAGATTAGAACTTTAAAGTGATTGTACAAGGAAAAATGCTCCATACTTTTGCAAATATTGTTGCTTTTCAAAGTAGTTTGGTAGTAACACGATAAATGGTAGTGTCGTTGCGAAGTGATGACCTGTTAGCCTAAGGGGTTTTGGGGTGAGCTATGACATATAAGCCTGAAGAAAATGAAACGAATTTGGAAACGTGGTACAATATCCAGTAAAAACAACAAGCATAAAAATAAACTAAGGATTGTGAACTAATGCACGAATAAACAGTAACTGTCAATAAGAGTGAATGAACTGACTACTGTAAATAAGAGTCAATGACAAAATGCATGAACATCGGAATAAGTGTAAACAAGTGTCAGCTAATCACAGCAATAAATAGACTGGGATTTCACATAAAGCCTTCTCTATTCCTGTGTTTACATTATCCATCTGTATTGCGTTGTGAAACACACAACACCAGAAGAAAAAAACATTCCGAATTAACTTGCGTTAATAACTTGAACAAACTCATTTTTCGAGTTGACTCGGGTTAGAAAATTAAGTGGTTGATTATAAAAATCTGTGTCCTCTTATGTGAATTTTCATTTTCAGAAAACAAACAGAATCTTAGGGGCTAATTTTGATGAACAGGAAATGTGGATTTCTGGTCATGTAGCTTTTATAAAATCAATCACTCAAAAACTAAATTGTTTCAAGGGTTTGTGAGTACTCACAATATGGTGAATTATCATTCATGATTTGATCTTTTCATAATTTGTGCCTTTTTATCCCATGATTTCTTGCAGCCTCGAAAAGTTGTAACGAAAATTTGATTCAACTGTAACGCCAGCTGCACAAGCTTGTGATAGGCAATGCTCCTGATTGTCTGGTTGATTGTAGACTTTGCCACTGTGAAGATTGCTGTTTTGCTTTTGGATCATAGCCATAAAATCAACTTTCATCACCAGGTATGGACTTTTGGCATTCCAACATAATTTCCATTTCTTATCTAAAGATCAAGACTTGATCTTTGTCCATGACTCACACATTGAACAATACACTGACCAAGTATGAAACGTCTCTGATGAGAAATATCAGTAGAAGTTTTTCCCAAGTGAGTTAATAGATAAATAGTATCCAGAAAGCTCAACCCAACAATTGCAAGTTTTAAAAGTATTTAACAGAAATATTGTAATTATTACTGTTACTTTAACAAAAACTCAATAATTGTTATATTGTTTATGTTAGTAAAATTCAAAACTAAAAATAGATAGCTATACCATAAAAAGAAAAAGATTGTTTCTTTTATAATTAACTAGATGGCCTGGACAACTACGTACCGCCTAAAACTAAATGAATGGAGTGTCAACATTAGCTGAAATTAATTTAGTATTTTATTAACATAATAATAAGAAAAACCATCCTAGAAATAGTGGACAGCGGGAAGGAATTAACTCTTCAATGGGTACCTGCCCATTGCGGAGTACCCAGAAACGAAAAGGCTGACGAAATTGTGAAAATAGCCTCAAACATGGGACCTACAGATGAAGGCAAACACTCCCTGCTACATTTCAAAAGTGTAAGAAGGGAAGTTTTCCAAAAACTTTGGTGTGAAAATTGGGAAAAAGAGTCTACTGGTCGACACCTTTACCAGCTCGAACTAGAACTACCAGTCGATGATAAATATAGGGAAGTAGCACGATCAACAGCATCTTTTGCCACCAGAGCAAGAACCGGCCATCTGGTGACACAGGAGTACCTATTTTGTTTTAATCTTACATAGTCTCCGTTGTGTGCGCTCTGTGGTGTGGAGAGCAAAACAATTGAGCCCATCTTGCTGAACTGCCCTTACCCATTATCTACAAGAGACATCCTCAGACCAATTGTGACAAAGTGGTAAGATATTCTAGTTAAGAAAAACCTGTGGGCCATATCATCATATATATATATTGTGGACATCGGGCCGTCGGGTACAGTTAAGCTGGACGCCTGCACGAAGAAGTAAGTAAATATTAACATAATAATAGCTGAACTTATAGTAGTAGATCGAGAAAAGTGTGGCAATAAATGTTCTTGACTGAATGTTATTTATTGAAGTGCACTTGGATATACAATATTCTTGGGTTTTCTCTCTGGTGCGTACACAAATAAATCGGAAGGTTTACCGACGAGTGAGCAACCCACATACAGCTGTTAATGTGAGAAGCATGGATTATCAAAATGAAATCCAGTTATTTTAAATTTGTTGATTATTGATTAGTAACCGAAATTTGGAATTATGTCAGAAACTTTCCCAGAAATGTAATCAACAATTTCCCAAAGATTCATGGCGATCGGATCAGTGGTTTAAAAATACATAAGCTTATAAATACATACATATATACAAACATTCATTTTTGTATATATAAAGAAGAAAGATAGCACCGTTTTATAGGTTAATATTTTTCTGTTAAAATTAATTGTTAATTGGTTTGGGGGGGGGGGGGGCATGTGCCCTCTGAGACTTACTATGCCACAAACCTTCCCAGGAATGTACTCAACAATTTTCCAAAATTTCATGGCAATCAGTGGTTTAGTAAAGCATAAGGCTCATACATACAAACATTCATTTTGATATATATTGATAGATTATGCTGTGATAAGATTATTTTTAGCATATTATTTTTTGTTCCTTTTAGGATTTTCATAAGTAGTACTGTAGTAATTAAAGCCACTGGTTTACTGATATTTTACAGAAAGTATGATTCACACCCAGACCAGCGCACTCAGACACAAAGCATCAAACACATCTGCAAAAACATATCAGGAACACAGTAGTTTTAGTCAAATATTTTAATTACTAAAAAAAAATTTGTTTTACAAACAACACAACTTGTCGATAAATGCTAATTTTGATAAAACGCAACTATGTCCATTTAGAGTCATTTAAACTCTAATATATAAAAGAAGGATTAAAATTCCTTCATATTTTCAATATTGATGTGATGTAATTAAATATCTACTTACTTGTCAGTACAGAGCTGCAAAAACAATGAAATAATGCTGATTTGCTTATGGAAAGCTAAACTTAGCATTGAAGTTTCCAATAAATTCAAAGCTTTTGATACATCTAGGTTTAAAGCCATTTTAGAGAACTCCACTGAAGCTGTCATAGAATCCATAACTCTCTTAGTATCTAGGAACAGTTTTTCACCATTTGCCTACATAAAAAAATTAACATTTATAAATAAACTTTAGAATGGCTTAGCAATCGTTATAGTTAATAATAATAATAATACATTAAACATAATTTCACAATAAATATTTCAAACATATCAAAGCTTCTAATATATATATATATATATATATATATATATATATATATATATATATATATATATATATATATATATTCTTGATATTTAAAGTTATCCATTGTTTTTCCGTTGCACTGACTTTATGAAGTTAATATATTACTATGTAATCAATTTTATCCACCATTAAGTGCAATCAATGGTGGATAAAATTGATTACATAGTAATATATTAACTTCATATATATATATATATATATATATATATATATATATATATATATATATATATATAACCCAATATATATTTTTTTCCAAATAGCCTTATCTCTTTTCCCCTGACAGACTTATATAAACTATAATCACTCATATTTTCATGGAAACAATATATATATCTTTAATCTGTGCATCTGTGACATCTGATTTCTACTCTACACAATCTATGATTACAATTATTTTATTTCATTCTCTCATATTTCTTTTTGTGTTTTCTCTTCGATTGACAAAGACCACTGTGTGGTTGAAATATATCATTGTTTAAGTGCTTTTATGTGTTTCTATTTCAAGACTACAGAGTGGACTCTTACCAAGGTAAGTCTGTCAGTCTCCTAGTCCAAAAAATCTAAATAATCTTTACCAACCAAAACTAACCTAAATAAATATATATATATATATATATATATATATATATATATATATATAGAGAGAGAGAGAGAGAGAGAGAGAGAGAGGGGAATTTTTGGACTAGATAGGAGACTGACAGACTTACCTAATGGCAATAGTCCAAAACTGCAATCTCTTAGAAATAAACACATATAAAAACTTATCACACTATTGAAATATTTTGATCAGAAAATGAACTTTATCAATCAAAAAAAGATTGATTTCTCTTTTCTTCTTGATTGATAAAGATTATTGTGTGATCGAAATATTTCAATAGTGCAAGTGTTTTTATGTGTGTCTATTTATTTTCAAGAGATTGCAGTTTAGGACTTAGGACTATTGCCACTAGGTAAGTCTGTCAATCTACTATCTAGTCCAAAAATTCCTATATATATGTGTGTGTGTGTGTGTGTGTGTGTGTGTGAAGTTAATATATTACTATTGTAAATACTTTTAACCACCACTAAGTGCAATCATTTTACCTTGTGTGATGAGGCACCTTTCGGTCATTTAACCATTGTCGAATCACTGATGAATTTTTCTCTATTTTTCTGGTGTGGATGTTCGGTCTGTGATGTTGGTATTTGTTGACGTTACACGCATTTTCTCTTGAGTTCCGTGTTTAATGTTTCTGAATAGGATGTCTTCTGTATATGTTGTCTGTAGGTTCATTAAACTGTTGTGTATATTTTTATAAATGTGGTATTTTTCTAGTGAGTTTAGTTCTATTGGGTTATTATTTATTTCCAGTATGGTTAGGTTATTTTCGTAATTTGTTATTTCATGTTTATGTGATATTAGGTGTGCTACAACATTTGATAATTTTGTATTTTTATTTTTGAATGCTCTGTAATGTTCTTCAAACCTTATTTTAAATGATCTGGTCGTTTTCCCTATGTAAAATGCGTTGCAGTCGTTGCATGTAATTTTGTAAATTCCTGATAGGTTATGTTTTTCTGTAATTGTTTTGCGGTTTGTGTTATTAAGATATTTTATTATTTTGTTGTTTGGTTTGTATGTTGGAGTGTAGTATTCTTTGTTGTATATACTTGTTAATTTTTCTATTTTATTATTGGTGAATTTATATTTTAGGTACATTTTTTTATTTTTGTGTTCAGGTTGTAGTGTTGTGTTAATGTTAGGTTTTTTCGTAAATTTATTGTATATGTTTTTTATAAGGTGTTTGTTGTATCCATTTTCTATTGCTACTTTTGTAATGTTATCTAATTCTTCATTTAATTTTTGTTTGTTATCTTGTGTGTATTTTATTGTTTTATTTATCATGTTACTGTAAGTGTTAATTTTGAGTGTCCAGAGGAGGTTAGATTTGTAGTGTATTGTGGTGTTGTTGGAAGTGGGTTTTCTGTGTATTGTAGTTTCTATTTTATTATTATTAATATTGAATGTAATGTCAAGATAGTTAATTGTTCTGTGTGTTTCGACGGTGAATTGTATGTTTTCGTTGTATGTATTTAGTTTGTTTAGTATTATGATGTGTTCGTTGTGAATGGTAGGTTGGTATAATACAAGTATATTGTCTACGTATCTTGTCCATGGTAAAATATTATGTGTGTTTAGTATAGGTTTAATTATTATTTGTTCAAAGTGATGTAGGTATATTTCTGACATGACTGATGATTTGGGTGATGGAAAACGTACAATATATATATATATATATATATATATATATATATATATATATATATATATATATCACTTTCACTATATGTACTTAAACAAGAATCTTACTTGGTATTTATGCGAGTTAACTTTCAAAGACTGGTTTTGTCTCCATCGTCGGGCATACTGAGAAGGGGTTGTAGTAGCAGCTGCCAGCTCGCATGCCCGATGATGGAGACAAAACAAGTATTTGAAAGTTAACTTCCATAAATACCAAGTAAGATTCTTGTTTAAGTACATATAGTGAAAGTGATAAGTGAATACAAGAAAACAGTGTTGCAAAGCTACAAATAGTGCAACGGAAAAACAATGGATAACGTTAAATATCAAGAATACATATATATATGACTGAAACTTCAGGTTCTGACAATGTTGATTAACTGTTTATTTAAACTACTGCATTTAGTTTGCAAATGTTAACTAACATTTTGCAGTCCATAGGGATTTTTAAATTTCCCTCAATAAAATGAAACTATGAAAACTTACATTTTCTCTTAATAAGGAATATTATTGTTTTTTAGTAAAATTGAAATAGTTGTAATGGTAACTCTTCACCACGAGAGGGGGAAGACCGGACCAAGCTGTAGAGGGGGAATTTACTGCAACGTGATTGGTCGTACTATTTTTTTAAATAAGGGGCGTGGCGAAGTAGTTGCCGGTTTAAGCGTATATATTTGTTGTATTATGTTGTTTAAAATTAGTTGTATTTTTAAAATACCTCTGAAGATGATTGCTGGGCAATCGAAATGTACATAACGTTTAAATAAAATGTTATTTGTGGTTTAGAGGTTTTATTTATTTAAAAATAAAAATTTTCTCAGCACATTGCTAACGGCCACATAAGTAATTCTGTCTTTCATTTGACTTGAACAGGACATGGCTTAAACTATCTTCTTTAATCAATTATTAGTTAAGGTCTAAAGACCATAATCATTCAGTAACAAGGGAGGTTTATTACTGGCAGAACATTATCCAATTGGTTTTTTCCAATATGAACATAAGAGATTGTCGAAATTAATCAGAAATAAATAATTTTACTTAAAATCTTTCATTAAAAATGACATAAATTATTACAAAGCATTACTGCATTATTATATGTGGAAACTAGTTATTTAGTTTCCACATATAAAAAATATATATATTTCTTTTACACTAACATTAAATGCTTTTACGTATTTTAGGAGCGACTTGTGCACTTGAGGATACATCAATGCAACAGCTGGATCGAGTAGACATTGGCACAGCTCCTGCTGTAGTTGTGGAGGCACTGAGGTATCTGCAATTCCAGTTGGCACCAAAGTCTGTAGAACTTGAACAGCAGTAACAATCATATGGAGTTGTTCTATAGGCTCTTTCACGCTGAAAATACAAGTATTTTAAAACTATAACAAGAGAAATAGTTTCTACACAGCATTAAAATATCAGGTAAATTAAATGACAATATTTGGCCATCAGACTGTCAGATTGTATAGTATTCCTCTTGGTGTAAGACTTTCACTTCTTATAATAAAATATTATAAAAGCAATTTTACTTGAAGTAACTCTATAAATTTTAGTTAACCCTTAGCACTCGAAGGTCGGGGGAACCCCGCCAAGTGTATAGTGCAGTTTACTCGAATGTCGGGGGTCACCCGACACGATTTTCAAATGCCTATAACTCGTCTGCGGCGAAGCTCATGACATTCAATCTTTTACCGTTTGATGCTACACTCTATTGACAATAATGTGAACTAAGTTTAAAATGTCTAGGAATATGTGAGTCATCACAAAATCTAGTTGCTGCTATGTTGTAAGCTGCAAGTAGGTTACAGTTTTGCAGTTTATTTGTTTACTCGTACTTTGCAGTGGCTTCACGTGCAATTAGTGATTCTGAAATTCCTGATCTTTTACTTGATCCTGATTTATTAGAATGTAGTTCAGTTTCATAAACAAAATAACTAAACCAACAGGTATTTGTAAATATAACCAGTTTATGGGTGGTGTAGATTTAGCTGTTCAATATAATAAACCGTGCAGTTTTACGAGACTAACAAATAAATGGTGGAGGAAAATGTTTTTCTGGATATTAGATGTAGCTGTAGTAAACGGTTTTATTATCAATAATAACAAAAAAAAGGAAATGAGAGTAAATCCTGTTAAACAAAAAATAGTTTCGCCAAAACTTGGTGAGGGAACGCATTGGTGATATCAGGAATAACCTGTATAGTAAAAGGGGTCGGCCATCAACTACTGACAAAGAAGAAAGACTGAATGGGAAATTACATTTAATCTTTTCCAATGATAAAAGTAGTTCTAAGGATTGTGTAATTTGCAGTAACAGGAAGATAAAAGGAGGTAGAAGGGAAACAGTTTTTCACTGCAAAACATGCAGCAGAAAACCAGGACTTCATCCGGAAGACTTTTTCCAAAGATATACTCTGCAAAACTACAAATAAGATAATAAAATCATGTACATACAGTAATAGTGAATAAAAATAGCTTAGTTTACTAAAATCATGTAAGAGAAAACAAAGTTTTCCATAAACAATAATGCAACTTGCAGGTGAGGAATTTGTTTCAATTTAATTACAAGTGGGGAAGCAAAGCATGTTACAAAAATCCGAGCGCTAAGGGTTAATTATTACCTTTCATTACTTGGCAAGAGAGAAAATTCATTAAACTACTGAAATCTGTATTTAGCTTACCATATATTATAGTCGTAAAAATGTTTTAAATAACTGATACATAAGAGAAAAATTTTGGGAACACAAATGACAATATTATAGTTAATACAATTAATAATATTTAGAATATAAAAATAAAAATCAAAATATAAAGTCGTATATTATTAAACTCTTATGTACATTTTGGTGACCAGGTTATCATTAGAGGGTATAATTACAATGAAATCATGAGATAATATTCTTTCATATTATCATTGTCTAACTGAAACAAACGTCTTCCAAATATTGACATTAATAAATGTTTTTACAATTATTCTTTGAGCTTAGCTTGTGAGGTTTTAAAACAAATAAAAAACATACACAAAACTCACAAATTAATCATTTATTAACTCAGACATGTTTCAATGACAAGGTCATCATCATCAGAGTGTTGTTACTACAAACTCTAACTCACAACTAACTGAAAGTTGTACAACCCTTAGTTGTAAGTTAGAGTTTGTAGTAGCAACACTGAGGGTTGATCACTTTGTCAATGGCCTCTGAGTTAATTAATGGTTAATATGTGAGTTTTGTGTGCTTTTTTTATTTGTATTAATAAATGTTTTGTTTATTCTTTAAAAATTTTACTCCTGTTCACTTGGAGATATAAATGGACCTAACTGGTCCTACCAAGCCTCCTGTTATCTCATTATAACTGTTACCTAGTTAAAACATATTTTAACCACCTTTAAATTTAGTTACAATTTTCCTTATTGACTAGCCAATGTACAATTATTAGATACACTGATTGGGCAAACATTTTTAGTGGGCAGAGGAGTAAGGGAGTCGTCACTAACTACCCACTATTTTTCTCAATTCAGTAGCAAACTTTTGATGATTGTAACTGTTAGAGAAATGTACATAAAGATTTTATAACTGCTGTTATTATTTTATTTGAAGTCAAGTTTTTTTAAATTTATACTATAGTTCATGCTACTGAATCCCGATTTTAATTTTCAGTCAGTATTATCCACCATCTCTATTTACATTTACTTGGGTTAGATATGCTTTTTATAATAGGCTGAAAACTTTATTTAATTCAATAAGTTTGTATTATATACAGTTTGGTTATAGTTTCACCAACGCTGATAAATATAGCCCTAACTTTTATAATAAAAAATTTGTGTTTGATTTATATCTTATTTTTTGATACTTTCTATTAGTTATATATATAAGTAGAGTGTGAAATATATTAATTATGGTGATATGTTTTCTTGTAATATAGTTAATAAATAAAAATATTTCAAATACAAGAATAGTTTTAACACATATATTATTCAAAGCTTTTCGCCAATAAAATAAATATTAGCATCTTCAGGAAAAACCATGTTATCTGATAATGTTTTTCCTGAAAATGCTAATACTTATTTTATTGGAAAAAAGCTTTGAATAATATATAAATTAAAACTGTTCTTGTATTTAAAATATTTTTATTCATGTTATACAGATAAATTTATATATTGTTTAAATTTTCAAATGTTGGTAAACTTGCTTTTATTTATACACTCAAGTTCAAATATAATTTTTAACTCGTGTTGGGTGACACTTAATACAGTTTTCTCAAATATTAATTAAATTTAAAATGAATTAATTTTAGTTTTACATGAGAGAAAAACTTTTCCCAAAAGGGGCAAGGTATGTAATACAGTATTTCATCCCATTTGGCTTAAAATAAGTGATAACATATGATTTCAAAAATCAGCTGATTTTATTATAAATTATGTGGTAGAACAGCTGTTTTAACTCATAGGATATGTTACTATATTTATTGTAATTACTCGTATTTAATAAAAAGTAACTACAATTAAAATGAAAATTTTTTTTTGTTGACCAAGTAGGAATTGACTTTAAAAAAAACCTTTGTTTATATTACTTGTTTTCACTAAACATGCAACATCAATAACAAACACAATTAAAATTCTGATATATTTACTATGAATAGTTGAGAAACAGTGATATACAAATTTTAAGAAACCTTACTTGACTGTTTGTAGTATGTTAATTCAAATTAATTGTGAAACTTTATATTCATATTATATTGTTTTACAGACTTAACATGTCTAAAATATAGAGATAATTTAATTAATCTCTTTAACAATAGTATAAGTCTATCCTAACTTTAAATTTTGTAAATTTATTAATATTTACTGAGACAGAACGTTTTCGATGCTATGTGGCGATCTTCATCAGTGTCTAATGCTTGGAGATGTCGGGTCAAACGGTGACGGCTTTGAAGGCAGGTTTTCGATAGTATCAAAGAGTATGTGTGATTTGTATTGTGTTTGTTCGTTTAATATGTTTGTACTTTGTGTTTTTGTCTGTCTGTAAATTTCATATTGTTCTAGTGTGTTGAGATGTGGTCCTTTTTTGTTGATGTGTAGGATTTCTAGGTTATGGTAAATGTCTGTATTTGTGTCTTGTTTCTTTTATGTGATTGTAAAATGCTGAGTTGGTGTTCTGTTTGTATTCCTTGACTCTTTGTTTAAAGCTGCGACCTGTTTGTCCAATGTAGAATTTGATACATTTGTCGCAATTTAGTTTGTATACGCCTGGTGGTTGTAGTTTTCTTTGTTGTTGGTGTTGTGTTGTATTTTGTATTGTAACTTGTTATTAGTTTTGTATGCTATTTTATATCCTGTTTTTTGAAATTTGTGAGCCATTTTATTTGTTGTTTAGTTTATGTATGGTAATGTGATGTATTTGTTTTCCCTGTCTGTAGTGTTAATTTTAGTGTTTGTTTGTATTTT
Organism: Prosapia bicincta; assembly: GCA_036971475.1. Classification (NCBI taxonomy): domain Eukaryota; kingdom Metazoa; phylum Arthropoda; class Insecta; order Hemiptera; family Cercopidae; genus Prosapia; species Prosapia bicincta. The sequence goes on along the minus strand of JBAIZL010000384.1, from coordinate 3,129,836 downwards.
GTACCATAGTTTGTCTATTATTGAGGTGTTGTATCCATTTGTGTATGCTAAATATTTAATTTGTTTTTGTTCTTTGTTTATGTTTTCTGTGGTCATTGGAACTTCTTTAAGACTATGGAGCATGGATCTGAAAGCAACTTGTTTGTGTTGGTTAGGGTGGTTTGAGATGTTGTGGATAAGTGTGTCTGTCGTTATAAGTTTCCTGTAAATGTTGAAGCTGTGTTTTTGTGTGTGGCTTTTTGTTATGGTTAGGTCGAGAAAGTTTAGTCACCGCTTGACTCAACATCTCCAGGCAGAAGACTCTGATGAAGATCGCCACATAGCGATCGAAAACGTTCTGTCTCAGTAAGTTTTAACAAATTTACAAAATTTAAAGTTCGGATAGACATAAAATATTGTTAAAGTGATTAAGATTCACCGAACGTAATGGACTACAAAATTCAAGAAGAGGTAATTTATTTAGAATATTTATTTGAGTAGCATATTCACCCACTAGCTATTCTGAACAGTTGAAGCTAGTATGACCAAAGCCATATGCATGTGATGATTGAGATCTCTTAGTACTGGGTGAGGCATCGTCCAAACAAGCTTCTTATTTGCAACACATGAAGAAAATAAGTGTAACAATTTCGGAATTAGTGGAGCAGAGATCCCTCTGCATGAGCCACATTGTTCTATCGCGTTGATTAGAGTTATTATGCAGTACTGTGGTACACTTAGCTCTGTCACCGTGGATTGAATAACTCCATTTAAATAGTTCTGCACAAACATTTTTTTTAAACAAACTCAATTCAAACTCAACAGTAAATTACAAGACAGATTAATATACAGTAGAGTCTCGATAATTCGAGGTGAATGGGCCCGAGACACCTCGGATTACATGGAAAAAGTTCCTGAGTATTAGAAAAAATAGGACTTCTAATGAACCCTAATACAATTAAATCCCTCATATACAGATCAATGTGGTGACAGCCTAATCCAGATTTATTAATAACAGGAATAAAGACCAGTCCAGCTAATCATGAATGTCGTCATTATTTAATTGATTTGTTTGCTTTAAAAGAGTTTATTTTCTGATATGTCTTGCAAAAGACTAGACATTTATGCAGGGATATTTGTTGAGTCTAAACTTACAGCGTAAATAAAGAAAAATATTTATGGCCCATTGACCTTCTGTTATCTAAACATAACTGATATGGACACAACATAACAGGAAGCATGAGTGACAGCATAACAACAACAACAACAACAGAATGGGGAGAAAGAAAAAAAGGTATTGATAAAAACATTTCTTGGAAGCCTGACTCATTTTCTTTGCATGGACTTATATCCTTTCAAATAGATAAAATAGGCTCAAATTATAAGGAAGCTTGAAATATCGGGACTCGGATTTTCAAGACTCTACTGTAATTATAATTCTGAACACCTGAACATAAATCATGTATGAGAAATTTGTTATAGTAAGTTATAAATAACTAATTTAAGCGGTTGTATAATAAACTATAAACATTCTTAAACTGCACCTCATAAAACAGGCTTCTTCTAGATTATCCCTGACTTATAGCTCAACAATATCAACTCATGAACAAGGTAACAAGTATTAGGTTTCCATTTGTTTAGTTTAGACCATTTTGTCTCCCTCTTTAATTTAGAATGGTTGATTACTACCTAAAGCTATCAGGGCAAATAAATGTGATAATACACGTTTAGTTATTTACTTTATAAAATATTTTCTGTAGTACTGTACTTTCTGAGAATTTAGATTCATTAAAATTATTTAAAGGAATTTTTATTTAAAAGACTTAGCGCCCCGTGGCGGCTATGTTCTCACTTGTTTAAAATTGTCACTTTATATGTTAATTTGATAAATTTAAAAACAACTAACAATTGATAATAGAATTGAGAAATAAAAAGTTATAATAGCGTAAGAATTGAGAATAAAAAGTTATAATAGCGTATTATTTAACCAAAACCATATGCAATTGTATACAAATTATTGACACAATCATGTATAATATTGCAATTTTAGTCTTTAAAATTAACACTTGCAAAATCCTTTATATTAGTGTGTGTCTATGCTATGAACAGAATGTACCCTGAAAATTTGAAGTCTCAACCTTTTATAGTTTTGACTCTAGGTTGATTCTCAGTCAGTCACAATTATTCTTTTATATATATATATATATATATATGAAGTTAATATATTACTATTGTAAGTAATTTTATCCACCATTAAGTGCAATAATTTTACCTTGAGTGATGAGGCACCTTTCACTTACCTGAGGATAAAACTTACAATAGTAATATATTAACTTCATGTATATATATATATATATATATATATATATATATATATATATATATATATATATATATATATATATGTATATATATTGTTTAAGTGCTTTTATGTGTTTCTATTTCAAGACTACAGAGTGGACTCTTACCAAGGTAAGTCTGTCAGTCTCCTAGTCCAAAAAATCTAAATAATCTTTACCAACCAAAACTAACCTAATATATATATATATATATATATATATATATATATATATATATATATATATATATATATATATATTATAAAGATTTGTCTAAAGTATATAATTATTTTAGGTTCTTATGTGTCTATTTTATTACTACAGACTGGACTATTACCAAGGTAAGTCTGTCAATATCCTATCTAATCAAAAACTGAAGATGAACTTTTATATGCACCTGTATTCAGAGCTTTTTGTCAACAAACATTGCCAGAATTATAAGAACAACCTATTATGTCATGTTAAAGGCCTCACTTGCAAACTTTCAGATCTAATTTGTAATTAGATACACAAGAGGTCGTTTTTGATAATGCTCAAATAATACAGGTATATGTAAAGATTATTCTTGTTTGTATTGAAGTGTTCACACTTGATCACCTAGACCAGGGTTGGCCAACTAGCAGCCCGCGACCTGATTTTATGCGGCCCCAGACAAATGTTAAAAACATTAGGTTAATGATTTGTTTATAAATGTAAAACATAAAAATATAGTTTCGAAACATAAAAAAATATAAGTTCGGATAGTCATAAACTATCGTTTAAGTGATTAATAAAAATATAGGTTGCTATGTGTTATAGGATATAAGTTAAAACACTGCTCTTACCTCTAGTAAGTGCTCTGTGACTTGCAAAGTGACCCATTTTTTCAGACAAAGTTGGAAATTGTTGCTGTGCCTGTTTTGGAATCAAGTGCCTGGGAAGAAATATCCCAAACTACATGACTTTGGCAGGAAAATACGTTCAATGTTTGGAACCACATGCTTTTGTGAGTGCACCTTTTCACCAATGAAATTTATAAAATCAATTCACCACAACAGACTCACATAGAAGCACTCTTTGGGATCTGCTAAAGGTTGCAACCACTTGGATTCAGATTAATTTTGATTGAACGATTGTGCCCTCCCACAGTGTTCTCATAAAGTGAAGTAGGTAGGCCTATATAGTTATAGATGATTTTAAATTTAAATAAATTATAGTTTTCCCAATACTGTGTTCTGATAAGCGTAAACAGCATTATTAAATAACAACTAAAGATTTAATATTATATTTATTTTGATCCTTTGTAAATTGAACTTTGTAAATTTTTGCGTAATGTTTATTGTTTCATATTATTTAATAAAAGACGCATACCGTATGATATACGTATTGCCTACATTTGGCTTAATGATCTATGTATGAAATTATTTGGCCTGCCCTCTTCTATACTGAAAATACTGAAGTGGCCCTTTAGGGTTAAGAAGTTTGGCCATCCCTGACCTAGACTATAATTATCCCTAAAGATGACATTTTTTACAATACACATGTGCATGCAGATACACACACACACACACACACACAATATTGAAGTAAATTATAGCATATTATTTACCTTATTACTGTAATGATCTTCATGCTGTGAACTGTTATTACTAAGGAAAGATTGAGTATCTGCACTGCTTTCTTCTCTAGCACCTTCAAAATTCTGTAAAAAACAGCACAAATTATAACCATTTTAGTTTCTGTAATTGAATTCTTTAAATTAAATTTTAAATGTATTAATTTCCTGAGAAATTATAAATATACAGTAACATCGCTGAAGGTTTTGGTCTTTATAGGAAAACACACTGAACGTCTAACACTCTTTGAGCGTAAGAAAGATGAAGAAGTTAGTTAAAAACTTCAGCTTGTTTAATTTCAGGTGTTATATAAGATACCAAGTGACCAGGTAAGATATATCTCAACAGACAGGCTTTGGTTGAAGAAGAAGGAGCTGTATGTCATTACGAAGTTCATAACAAAAATCTGAATAATTTTGCTGCTGCCAAAACCTGAAGATTTTAATTTTTAATTCATTCGCTTAAAACTAAAAAAAGACTATTAACATACCATCAATTAAGTTAAAGAAACAGAACTTTTTAAAGAAAAAACAAGTAATATAAAAAATTGTTTAAAGTACTACTGAGTGTAACAAAAATTTTTTTTTTTAGTTACCCTAGACCACTATTTATGATATTGTATGGTAACAATGGCAACAGTTTAAGGTTGTACAGTGGAGGTTTTGACAAAAACCAGACGGAGGAAAAAATTCGTATAAATCTTTGAGAAATATATTTCTAGGTTTTGGAAAGTTGGAGCAGAGCCAAGGTGCGCTAAACTTCAAACATGAAAATTCTCAGTTTGAATTCGGATTGCAATGCACTCACCCAATATCTCTATTTTTAATCACCTGCCTACTGTTGGAAATGCACTGTTAAGTAATATTGTGAGGGCTATACAGTCATATATCTCGGTAATTTTGTCAGCTGAAAAGATACATATTAGCATGAACAATCATAACATACATATAATCTTACCATGTGACTTTCTTAAAAAGTGATCTAAGTGGGCCGTGTAAAATATGATCCTGCTTAATTTTACCGTTTTATAGGCTCCTGTGTTACATTTAAGCAGCATCTGCCAGTGAAACTTGTCCCTGGACTTTAATTTGAAAACCAACTATCTTTTAATATAGATCAAATATTTTAAATTAATTTACTTTCAGGAGGAAACTCTCCTGTTGTAACATTAGGCTTTTATTTTATTGCATTTATTATTTTATGAATTTAAATACTCTTGATATACGACTTTGCAATCATTAATTTAATAGTTGAAAAAAACTTACAAGTTTTTATTTATTAATTAACACAGGATATTTTGAAATAAATGTAAAAGATTTTGTATAATAATTTTAATGATAAAAAATAATCAAAATTAACATAATTATACACTTTTTTGATTTCTACTGCCTTTCTCAATATGCAGAAAATATTTTAACACAACATATTTAATTGAATTAATGTTTTACATATATTCAATTTATCTTATTAATTTAATCATTGATTTTTTAAAACTAAATTAATTTTGAATTTTCACAGTATATAATTACTTATTTCCATCATTTTTAACTCTTGAATTAATTTTCCTTAAGTGTTAATATAACATACTAAATAATATTAATAGTTATTCAATATTTTCAAAATCATTTACCAATATTACATAAAATTATTACTCAATTAATATTTTTTATTATTTTAACTTTTGCAACAATTCTTTTCTCTTTTGATCTTATTTAAAATGACCAGGTTTATAGTTGAAACCACACTAATAAGTTTAATTAAATATTCTTTTGTTGGTTTCTTCATGAATAAGCCGGTCTTGAAACTTTAATATGAAATTTGAATAATTTACAGACAAAAACTTGCCTTTTTGGAAAACTGACTTACTTAATTTGATTTTAATGATTTTACACAATTCAATATTACATATAAGAAAAATCTTTAACTTTTTTTGAAACTATTTAACAATTTTATTTAGAGTGAAGCCATTGTTTATTACTTTATAAATCAATATTTTGAATTATAATTTTCTGAAAAGTTTGTTAAATTTTTACTAATTAATTTGTTTTTAAAAAAATGACTTGCCAACAGTTTCACTTCCTCGGTTTGAGACTGGGTTCTGCTTTCTTCCCTCCTGGATCCTTTCTATTTATGGACAGCGAAACCCTGGCCAGTCGTAATGAACTGAGTTACATTTTATAAGAAATGGAAGTACCGATTGCTGATTCACGATTTATAACTTGCGTTATAAATTTGACAACACAAACGTTCTTGTAGACGCCATGTGGTCTATTGACTCTTTTGTCTAGCTACAAACCGACATAATTTTGTTCGGCACTTGTAAAAATTTTATGTTTTGAACTTCCTTAAAAACTCTTGCGCTTTGGTATTTATTAGCCTTGCCGCAGCTCCCTCTCCATCCCCTTGGCCTCACAACTCCGATAGCTTATTTTTGTGTTTTAGATTGTTTCCCTTACTTGAACCAGCTTACTGTTCCTTCCATTTCTAAAATGCCTATTTTATTTAAATTTGCTGTAATTTTTTATTTACTAAAGTTTTATGGTTTCTGATTTCGCTATAGATTTTTTCTCACTTTACTTATTCTTTAGAAATGTCGATGGTGGTTGTAGGTGGTCAGGTTCACTAGATAGTGTTTTTTAGTTAATTTCTTTCATTTAATTATCGACACTACACTCCCGCTTTGTCAAATTTATTAGTTATTATCAATTTTTATTATTGACTATAAAATATTGGCTTTTTTCACTCTGTTATATTATGCTTTGCTATATTTTTTCTTTAATATAAAAAATTTAACATTTGGTACCTAGTTACTATTTAATTTTTGAAATTCAAAATTATACAATTTTAGTTTTTTTAGATTGCAAGGGCAAACTGTCTGTTGCAGGCTGGATTCCACAAATTTTATAATTTAATTACTGAATAAATATTTGAAAAAACTTTAATAACATCAATTGTCAACCACTATAGGTTAAAAAAAAATATACTCGTATTTGAACTTGATTGGATGAATAAAAACGTATTTTATTAACAACTAAAAATTTTTACAAGTTATATATATGAGGAGAGTGTGAGCTAATAGAAGGAATTTAATAATGCTTAAGAAATGACCAAAAAATTAAAAATTATTCTATTTATTTTCCAGATGCAAGTGCTTTTCCAAATTGGTTACATATTAATTATCATAAATAAATAAATAACTACTCATGAACTCACAAAACAATATACTTTATTGTCATATGCGTTTCAATAACCAATGTTATCATCATTACTGACACTACTACAAATTCACAACAGCACCTCTTTGCGTATGACAATAAAGTATATTGTTTGGTGAGTTCGTGTGCAGTTATTTATTTATTTACAACCTCAACTCACAAGCCAACTCAATTATTACTTATATTAATTATTGGTTCTGTTTTTTTTCTAAAACTTTGAGTATTTTCAGTTTTAATAATCTTTCACATTTATTGCTGATGCATTTCATCTCAAAATTCACAAACTAATGCTCTGGAAGATGAGGTCTAATTGAAATATAACAGCAATAAGTATTAAAACACATAGATAAATTTAAAATAATAAAATTTTATATTTACTCTGTTTACTCATTTACTGCAGACTAATGCTCTAGAAGACGATGTCTAAATAAAACCCTCACCAACAAATATGTTATGGTTAGAGCCCCCAGTTAAACTAATAGTAATAATTAACCGTATATTTATTACCGTTCATCAGTATTGAAAACGTCTCAGGAAGTTTTTCATAGATTAGCTAAATACTTTAGCTGCCATGTTGGACCAATTGGAATCGGGCCCAGGAGACTGAATCGAATACCGTTTGCCCACTAGGCCTGACATTGTTGTCCAGTAACATTTTATGTTTATTACTAGTACTCAACTGGTACTGCTAAAAATGTTTGGAAAAATGAATCCACAGTAATAAACAACAAGCCTCAAACTACTTGCAAATATAATTACGATGGTTTTTGTTTGATGGATACATACCGAGGGCATTATAAAAATGATGTTATTCTAAGAGCTTTTTGTTGGGCCCACATGATAACAATTTAAGTGAAGTTAAGTTGAATATTCCAACCAAAAAAATTGGTTCATTGAAAGACGTTTATCTTCATATACTTTAAACTTTTAATGACGTACTTTATTGATTTTTACTATTGTTTCCAAAATTTCCCAAAACCTAAAAACCAAATTTATTAAATATTTAGTTGTAATACAATTTTTTTTAAACGGACTTGGTTGAAGTTAAGTACAAACATTAGTACACTTGGATAAACTCATCCTTACTAAGAAGTAAATTATAACGTAAATTCCTTAAAAAGTAAATTATTAAGTTTTAAAACTTTTACTTGATATGAATCTTGTATAGTATTTATCATATCTGAAGCAATACTTATCAGGGGGAGATTATGTTTACAACCCTGTTCTATATAGAAAATATTTATAAACTTAGAAATCAATCACATGTGATACGTTTACATGTCTTAGTGATAAGTGCCAAAACACTTTTCTTGCCAGTCAGTTTATTAAGTAGGTAACTGGAAGATGAAATTGTGGTTTTGTTGTTTATTGTCTACACAAAACACAAAAAATATTAAGACAGTGCTGCACAGATAAGAAAATATAATTACCATAAAAACAATGTCAGGCCAAAATTGGCCCGACAGAGTTTATGTAGGTATCATTTACGCTATGAAAAAAACGGGCCAATTGGCCTGACACGTGTTTTTATAAATATTATGATGAGAAACGTATTTTCTTACTTAGATATAAGGGAACAAAAAAGAAGTACACATTATCTGAAAAATATTTTGGCAATTCTCTGGAAAAACACCGATATTGTCGCCGGCAGCTAAAGTGTTAAATTATAGTTTTGACAAGTAATTGCTGTGATAAGTTCAAATCAAATTTAACATTTATTAAACGATAGGTAAATACAAATGTATTTATTAAAATGTTTGCCCTGTTAACATAAATTAACTCATATGCCGTAGCTTAAACAATATACTAAATTTAAACTATAATATCATAACATCAACTTACCTCATAAAGTTTTAAAGTCACCACTGATGAGTCACATAGACTGTTTAGTCTTTCATGTAGAGACTGGGTGAATTGGCTCAAACATTTGGCAGCTGCTATGTTAAAAGGTGGCGATTTTTTTAGCAAGTCCATTACAGTCTTTAAAAATGACATTTTACAGTTAATATTGAAAAAATATCTTTATACATATTATGTATTCTAATTATACGAGGGGAATCCAAAAAATAAGTTTCTCACGAGTGTGTCACCAAGCGTGAGTGACGGAGCATCTTTCCGAGAGCGGAGACTTTTAGTTTGAGTGTAATGGTACCGATTCCCGCCACGCGCTTGACTACACCGTTTGACCTTGAGTCACGAGCCATTCGACATGGAGACTCCACTGTGATCTGCCGCCAGTTGTGAAGTGCGGAGTGTTATTCGTTTTTTGACTGCAAAAAGTGAATCTGCCGTTGAAATTCATCGTCAGTTATGTGAGGTGTATGGTGAACATGTAATGACTACAAATTGTTGGCAAAAATTGTTTTTGGAAAGAAAAGAAAATGTTCATGATGAACAGCGAGATGGACGCCCAGCTACCGCTCACCAAGATGCCGTCATTTTTGCGGTGCGAGACGTTATTGATGCTGACCAGCGATTGACACTTGACAAAATTATAGATCAGCTTCCACCAAACATTGAAATTTGCCGCGCATCTCTTCACAACATCATCACTGAAGAGCTTCAGCTGTCGAAAGTGTGTGCAAGGTAGGTTCCTCGTTTACTGTCTGACGGCCATAAGCAACAACGTGTGGCAGCTGCACAATCTTTCTTGCAATCATTTACGGACGAAGGTGATGATCTGTTTTCAAGAATAGTCACTGGTGATGAAACATGGATTCACCATTCAACACCCGAAACAAAACGACAGAAGGCCAAAGTGATTCAGTTGGCAGGGAAAGTGATGGCTACAGTGTTTTGGGACTGCCGTGCAGTTTTATTGATCGATTACCTACCTCGGGGTGAAACAATAAATGCGGAACGGTACTGTGATGTTCTCGTAAGACTTTGTCGCGCAATCCAGAACAAACGACATGGGCTTTTGTCACGGGGGGTGGTTTTTCTTCACGACAACGTCCGCCCACATGCCGCTCGTGCAACAAGGGAGCTTCTCGAAAAATTTAAGTGGGATATCTTTGATCATCTTCCATACTTCCCAGACCTTGCTCCTAGTAATTTTCACTTGTTTCCTGAGCTCAAGAATCACCTCGGCGGTCGACGCTTTGCTAACAACGATGACTTGGAAAGTGAAGTGAATACCTGGTTTAAAAGTATGGCGGCTGAATGGTATGCAGATGGTTTGAAGAAACTGAAGCTTCGCTATGAAAAGTGCTTGAATAGGGATGGAAATTATGTACAAAAATAGAATATGATGTGGGATCATAAAATACATGTGTTTATTGTGGAATTATGTTTTTTTATTTCCCTAAAAAATTAGGGAAACTTATTTTTTGGATTCCCCTCGTATATAGGTAGAGATACTTACATAATATAATATATGTTATACTTATATAACAGAAATTACAGATATCTGCTGTAATAAATTATAAATTTTATACTTTTATACTACTTCAACCAAATAACATCCGGTGCATAAGCCGGTCAGGAATCAAAAGAAACAAACATGCTAAACAGCTTTTAAAAGACATATATGGAAATTAGAAATTTGATGACAATTTCAAGAATATGGCTCTTTCTAACAAGGCCTAATTATAATAGAGTCTGTCATTCGAGTATACTTCATAATAAACGTGCATTCTCCAACTCAGTAAAAAGTGTAATAACAAAGTGTTATCATCATAAATATTTAAAATTCAGTCACTTAAAATTACCTTTATGATTGCTGGTCGTTGTAAGAAAACCTCTGGTGGGAAGTCCTGCAACACGACATTGATAAAGAACTGACATGACTGAAGGACATTGTCATCATCATGAAGAGATTCTTCAACAGCGGACAAGACTTGTATATCTGAATGAACTAATGGCATCCACGGCAGAGACCAGACATGGAAGCATGAAGAAAGCTCATTCTTTGAAGGCAATCTATAATTAAATTCCTTATGAAATCATACAATACTAATATATGTTACTTATTATTGAATTTGAACTAAAAATCTTTTTGTTTTATTAACTTTAGTTTACAATTTTAGTCAATTAACAAAATATGAAAAAGTTCAGAAAGATTTAATTTATGTTAAAAAGAATTAGACTTTAAAAGTCTATAACTTTGTAAAAAAATACAATTTTATGTTGTAATGTCTATATATTTTTTATTCTGAATCGTTTGTTTACCTATGAGTTTCCTCATGGATTCTATTGTCCATTACGATTAACAAAACTTCAACATTTTTATTAAACAAAATAAATACTTCCTGAACTTGTAAATCAAGTAAAATTATGAAAAACTTACTAAGAAAAAAAATTTTCAATCGCACTAAGGAATCTTTGTCTGAAATAAGAACCTATGAGTTTCCATGACAGTATTTGATATCCAACACATATTTGTCTCTTATATATTTGCTATTCTCTGTTCTATTTTTCTTCATTCTCCAAATTGATAAATTTTCCAATGCTTCTTAAATTTATTAATATTTTATGGTTCTTCAAATATTTTTCACATCTATCAGCTCTTCAACCGTCATCATAATACCTTTAATATTTAAACGTACAGTTGAAACAGGTCAAATGTAAACGAGGTACAGTAGAGCTTCGATAATTCAAGGTAGATGGGACCAAGACCCCCTTGAATTACACAGAAGTACATTCCTGTGCATTAGAAAACATAGTAGTTCTATTGAACCCCAACTCCATAATTAAAAATGTACTAAATAAGTTTATTATAGAACTTTATATGCACAATTTTTGGAAGCCTGGCTCATTTTCTTTGTATACCTTATTGATATTTACATTTCTTGGAAGCCAGACTCATTTCCTTTCCATGCCATATGGATACAAAAATTTCTTGGAAGCCCGACATCATTTTCTTTTAAATAGATAAAATAGGCTCAAATTCAACACAAGCTCGAAATATCGTGACTCAGATTTTCGAGACTTTACTGTATTTATTATAACAAAGTGGGTAATTCAAACAAATAGCTAATAAAAAAATATTTTACTTCTAATCTGGCTTACTCAATAAAATCCTGGGTCAAAATTTTAAGATAATTACTTGTAAGTCTCTTCCAAAATGTATTATTTAGACTCTATGTTTGTGTTCTGTTGCATAACCTTTCTCTCTTATTTAATCTCTTAGGCTTAATATCCTTCCTATTTGGATCATTTGTTACTGTATTAAAAATAATATTAGTCTCACACTGATAGCAATATCTTTTATTGGTGTTAGGCCAGCCACACACCGGATACGGCACAGTGCAGCACATCACAGCAAGGAGGGACATTTTTTCCTTGCCTTGCCCAATGGTTAGTAACAGCATACGATACGGCAATGCAAGGCAAGGCATCCCCAGTCCCAGTATGCTTTTGGTTCTAAAATATATTTGAATACAAATTCATAATATGACTCAATTTATTTTCATGCCTCATTAAAATTGTTAGGTCATCTCTAACTTTAATACTAAATAACTAAACCTAACCTATAGCTTTTCACCCGTTCCTAACTCTCAAAATAGTCATACAATATACAAAAGGTACAGAAAAATAAACTTCTCATCAATATGGTTCAGGTGAAGCAAATTTTTCTGGGTGTTTGATGTTCGGTCAGTGGCCACGCTGGAGTGTGTTGACGTTAACTTTTTATTTATTTCTGATTCACTAACTTTAGAGTGATTTGAACAAGAAATGAAAAAAAAATTGAAAAAACTGTAATAATATCAATTGTCATTTACTACTGGTTAAAAAAATATATTTGAACCTGATTGGGTGAATATAAACCGTATTTTATTAACTATTGAACATTTGTACAAGATATATATAAGAGTGTGAGCTAATAGTAGGAATTAAATAACAATCTATTGGAAAGTGTTGCTTGTTCTCTACATTTTAACCAAAAAATGCTTTTTTTACTATAAAATTGATCCCAAAAATACAAAACACTTGACCATGCTATCCTCGCAGAATAATATGTTTATGCCTTTTGCTCGGCGAACGAAAATTGATGAGCCATTACAAATCGTTTAAAGGCATGGCTTTGCCTTGCAGTGCCTGATCAAGTGTGCGGGAACTCTATTTAAACCAATGCAAACCACCAAAATGCCATGCAGCGCCTTATCTATTGTGTGGCCATCCTTACAAATATTTTAGGAATAGGATCTTTCAACTCAATTTATTTTCAGTTTAGTAAAAAGTAAACAGTTATAACAGAATACCTTCTTTACACATTTTTATGTTGAATTTTAGGAAACACATTTAAAAAATGCTATATATGCATCATTTTTTTACTTTTACATTGTTAATTAATGATGATTGGAAAACCCGTCACAGTATCCTGTTTGTTTCAATATCTGGTAAAAAAAAACTATCTGCTGATGCTATTAAGGAATTTTTTATTTAAAGAAATTGTCAAAGAATATGAACAGTTACCTTCCCAAATCTTTAACATAGAGAAGACGAGCTTAAACTATAAAATGTTATCAAACAAAACAATCGCTGAATCAAATAAAATCGTACCAGAAATGAAATTTTTAGAAGATTGGCTAACCATTGCTCTTTGCAGCAATGCAGATGACACAAACAAGCTTCACCTGTTCATTATTGGAAAATTTAAAAAGCCATTCAAAAGCATAATATTGTCTTCCTTCCTGGTTTATTACTACAATAAAAACTCTGCTTGGATGAGCTGCAAATCTTGGTTTTTGGATGAGTTTGTTCCATCTGTTGAAGAAAAACAATTTTAAAAAGCTCTCAATTGATAAAATGTGTACTCTATTACAGTTGGGTAATGTACCATCACTTTCATCTGAAGAGGATTTAGTGAAAGGGGACTTTGAGCCTATCTTCATTCCACTAAATATAAAATCACTTATTCAATGGGTTAGGAAGTATTAGAATGGTTTAAGAGACGGTATCACAGAAAGTACATCAACCTAATTTTAGAAATGCCCGAAGAAGGTTGTAACATATTTCAAGCTATGAAGTCATTAATACTGAAGATGCTATTAATACCGTTGCCGAGTCATGGGACTGAAACCTGACACACTACAAAAATCATCCCAAAAGCTTTAGTCGTATGACCAAAAGTGACTAGGTCGAACGCAAGAAAAAGGACATGCTGGAAGTCATTACAAATTATACAAGCATATATCCCTACAGTGAAGTTAAGGTATAGACTGCTGAATGTGACAAAGACTGTGAAACCAATGAAGAGCTCAATGACAACCAAATTATTGCGGTTATTTAAGAAAATAATAGTGTCGAAACTGTGAAGGATGTGTATGGTGATGACGAACCTATAACCTGGATTTCACATCGAGATCAAGAACGCTTTTATATAGCCGTACAATACATTGAGCAGAACTCAACCTCATCACCATTGGATCAAGAAATGGAGTAATATATTGCACTTATCCTAGTGTTCGAGTCAGCGCTCGAAGTTTGAACGTGTTACCGCGACCTATATTCAAAACGCTCAGCTGGCCTGGACAGTAATGGTCACGTGACGTCTGACCTACCAATCGATGTATGGATTGCGTATTGATTTTTCTGTGTGGCCTCTGATCCCCCTCCCTTAGCTAGCATTTCCGTAAGTTCGTTCGTTGTCTTGAAACCGTCGTGCAGTTAACAGCCTTATTGAAGTACCTCGTGCGCAAAGTTTCACCGCGTGTGTAAAGTGCCGTTTCGACCGTAAAACCTCGTACAAGTGTTTAAACTATTCGTTTTATTGTGTGTTCGTGTAAACGCGTTGTTATAGACGTTATTTGCTTAGACTTTAAGTTACGATCGCCGTTTAGTAGAACTCTTTGTTCAGTTACGCGCCATAGTTATAAATGACTTTATGCCTTTTAAAATGCAGCCTATTTGATTTCCCGTTTAAGTTCTAGTTTATACCTCGCCTGGATCGGATTCCTACAAACTGGGTACCCAGGACTTCTGCCGCCACGAGATCTACGCACGCTGCAATTTTGCCCTTTCTTTCTTCACGAGGGTAAGTGCTGCCTAAGCTTAAGTACTTATGATTTATTTATGTGTAAATTCAGTGCGAATTATTTTGTTATTAAATGTGTTTGTACGGAACTAACTATTGCTTTCAAACGTTCGTAATTGCGTGCTTAGCGACTAAAGTAAGACACATTTTGCCGCCACTTCTTATTACTGAACATTTCTATTGTATTATTTCGGATCTTTCTCGAACCTCGCTTTCTTCTAAATTTTAGCTAGCGCCAGTCGCTTCACCTAGAATTATCTAAAAAAAACTAATTTAGAACTGATTTTTTTAAAAGTAATTTTAGTGTAGTCAGAATGTATAGCAATAATACAGAATTTATTGGCTTTTTTCATTATTTGTGCGGTTTATTGTAACGTTTTTAATGCATAGAATAATGTAGTAGTTTTTAAGTTAAATCACTGTTTACTTTACTGTGTTCCTGCATTCTGAACACACCCCTAGTCCCAAAGGTGACAGGTTAGAGGGGTTTTACTGTAAAGTAAATACAAGTCATTTACAAATAAAGTAATTAATTCATATTGAAAATAAAAGACAAATAGCAAGGTTACTCAAAATATTTACTTTTACAAAAACACACATTTTGAGTTTTTCTCACATTTTTTTGTTAACTGTGTATTGCTTATATTTTAACAATTATTTTTATTTCTTGAATTTTGTAGCGAATTTGTAGTGAATTTTGGGTTTCTATGATGTTGAGCGTTTCGGGTATGGGTATGTTGGTGTACATATTTGTTATGTCAAGTGATAGTAGTGTTGTGATTTAATTATTTTTAGTCTAGATGGGTGATAAAATATTTTACTTTTCAATTACTTATTAGTTTTTAAATAATTATTAAATAAAGAATGGGCTTTTTCAAATGATGGGAATGAGATTTATGAAGTTTTTTCAATAAGGGTTAGGGTGTTTCCATTACATAGACCATTACTGCCACAGAGAACTGCAGTAAAATTCTGGGACTGTTATTAAAGACCATCATAAGGCTGAATTTGGAGTTGAATATTGAAAACATCATTCAGCAAAAATTTTGATTTATATATTGAATATTTTGTGGAGGCATACAATGAACAAACTCCAATGCACAAAAACCAAATAAGATTATTTACTTTAAATTTTTCCTGTTTGTTTTCACTTCCTTGCCTTGATATTAATTTTGGCAGATAATAATGAGGTTTTTGCTACTATAGAATGAAAGAATAAATTTCAAACCTGTTATTATCAAAAAATAAATATTTTAAATATGCAGTTTAAAAAAATATCAATTGGACAAATTTTTTTATTTAGGCCTAATTTTAGAAAACTACCTAGTTACTTTCTTCACATCAATTTCTTTTATTGATAATTTAATGCATTCCCAAAACAGCTTGGCAAATGAACACTTCCTAAAATGTTGAATCTGGAGAGTAAGATCCTAAGATCCTGAATTTGGAGAGTAGAGGCTTCAGGTCGTCACTTTTTACCATTTTAGCCTAAACCGTTAAGTGAAGACAAATTCAGGGGAGTTTCACATCCATTTGTAGCTTTTGCACCTCAAGCAGGATCTGGTCATCTAGTGACGAAGGAATACTTATTTAGATATAACATTTAAAATGCCTCGATTTGTGTACTTTGAGAAAATAAAGATGAAAGCATAAAACATATCTTATTTGACTGCACATATCCCATAACAATGAGGGACTTCCCGAAGGCTGAGGTGACAACATGGCAAGAGATTCTCATGAACAAGAAGCATTGGGGGCTGGCGAGGATCATATACCGTGGACATTAGGCTATCAGCTACTCTTGAAGCTTGATGCCTCTGCGAAGAAGTAAGATGCATTCCCAAAACCAATTGTATTTCTAATAGGTAGAGAAGGAAAAAATGTAATGTTTAGTAAATCATGAAAGTATTTTGACACATTCAACAAAACAGATTGGGAGCCAATGTTATAAATTATTAAACTTACCTTGGAGGTGAGTTGGTTTCTACTTTCGGTAGATCTTTATATCTCAATTCGAGACTCGGTTTTATGCATTTAACATCATCTACAACATGGTATCGAGCAGTATTACAATCATTTGTAACAAGTTTTATAATATCTTGAACTATAATATCATGATCTTGAAGAGCACGAAGACGTACCAATCCTGGATCTGCGCGAAGTAACAACACTCCTCCTTCCCCATCCCCTGCCTAACAAATAAATTAAATAAAATTTTAAACTGAAATACGATCAAGTAAAACAAGTTTTAATTTTATAAAGTGTAAATAAAAATTACAAATTACTTACGTTTCAGAGCTAAAAATCACTTACATAGGAAAATCAGAAATCATTTGCAATTTAACATTCACTATTTGCTTTGGAAAAATAGCAAATCTACAATCCACACAAGTAAACTTGAGCCAACACAATTTACTTTTATTTATTAAAAAAAAAACACATTTACCAGATTTATATGCATATATACACACATCCATATTCATACAAACATAATCCCATTTGTATGTACTTGTACTTAATAATGCAACATAATTTTTTCATTACAGTCTCGGCAATTTTCACACCTTAGTAACCCTTTAATGTTTTAAGGGATGAATACTTTGATTTTCTAAATGATTTTTGTAATTACCAAAATAAATGTTACTTACCTTTACAAGTTGTAAGATGAGTTTTAGAACTTTTTCTTTCTCTGACACTGATTCAAATTCAAACCACTTTAACAATTTTATGAACAAACCATCTTGGTCTATAAGATTGTTTTCTGTTAACAATCCACATTCCAATTTGATTACAATATTGTTTAAGGCACGTAGTCGAATTTCTTCTAAAGCATGTCCTTAAAAAAAAGTTATACTTTTAAAACTCACTTCTTTTATGACTAAATACTTGATTAACCCTGAAATTGTATAACATTTACAAATTTACATTGTTTGTTTAATCTATTTTTTCCATGAATGAAAAAATTTTGTGTAGCTCAAGAGCCTCTTACTGTTGTGTCCAGCTAACTGTGCACATGCTTAACCTTCTCTCTTAAGTACTACCACTTCTGAAAACATATTACATTTTCAGAATGTTCTGCATCTGATAGGTTTACACATATATCAAGATCGTTTGTTATTTCACAC
Organism: Prosapia bicincta; assembly: GCA_036971475.1. NCBI lineage: Eukaryota > Metazoa > Arthropoda > Insecta > Hemiptera > Cercopidae > Prosapia > Prosapia bicincta. Next base: position 3,111,605 of record JBAIZL010000384.1, on the reverse strand, counting down.
CGAAGCTAATTTATCATCGAATTTATCTTATATCGACCATCTCATGCGTCATTTTATACAGTTCATCAAATTGTTATTTGCCTATAGCCCTAAATATATTACAGAAAGCTACGATCAGCAAAGCATTTGAACGGAAACTCAGGCGACTGTAGTAGTTTTACTTACTAAGAGTTCTTGAATTTTGTAGTCCATTACGTTCGGTGAATCTTATTAATCACTTAAACAATAGTTTATGATCATCTGAACTTTAAGTTTAGTAAATTTATAAGTTCATTTATAAGTTTATTTATATAACCGTTCATAAACAAAGCAACAAACAAAATAGCCCGCAAATTTCAAAAAATAGGATACAAAATAGCATACAAAACTAACAACAAATTACGATACAAAATACAACACAACACCAACAACAAAGATAAACTGCAAGCACCAGGCGTATACAAACTGAACTGCGACAAATGTAACAAATTCTACATTGGACAAACAGGTCGCAGCTTTAAACAAAGAGTCGAGGAACACAAACAGAACACCAACTCAATATTTTACAATCACATAAAAGAAACAGGACACAAATACACAGACATTTACCATAACCTAGAAATACTACACATCAACTAAAAAAGACCACATCTCAACACATCTCAATCTGAAATTTACAGACACACAAAAACACAAAGTACAAATATATTAAACGGACAAACACAATACAAATCACACATACTCCTTGGTACTATCGAAAATCTACCTTTAAAACCATCACCGCTTGACCCAACATCTCCAAGTAGAAGACACTGAGGAAGATCCGCACATAGTGATCGAAAACGTTCTGCCTCAGTAAGTTTCAACAAATTTACTAAATTTAAAGTTCGGATAGTCATAAATTATTGTTTAAGTAATTAAAAACCAAAAGTGTTCGACAGTTCTTATCATGGTTGTAGGCAAGTACTTATACTGACTTAATGCAGCCCTCTACCTCCTGGCTCCCTTATTGCGATCTTTCAAGGCCAAGTGTACGGTTAAATGGTCATGACAGTATTTGCAATGATGGGATGAATTGAAGATACGTCTCAAGAGCAGCAGTTTTTGCAAGATTCCCACCAGTACTCTGCACGGAATTCACTGTCAACTTGCTGCAGTAGCTGACAGTCATTCCTTTTCAGCAGAACAAATTTTACAAGTTTCATTTCTAAGCTTCACTTTTGAGAAAAACTGGATCTGGTGGGTTTTTTGGCCCAAGAACAATGAAGACCATTACTACTTTTGGTGTCACTTGGGAAGAAAACAACTACTTACTGATATTTTTTAGCAGACGAGTTTCGCACTATATCAGTCCATTGTTCAGTACTGTTAGTCACAAACAAGACTGTTGCTCAGGTGTGATATATTAGTGTGAGTCTGTGGTGTATTGGTGTGTTATTGTTCATAGAGTCGTTGTTAATTATGAGTTCAAATATAGTATTTGATTGTGAGCGTGTTTAGTTGCTTAGAATGTATTATGGGTGGTTTTTGTATATCTTGTAGTTTTCTGTCGTGTTTAGTTTGTTGCTTTTTTGATGTAATGAAGGACTTTTAGATTAGTATCCAATTTGGTGTATGTATGTAATGAGTTCTGTAGGTTTTGTGTTTTTTATGTATTCCCAGTATCATGTGGTAAAGTTTCTCCCTGTTAGACCTATGTAGAAGCTGGGGCAGTTGTTACATGTGATCTTGTATGCACATGCCCTGTAGTATTTGTTATGGAGAGTTTTTATACTGTGAAGGTGTTTTTTAGTTGTGTTAGATGTATCAAAGGCTACTTCGTATTTGAGTAAAGTGTTTTTTCGCCAAGTGACACCAATAGTAATCATTTAAAAAATCTTAAGATGTACAACACAAAAAATGCAAGTATATTTTAACCTTATTACTGGAATACTTCTTGTGTATGTGTGTAGTGTGATCTGTAAGTGTATGGCAGAGTTTAATTTGGCTTGTGTGTTTTTATGTGTTCCTTGCATTGTGTGGTAAAGTTTCTTCCTGTTTGACCTGTGGAAAAGCTGGGGCAATCGTTACATGTGAGCTTGTATACACCTTCCCTGCTGTGTTTTTGTATTGTGTACGTGTTTTTGTTGTTTTTTAATGGTGTGAGTAAAAAAAACTATAATGAATCAAAAGGGGATAGAAGATTTTTATCTTTACTTTTAGACCCTTGTTGAATATTTTTAGGAATACATCTTATATTTACAGTTGGGGAACCTTCACTTGAGGAATACAAGTTTTATCCTTTGATTATTTTTGCTGTGCAGTTAAGTTCGCAGAATGTGAAGAATTAATAGTTACAGAAAATCATCTGTAACAGGGTTTGTTTCACAACTGTCAGAGGAGTTGAGGGTATCAAGTGGTTGATGAACTTTGAAAATGGAGCTCAAAATATAAAATAGAGTAACTACATCAAATATTAATCACTTACAATAGTTTACGACTATCCGAACTTTAAATTTTGTAAATTTGTTAAAACTTACTGAGACAGACCGTTTTCGATCGCTATGTGGCGATCTTCATCGGTGTCTTCTGCTTGGAGATGTCGGATCAATTGGTGACAGTTTTAAAGGCAGATTTTCGATAGTATCAAAGAGTATGTGTGATTTGTATTGTGTTTGTTTGTTTAATATATTGGTACTTTGTGTTTTTGTGTGTCTGTAAATTTCATATTGTTCTAATGTGTTGTGATGTGGTCCTTTTTTGTTGATGTGTAGGATTTCTAGGTTATGGTAAATGTCTGTGTATTTGTGTCCTGTTTCTTTTATGTGATTGTAAAATGTTGAGTTGGTGTTCTGTTTGTGTTTCTCGACTCTTTGTTTAAAGCTGCGACCTCTTTGTCTAAGTGATTAATAAGATTGACTGAACGTAATGGACTACAAAATTCAAGAATACATCAAATAGTTACACCATCGATACAACATTGTGATATTCATAAATGAATGATGAGGATTCAAGAACATGACCTGCCAGCAAGAAGGTTTCAGGTCCAATAACCTTTAGGGATGAAAGGAGAACATTGTAATTGGCCATATAGACCCAGTAAAACTCTTGTTACATTCATATTTTTGTTTGATAATTAATGCGTTTAGCCACATAAGCGATTTCGGCTATAAACTTTTACCGGCCGATGCAGACACTCAAAAGGAATATTTTAATTTAGTTACATAGTGATGTATAAAATTAAAACCCAATCTAACCTGACTGGATATTTCATAGGTATATTTTAATATAAGATCACAGTAACATTGTATAAAATTACAACCAAATCTATCTTGACTGGATACTTCATAGGCATATTTTAATATAGGTATATAATAATGTATAAAATTATAACCTAAATCTATTGTAACTGGATGCTTTAGAGATATATTCATGTCTAGACATAGTACAGTCCACTATTGCTACTGCGTACCTAAAAACGTAGTCCCAAACAAACTGTGATAAAAGAATTAATAACGTGGTGATTTGTGGTAATAAAAAAAATGTAAATAATAACGTAAATGATTTAAGAGGCATTTTGCTAGTTTCAAGATAAAGCATTTGATTTTGTAAGGTTTTAGAAGAACTTGAAGGGGGTGTAATATTTTTTCCTCAAAATTGTAATTATCTGGGACGTTAGTGAATGTGTTTTGATTTTTTTAAATTTGCTATGAGTTTTTGCATCAGCCAGTAATTTTTTAACCAAAATCACTTATGTGGCTAAATGGAACAATTACCTTTTGTTGTTTTGTAACAACCAAATAATATGAAAACTAAAAAATCACAGTAGATCCTGTTTGATAAATATTCAAAATCACTGACTTACAACATATTTCTGTACAAAGACCATAAATATTTGTTAATTCTAATTATTTTTTAACCTTGGGTGTATTTACATAGATGTAAGGTTATTAAAGCTATAACCAACTTTCACTTTTAGTATCTTATTAATAGGCTGGTAGTTACTAGCTATAACCTGCTTGATTTTTTTAAAATTAGAACAGCTCGCTTCAACTGGTGAAGTTGTAAAAGGAATAACTAATTACGTGAAAATTAGTTGTAACATCTACTATTAGATACAAAAGAAATTAAGTTATATTTATTAAATTTATTTTGAAACAAATTAGCTACTATGGTACAAGCAACACATTATTGATGCCTACTAGGTTACTATATATGTAGTAACAAGTAATAAGGTAAATGTTTACCTAAAGCTCAATTAAATGTAAATAGGTTATAGCCTGTCATTACAGAGCGCAGGTTTGTATTCAATTTACATTGAATACTAATGATGGCAATATAATATCAACTTCTTTCTATGTATTGTTATTTTTGTTTTATCCAAGGTAAATGCATTAATTTTATAAAACTATGATTAGATTATGTAAAATAGACCTTTTATTATTTTTTTAAACTCTGTATCTTCATAGCACCTGGTTATTCCTCGAAATTATATTTGAAACATCCTATACTTAAACAAATTATATTGCCAACAAAAATTTCCTCACCCTAGAGCCTTCAACACTCAAAAACCAATTGAAAAAAATATAGAAATTAATCTCATTTTACAAGAAACAAAATACAATAATATTTGGTTTTCATTATAAAACAGAGCACTATGTTATTAAAAATTCATCATGGGAAATTTAGTCAAACTTACCTAACTTATCCACCACTGCTGACAAATTAGACATACTTATTTTGTGGAAACATCTAGTCCTCTGCCCATTGATATATTCTACAAATGAAAAATATTGTCATTATTATGGAGCAGAGTCACAATTAAAACATTCCAAAGTTTAAACTAAACAATTTTTCAAGTTTAAGAATATAGTAAACATTCAGTTGCCAGTGCACCATGTTGAAATTTCTAATAATCTAGAAAAACCCGCTAAAAGTGCCCAAGCCAATTGAACAGCTGATATTAGAATGGTTAAATTCTGAACAGACAGTTCTTTTGACAATAACCAACGCCAGAAAAGTTTCTTCAAAATGTTTGTTATAAAATAACAGCTTTTATAAACACGGGACACATTTTATATAATACATAGGTTTCCCACTGACAACAATAATATAAAGCGGGTTATTGATTTTAGACTAGACTAAAAACTTTAACAGCAGCAGTATTATAAATCCTTGCAAACTAAATAAATGCAGAAGATATATAAAATCTTGTATGATTGAGCAAATTAATCTCGTTATAAATCACGAAAACTTGATTTGTGGATGTTCTATAAAGGCCAGTTTTCAGTGAAGAATATCCTAAACTGTAATATGACCCAAAACAAAATTATATATTTGATTTTCAGACGCTAAAGGTCTGACATTCAGACAAAGAGAAAAAAACACATGAACAAGTAAAGGAACAAGGACAACTGAAGAAAGGAACAACTGGATTCTGTTCCTCCTTAAAGCCGGAACCCGTTCCAAACTTAACTATCAATATTAATTTTTGCCTGCTAATACACAACATAATATGTAACTAAAGATTAAACATTGGCATTGTGAGTACAAGTTGTGCTTTATAACTCACAAATCATTTTTTATGTACAAAAAAAAATACCATTTTATATTTTTTTTTTTACAAAAAAACTATGTATAGAAAAAAACCCTACGTGTAGAAATGAAATGTACTTTTCAATTTAGGAGGACGAAATTATTTTCACCTGTTTAATGATTTATTATAATACTTGTTATATATATATATATATATATATATATATATATAATTTGATTGTATATTCTTTTCTAATGATGTTGGTACTGTTTATCAACGAAAAGCTTTGAATATAAATTAATAAATAATCTTGAATTTGAATAGACTTTACACAATATCAAGAGCACAGTGGTACAATATATTACAATAAAAATATTGAAAAGAACCCCAATACCACAAAAATAATCAAAAATAACAAATAAGACAAGTTACTTAAGATTAAACCCTTATGTACATTTCGATGACCATGTCATCATCCAGGATGATGACATGGTCATCGAAATGTACATAAGGGTTTAATCTTAAGTAACTTGTCTTATTTGTTATTTTTGATTATTTTTGTGGTATTGGGGTTCTTTTCAATATTTTTATTGAATAGACTTTGTTGTTTTTAATATATATAATTAAATATATTCAATAATAATATATGTGTGTGTACATGTGTGTATACTCCATTGCCCTACTATTAAATTTTTTCGTTTAATAAAGTAAAAAATTGTGTTTTTTTAAATAACTATATGCTGGTAAAAGCTAAACAAAAAACCCTACTTACTTAATCTATAATATTTTTATTGTAAATAAAACGTGAAAATCACCTGATTTTTTCAAGTTTTTTTATCTTAGGAATGTCAAACTGTTTCAGCTGACAAACAGATTGTAATGTTTTTGGCATCAAAGGCAATATTTATTATATTCCTATTACAACTTAATATGATTATCATACAAAAGTCACATTGACAACAAAAAATGCTAAAATAACATTAAACAAGAACTAATGCAAAAAATGTTTATGCTTTACTATACATTTTATGAAATAAAAAAAAACAATTAATTATTTTATAATTATATCTTATCATTAACTTGGACTAAGCGGGGAAAAATGTACTTTATACTGGCTATATTCTTTAAAATGACTCAAATGTCATTTACGGTAAAATTAGAAGATTCAATTTTCCCGCTACAAAAGATCGACCGTCCTTGATCTGCGTCTGCTTCAGGGAAGAGGCAGTCCGGAGGTATAACTAGTTTGTTATTTAAAGTCTGCGTATATTACTGAATATTAATAAATGTAAGTAAAAAGTAATGTTATAGACATTGAAAGAGCAATTAAAAATATGTTACAAAGTTAGTACATTCAGTTGGTTTTTCTCATATTCAATAAAACGCAATTGTTAGCACATGGCATCCATTTTGTCTTTGTCAATGCATAGACCTAAAATTGTGTAACCGTCAAAATAGTGTTTTTAGATTTTATTTTGATGTTAAGAATGATTAAAATATAATTGTCTTCAGTTTTTAACTTGATATAATTTTTATCGTTAATTAATAACAATATCGACATTACAGTTAGCCTAACTGAAAAAGGCAATTGTCGGCGGCCAGAATGAACAGCCTTGACTTGTTTATGATTTTGTCTATCCATAAAATAATAAATATCCTATATAGTACGTTTAGGATTTTGTAAGTAATAAATACAATTTAATTTTATATTCTTAATTGTAAGATATAATTGAGATTAATTTTTTTTAAAATTAAAATTACTGTGATCATACCAATTTCATTGTTTGGTTGGTAAAATTAATTTCAATTTAGAATGTGAAATGTATAGGGTAAAATTACAGTCTTAATGACGTTGGATTTTTAAAAACTTTTAAAATTTTAAATTACTTGTTTTAATGTGTAGAACACGAATATCAGCTTTGTTTTCCGTGAAAAATACAGAAAGCTACTTTTTTCACATTTTAAATGTCATGCTGTAATGGCATGTAATCCTATAGTGTAAACTGGGCCTGCAGTGGCTACAGCGTACTGCACTACATCTAGATTTGGTTGTAATTTTGGTTAAAATGCTGAACCACGGCAACCTACGATATTTTGGGAAATTGTTTAACATTATGAAATAGGACGATAGTTTGCTAAACTGGGCCTATATTTTCATGAATCATTCAGAAACATGTAAAAAGGCTATTTTCATTGAAATTATTTTTTTCTGTGCCTAGAAACATTTTTCTTAAATTAAAGTTGGGTAAAATTTTCAGCGCGGATGTAGTAATTTGTGAATAGGCTGCCTGCCTCGCGGAGGGATATACATCACAAATGTACTAACCGTTACACTTGGATAATGTATAGCATTACGTTTTGGCATAATTTTAATGAATTTAACAAAATAAAAGTATAAAATATGAAGTATGCAGTCAGGATAGATTTGGTTCTAATTGTATAAATGTAACCATTTAGGTAATGTATAAAATTAAAACCAAATCTAACCTGACTGGACACTTTTTAGGTATATTTTAATATAGGTATACAGTAATTTATAAATTTAAAACCAAATCTATCCTAGCTGGAGACTTTATAAGTATATTTAAATATATGTATAAAAATTAAGCCAAAACATTGTTTCTCAAATATCTACACATGTAAGGTTGCGTGACGTACCGCGGCCGATGCGTACAACCTTATGCGCAGCACTGTGACGTAAAAAAAACATTTGTATCACTCCGAGCCCATTCACAACTTCTACATCTGCGCTGAAAATTTTACCCAACTTTAATTTAAAAATAAATAATGTTTCTAGGCACAGAAAAAAATAATTCCAATGAAAATAGGCTTTTTACATGTTTCTGAATGTTTCATGAAAATATAGGCCCGGTTTAGCAAACTAAACAATTACCAATTGTGAATAGGCGCCGAGTGATACAAATGCTTCGTGACGTCATAACTGTAGTTTGTGTTTTAGCAATCTAAACTTTATGTAACAAAAACATGTCTTAAAGCTATATTGATAACTATTATTTTTGTTTCTGCCAAAGAAGGTGAATTTTATATATTTATATTGAAATATACCTATGAAGTATCCATTCATGATAGATTTGGTTCTAATTGTATAAATGTAACCATTTAGGTAATGTATAGAATTAAAACCAAGTCTAACCTGACTGGAAACTTTTTAGGTTAAAATGCTGAAGCCCGGTCACCTGCAATATTTTGGGAAATTGTTCAAAACCATCAAATAGGACGATATCCATAAGAATTTTTTTTTATTGACCTAGGAAAGTTACTTTTTTTCAATTTAAAGTAGGGTAAAAAATTCAGTGCGGAGGTATAAGCTGAGAATGGGCGTGGAGGTGATTAAAATGTTTCGTGACGTCACAATGCTGTGCATAAGGTTGTACGCTTCGGCAGCGGTACGTCATGCAACCTTGCGTGTGTAGATATTTGCGAAACGTTTTGACTTAATTTTTATACATATATTTAAATATACTTATTAAGTCTCCAGTTAGGATAGATTTGGTTTTAAATTTATACATTACTGTATACCTATATTAAAATATACCTAAAAGGGTCCAGTCAGTTTAGATTTGGTTTTAATTTTATACATTACCCAAATGGTTACATTTATACAATTAGAACCAAATATATTCTGACTGGATACTTCATAGGTACATTTTAATATAAATATATAAAATTCACCTTCTTTGGCAGTAACAAAAATAATAGTTATCAATATAGCTTTAAGACATATTTTTGTTACATAAAGTTGAGATTGCTAATACACGAAATACAGTTGTGACATCACGAAGCATTTATATCACTCCACAACCATTCACAACTTCTACATCCGCGCTGAATACCCTACTTTAAATTGAAAAAAAAGTAATTTTCCTAGGTCAATATAAAAAAAATTCTTGTGGATATCGTCCTATTTGGTGGTGTTAAACAATTTCCCAAAATATTGTAGGTGGCAGTGATTCAGGATTTTAACCGTAATTTTATACAACATTACTATATACCTATATTAAAGTATCAAGTCAGAATAGATTTGGTTGTATTTTATACAACATTACTATATACCTACGAAGTATGTAGTCAGGATAGATTTGTTTATAATTTTATTCAACATTATTATCTATCTAAATTAAAGTATACCTACGAAGTATCCAGTCAGGATAGATTTGGTTGTAATTTTGGTAAATATTTAGACTTGTTGGCAATGTAGAAAATTACAACCAAATCTGCGCTGTAGCTACTGAGAGGCCGGTTCACGCTATACATGCTATTACAGACTAACATTAAAAATGTGCAGAAATATTAACTTTTTGTATTTTCTGCAGAAAGAAGTTTATATTGTTTAGTTTTATGTGTTGTACACATTGAAATGAGTAATTAAAAAAAAAAAAAATAACAATATGAATAAGACTCGTTTACGCTATACATGCCATTACAACCTAACATTTAAAATATGAAAAAAGTAACTTTCCATATTTTCTGCGGAAAAAAGTTGATGTTTGTGATCTACACATTATAACAGGTAATTAAAAAAAAAAAAAAAAATAAAAATTTAAAAAAGCCATTGTCATTGAGACCTTATTTTTACCATTTATAGATTGTAATTTTTTTCAAAATTGATATATGCTTAATATTTTGTAATATCTGTGTAGATAATTTAAATAACTTAACACGTGGTTGTGAATTTGCATGGTATGAGTTTGGCAAATCTATTCCATAAATTTTGAAACCACACACTATGAAACTTGAGAGGTAATTGTTTACTTAAGACACGTAAGCGATTTTGGCCGTAAAATTTACTGGCCAATGCAGAAAATCAAAACTAATACAAAAAAAGGTAGTTGTTTATAAGAGTGGCCACCTACGATATTTTGGAAAATTATTCAAAACCACCAAATGGGACAATATCCACAAAATTTTTTTTTACTGAGAAAAGTTTCTTTTTTTCAATTTAAAGTAGGGTAAAAATATTTGAACGGAGGCATAAGTTGTGAATGGGCGCTTTTTTACTTTCCTCAGTAAAAAAAAAAGTCTTGTGGATATCGTCCTATTTAGTGGGTTTGAACAATTTTCCAAAATATCGTAGGTAGCTGCTATTATAAACAACTACAAAAGAAAAAAATAAATAAAAACTTCCGGTGACGTCCCAAGTAATTACAGTTTCAGAAAAAGGTTCTAACCACCACTCTGTAGTCACCTAAAACCTTACAACGAATGTTTTGCCTTGATCTTTTTATCCTGAAATGAGCATAATTCCTGGAAAAGTATTCATATATTTTTATTAACCCTGAAGGTAAATGTTTTATGTTGTATGAAATTACGGTAAAAATATAGTTTTAATGACATATCGGTTTTTTAAATTTTAAATTACTCGTTTAAATATGTAGAATAAGAATATCAACTTTTTTTTAATACGGAAAATACTAAAAGTAATTTTTTTAAATATTTTAAATGTTAGTCTATAATGGCATATAGGTCTATAGTGTGAACGGGGCGTGCATTAGCTACAGCGCACTGCACTACGTCTAGATTTTGTTGTAATTTTATATAACATTACTATATACCTATGTAGTATCCAGTCAGGATAGATTTGATTGTAATTTTGGTAAATATTTAGACTTATTGTTGATGCAGAAAATTACAACCAAATCTATCCTGATTGTATACTTTGTAGGTGCATTTTAATATAGGTACATAGTAATGTTGAATAAAATTATAACCAAATCAGTCCTGAATGGATACTTCATAGGTATATTTTAATGTAAATATATAGTAATGTTGTATAAAATTATAACTAGAAGTTAATTTAGATTTCAAGTTTAGTATTAAAATAAATTCACTTTGACGTAGTGCAGTACCTGTAGCTACTGCGAGGCCGGTTCATACGTTCCAATTACAGACTAACATTTAAGATGTGAAAAAAGTAACTTTCTGTATTTTTCGTTGAGAAAAAAGTTGATATTCGTGTCCTACACATTAAAACGAGTAATTAAAAAAAAAAACCAAAGTCATTAAGACTATATTTTTAACAAAATTACAATCAAATCTATCCTAACTGGATACTTTATAGGTATATTTTAATATAGTAATGTTGTATACATTTATAACCAAATCTATCCTGGCTGGATACTTAATAGGGTATGTCTAGATGTAATAAAGAGTGTCGATGCTATTGCACTGCCAAAAACGTAGTCCCAACTAAATTATAATGAAAATTTAATCTCCGTGATAATAAAAAATAATAAGTAACGTAAATACTTTTCAATGAACCTTGCTAGTTTCAAGGTAAAACTTGAGACAAAACATTGATTTCTTAAGGTTTTAGGTGGCAGTGGAGGGGAGTAAAATAATTTTCTCCAAAATTGTAATTATTTGGGATATCAGCGAAAGTGTGATTATTTTTGTTTCTATTCGTTATGAGTTTCTGCATTGGCCGGTAAAAGTTTTCGGCAGAAATCGCTGGTAAAGTAAACAATTACCAAAATTAACCCTGTATGTACTCTATATTGTTGCATTTCTGTGCAAGAACTGAAAGAAATCTAGTTATACTGAACAGAGCAGTAGTTAACTATTACTCTATATTGTAATATACCTTTTAAAGATTTTGATAATGTTAATAGTTGAAAGTTTCTTGTTGGGTTAGGTTTGGTTAGAAAAAAGGTGGTGAGAGCTACCCACCTTTGATTTTTGGGTAATGGTTTACTTTAGCCACGTAAGCGATTTCGAAATCTTAATATAAAATGGCCAAATAAAAATTAAAATCTCCATATTATATAAAATATATGATGAAAATCTCTTCTTTATTTCTGTTAGAAATATTGCTATACATTGGTTTATATTCTTTCGCCTTTTCTAACTAAAAACAATGTTCATTGTTGATGCGTTTTGGATTCAAATGAATGCAATGAAAATATTACGTTGTGCTAATATAAGAAGGCAGTTAGATATTTTAGAAATTTAGAGAGTCAAAATTAATGAAAGAAAATATAATAAATGAGGAAGTAAATTCACAGATATTATTTTCATAAGTTTAAAATTATTGTTGAGCAAGTACATGATGGGAAGGCATAAACCAATAGGAAGTGAGGTTTGCGCTGAGAACCAATAATGAGGAAGGGATGAATGGTAAGGTGTCGCGATAGTAGTGTATAATGACGAGCTGAAGGTTTGGAAAAACAGTACTATTTAAAGATTTGATAATGTAGTTAATTTAAACTGCCGCAACAAGGTTTTGATGTGAGGAAAGCCAGAAGTATATACTGAAATATAGGTAATTATTAAGATTGGTGCGATCGATGCAAAATCGACTACCGCTCCGATCGATGCAAAATTTGTTTTCCGACCAATTTGACCTTGCTGAATACGAATCTGAAGTTTGTTTTCTGCAAACACATATTTACACTTTAAAAAATAACTTTACCTAACCTGACCTGACTTCGGTGCTTACTAACGCTCCGATCGGCAAAATTTTTTTTCCTGATAGACTTAACATTAGAACACGGAATATAAAATTTTTTCTGCGGAAAATACGAAAAGTTAATTTTTTTTTGCATATTTTTAATGTTAGTCTGTAATAGCATGTACAGCATGAACCGGCCGCACTGCACTACATCAAAGTCCTTTTATATATACATACATACACACACACACACATATATATTTATTATACATAAAAGGGTGAGTCGAAAAAAAAATTGTAATGTAATTACCATATGTGTATCTTAAGGATATAAATAAAAAAAACGAATGTTACATTTAATTATAATTTTAATAACATGTTTAATCAAAACAAAAAAAAACAAAATTGGAGCCAAAACATTTTAACAAATACATTTTTTGTTGAACTGGAGAAACTTCTTTTATTCACTATTTCTGAGTGTTTAAATTGAAGTTGCACAAACTTTGGCATCGAAGCTCTGGATGCTACGCCGGATCTTACGAAACCATCTCGTTCCTGAGCACCGACTTTTAGAGATGCTTGAATCACTAACTTAACGTAGCGTTCTACGCTTACGTGTGACACGGGAATTTTCCAACGTCCAATTCCTCAGGAGTTTCACCAGCAGTGACTTTAACCTAAACCTCTTCAGCAGATACTCTCCGTAACAATGGTGATGGTGTAATTTCAGTGGTGTTCCAGCAGTTGACTGACTTTATCACACTACTTTTGACTAGAAGTTACCGTTCTGTTAATCTTTACTCTAAAGAGTCCGATTATGTCTGGTAATTCACAATCAATACTTACAAAATCAGCTGTTGAAATCTTTTCACACTTACAAAGCTGGATGCCAATTTGGCCACTAAATGATTTGGTCCAGTTATTTCTCCCTCTAGGATTTGAAATAAATGCAGGAATGGCAACTTGTAGAAATGCAAGAGAAATTCCCCACAAGTTTTGTTTTTACTTGTTTTTCAATAACGCATCACACCATTTTCCAACCTGTGTTAGTAATGGTACCGTCACATGCTACTGCGTCATGTCAAGTTTGTCTATAGAATTACCATCTGTCATATAAGAGGTAATACTATAAGCGATGTCTTGAGCATATCCATTTTAGGGTGTGACGTGGCCAACATAGATATGTTCAGGTTCTTATATTATGGAATAATTTTCATCTTTTATTGTTGACATTCTCAATTACAAGGAAATTATCCTTCCTTCCATCGAATTAAAGACCTTGGAGGGATTTGCGTTTTTCTGTGCTTTGGTTTTGAAGTTCTCTGCGTTTAGATTTTTCCTCTTTTTATTTTACTTTTACGAACAACATGGGAGTGGCCATAATACATAAGTAGTGATAACTGTATCTTTCAGCACGATTGAGGCTACAGCCGCTTATAAAAAGGCAATAATTTAATGATATTTGAGTCTTCTTCACTGCCGCAAATTAAGAGATATTGTCTGTTTCACATTTATTTGGGTCATAATATATTAGGGTCAGTCGAAAAAATGTTTATATATGTATATATAACGTATAATGTATATTACACGTATTATATACGATTATAATGTATATATATATATATATATATATATATATATCGCAGAATAATATTGAATTGTAAATTCAATTATAATTCTTGTATTTGTATTTAGACTTTTGTTCTAAATATATATATATATATATATATATATATATATATATATATATATATATATATATATATATATTTAGGTTAGTTTTGGTTGGTAAAGATTATTTAGATTTTTTGGACTAGGAGACTGACAGACTTACCTTGGTAAGAGTCCACACTGTAGTCCTGAAATAGAAATACATAAAAGCACTTAAACAATGATATATTTCAACCGCACAGTGGTCTTTGTCAATCGAAGAGAAAACACAAAAAGAAATATGAGAGAATGAAATAAAATAATTGTCAATTATTTTATTTCATTCTCTCATATTTCTTTTTGTGTTTTCTCTTCGATTGACAAAGACCACTGTGTGGTTGAAATATATCATTGTTTAAGTCCAAAAAATCTATATATATATTTATAGGTTAGTTTTGGTTGGTAAAGATTATTTAGATTTTTTGGACTAGGAGACTGACAGACTTACCTTGGTAAGAGTCCACTCTGTAGTCTTGAAATAGAAACACATAAAAGCACTTAAACAATGATATATTTCAACCACACAGTGGTCTTTGTCAATCGAAGAGAAAACACAAAAAGATATATATATATATATTACTATTGTAAGTAATTTTTACAATAGTAATATATTAACTTCATAAAGTCAGTACAACGGAAAAACAATGGATAACGTAATATATATATATATATATATATATATATATATATATATATATTTTAAAACAACACAGGTTATTCAAATACAAGAATATTTATTATTTTATATCCAAAGCTTTTCGTTGGCAAACAGTACCAACATCATCAGGAATGAAAATTACAATCATTGTGATTCATTGTAATTTTCATTCCTGATGATGTTGGTACTGTTTGCCAACGAAAAGCTTTGGATATAAAATAATAAATATTCTTGTATTTGAATAACCTGTGTTGTTTTAAATTATTAAACAAGAAAACGTATTTTATATATATATATATATATATATATATATATATATATATATATATATATATATATATATATATGATTAGGCAGTATATATTATTCTGCCGTGTAATTTTTAATTTAAACTTAAGTACTTTTATATTGAATTAACAAGTTTCAAATGATTAGGCTATATCCATGTTAAGTTACCAATCAATCCTATGATAATATTATACACTCCCCTTAATGTAAAATGTATAAGTTCTTTTATTTTATTCTATTTTAATTTGTCTTTAAAATGTCTTAAAAAAGCAAAAGTACTATTTAAAAAAAAATTGCAATTAAAATAAAAGCAATAATATGTATACTTTTGTATTTTTTAGTTTAACAAAAATAATGGAAACAATGGAAGTTACACCTGTGGAAAATGGTGGCATTCCCACCACAAAAATAATAGTTGATTCAAATAAACAATTTAAAAAAGACGAAAATGTGAATGTAGACGAAATGACTTCAAGAGACTATTATTTTGATTCATATGCACACTTTGGTATACACGAAGAAATGTTAAAAGATGAAGTTCGTACTTTAACATACAGGAATTCAATGTATCACAATAAGCATTTGTTTAAAGTAAGTACTTGTATTTAGAAAACTATATTACCATTTACTATTTCCAATAACTTGTTAAAAATTTGTTTGTTAAGGTTTTAAATAGTGTTCATCTCTATTTATAAATAATTGTATGATTCACACATTCATCACGGCAACAATTTTGAAAATCTCATCAAACTACTGTTTTTTCATTAACTTCCACATTTGACGGCATTGCCTTACCTCAAAATCTATACTTGAATGCTTAGTTATAAACTGTATAAATAGTAAACAAAATCTAAACACTCTATTTAATTGTAAAAATCGGGAGCGTGCCATTACACTTGCCATCCCTGGCAGTGTAATTATTGAAATGTTATGCGGGTTTCATAGCTTGTTGCTGCATCTAATTATCGTGACCATTGTTTTCATCTCAATAATTTTATCTCTACCATATATACGTTTATTGGGGATATCAAAACAGTGTATTAGACATTAAAATATGGTTTTAATTTTCAAATCACAGTAAAAAAGAAAGGAAATTTACATAAAATATTTACTAATACAAATGATAAATACTATATGAGAAATATTTAAGCTCAATAAAAAAGACAGAGAAAAAAAATAATTTACATAAAAATCTGAAGTACCTACTACTAAAATATACTACATGCTAAAATTAACCACTCAACTTTTAACGTGGAATGTTTTTTTCTGTTTGTGTCATGTGTTTCCAAAGTACTAGATATTGATAATATAAATGCAGGCATAGATAATGCTTGTCACATCCTAGACTACTTATAGCCGAGATTAGCTGACACTTGTTCATTACAATCTTATGATGACACACTAGGTTTTCGGGTGTCCAAGCATTTTGTAATTGACTCTTATTTACAGTAGTCGGTTGATTCACTCTAATAATTATCATTCATTCTTACATTAGTTCAGAAAGCTTATTTATTTTTTGTTTATTTATTTTTGTTTGTTATTTATTTATTTATTTTTATGACTGTTGTTTTTACCGGATATTGTGCTGTGTTAAGTGGTTAAAACCAAACAAACATTAAAATATAATAATAAACCAAATTAAATGAGTTCATGAAACTCCGTGAATCATTGTTGAATGCAAAGGGGAAGCTCGTCAGGGCAAGCATGGCAATAAAAAGATGTTTCAGTTCTTTTGGTTTTATGTAAACAAACCCTGCACCTCTTCCGAGTCTGTCCTCTTTGATCCTTCAGAGGCTGGGAAAATTGCAAGAAAATGTTCAGTTATGTATGTTCGTCATAGTCTCTTGTGGTCTCTTGGCTAGAAGAAGGGGACCAAAAAAGTTAACTTTTGATGATCTGATTTCAAAACAACTGAAGCATAATGTTCTCCAAACTGTTCTGAAGCACTGATGAAAAAATCAAACCTTTTCCCAAGCATTTATTGAAACTAGAGGAGTTTTACCTAGACTGGGAGTGGACGTGCCGATGCACTCACCACCTCTCAGAAGGGAAGAGGAGAGCGCACCGGCATGCTCTGAGTGCCTTACAAGGGAACACAGAGTGTACCAGTATGTTAACCGTGCTGAACATGTTAAGGTCTGTTTGTATTTCTGCCTTCTGTAATCCATTGAGATACTTCCACAAATGCAACATAATCTCTCAGGTCTGTATGTGCAACTATGAATTAATAATATCTCTTGAACCACAAAAACATTTTTATGTTCTGATGTACCTTTCGATTACAAAGCAATCATCTTCAGAGGAAATTACTACAAGTTCACTTGTAATGTTTAACTGATACAATCCACGTAGTGGTCAAAATACCACAATAGCTATTGTAATATATTCTTTTGTTATTGGGGTGTATCCATTTGTTTATGCTAAATATTTAATTGTGTCTAGTTCTTTGTTTATATTTTCTATGGTCATTGGGACTTTTTTAAGTCTATGGAGCATGGATCTGAAGGCAGCGTGTTTGTGTTGGATAAGGTGGTTTGAGGTGTTGTGGATAAGTGTGTCTGTCGTTATAGGTTTCCTGTAAATGTTGAAGCTGTGTTTTTGTGTGTGACTTTTTGTTATGGTTAGGTCGAGGAAGTTTAGGGATCGGTTGGTTTCAATCTCTGAGGTGAAGTGGAGTTTTGGGTGTATGTAGGTGAGGAGTTTTTTTGCATTGTCAGGAGTTGCCTCTGTATAGTGTTATGATATCATCGACGTATCTGTGCCAGTAAATGTTTTGTCTGTGTGTGTGTGTATTGTTTGTGAGTGTCTTGGTATTTTCTATGTGTTGTAGGAAAATTTCGCTTAGGACACTGCTGATAGGACTTCCCATGGGTAGGCCATTTGGATGTGAATAGAAGTTTCAGTTGTGGGTGAAATAGTTTTGTTTGGTGATGGTTTGGAGGATATTTTTAATCTATTTAATATTAAATTAAATATTTAGCATACACAAATGGATACAACACCACAATAATAGACAAATTATGGCACAAAATACAAAAAAAAAAACACTAAAATTAACACTACAGACAGGGAAAACAAATATATCACATTACCATACATAAACAAAACAACAAACAAAACAGTCCACAAATTTCAAAAAATAGGATACAAAATAACATACAAAACTAATAAGTTACAACAAAATACAACACAACACCAACAGCAAAGATAAATTACAAACACCAGGCGTATACAAACTGAACTGCAACGAATGTAACAAATTCTACATTGGACAAACAGGTTGCAGCTTTAAACAAAGAGTCGAGGAACACAAACAGAACACCAACTCAACATTTTACAATCACATAAAAGAAACAGGTCACAAATACACAGACATTTACCATAACCTAGAAATCCTACACATCAACAAACAAGGACTACATCTCAACACACTAGAACAATATGAAATTTACAGACCCACAAAAACACAAAGTTTAAACATATTAAACGAACAAACACAATACAAATCACACATACTCTTTGATACTATCGAAAACCTACCTTTGAAACCGTCACCGCTTGATCCGACATCTCCAAGCAGAAGACACTGATGAAAATCGGCACATAGCGATTGAAAACGTTCTGTCTCTGTAAGTTTTAACAAATTTACTAAATTTAAAGTTCGGATAGTCATAAACTAGTGTTTAAGTGATTAATAAAATATTATTATATTTTGTCATTATTTAAATAAAAAGTAGAAAAAAAATTGTTTGAAGGTTATAGGAAAAATGGTTGACAGTCAATGTGTTGAGTAAATACCATAATATTTCAACTGTATGATATTTTTTAAAATTGAACTTCAGACCAGTAACGTCCTGTTATGGAATTATTTTTTTCCTCATTCTATTTTGTACTTGTTTATTCTCGAGCTATATTCGCAGGTCAGGCTTGATATGATTCCATTTTGTGAGTGACTTAAGAACTTTCTAAATATGTAAGTTAGATTCTTTTTATTAAACCTTATTTGATCCTTCCGACAAAAGATGTCCGCCACGACACATTAGTGGTACAGATCATACAGGCATCAGTTTCTCGTCGTCTTAATAATTATCAATACGCTACAAATAACTGCCTCGTCATAAGCTAGCAATAACTTCAAGTTTATCAACACAGTTATTGTCAAGTTTATTTTTTGATGTGTCATTTACAAAAGTAGATGATTTTGCAGTCAAAGGATATTTATTGCCTCTTAAAACTTGCACCATAGATAAGGATAGATATTTATAGTCCTTGAGTTATCATATTTTATCAGATGTTTTACACATGTTAGTCATTTAATAAAAAATGGGTTAAGGAATCTGTAAAGATTTGATTATATATCCTAGCCTATATTACATTTTATCTAATGCAGTAATGGTAGTTTATGATATTCGTAATTTTTACTAAATTTTATTTTTCTATATGTTCTTTAAGGTCTTGGTGATGACATTTTTTTTGTACTTTTGTCTTAAAAGGATTTGTAAAACTCTCATAACTTTTTTTTTTGTTTACACTTCTAATTTTAGCAACCTGTGTAAAAAAACAAAAATTTCTGTTTTTTTAATGCATACTGTATTTTTATTAATTTTGGTTATTTATTTGTAGGGGAAAGTTGTACTTGATATTGGTTGTGGTACAGGAATCCTCTCAATGTTTGCGGCGAAAGCAGGCGCTGCAAAAGTGATTGGAATAGAGTGTTCTAATATTGTTGAATATGCCCAAAAAATTATTGATTCTAACAATATGGGTGAGATAATAACAATAGTAAAAGGTAAAGTTGAGGAAATATCTTTGCCAGAAGGTATCGACGGAGTTGACATAATTATTTCAGAATGGATGGGGTAAGTACATATTTTTTTTGATAAACTGTTGACATGATACATAAATATTATCAGTTAATCTATGTATTGTGTTTCTAACTCTTCTTTACATCATTTTTGTGTAATAAATTATATTAATCATAATAATACAACTAAAATATTTATTGTCTGAGGTACAGAAATCATATTTGTTACAAAGGGACAATTATGTTATACAGGAAGAGCTCTAATATCTGGCATCCTCGGGGTTGGCATGTTACCGGTTATCAAAAATTTCCGGATAACAGAATCTATATTACTGTGGATAAAGTTATGCTATCTATCGAGGAAAATTAAATTTACTGTTACCTTTCATATTTTTTTGTATTCAATTACCGCATTTCCATACATATTAATATTTACACGCTTGCAAACACAAAATTTATTAAAAAAAAAAATTGGAAAAAGAAAAAAATTATTGCTAAAAACGTTTTTTGTTCATACAACGTTAGAATAAAACATGAACCAATATACTTAACTATACAAAGACTAATAATTTTATATTATTTTAATAATTTTTATAACAATCACAGATGTCTGTGACTGTATTTCTAAATGATTCATTCTTGTAACAACAAAGAAGGGTACCGTACTGATTTGTTATTGTTTTGAAAATGTGCCAGTTAATAAAACGTTTTGGATGATAGAATGCCATATAAAAGAGCTTTTACTGTAATAAATTTTTTCCAAGACTGTAGCCACATTGGCTTAACACATTGGCTCTGGATGGTAGGGATCCACAGCTCCGTGTCTGCATGGCCCCCCTACCAGCTGCAGCCAACGTATTAAAAAAAAAGGCCATTTTAAAAGTATGTTCGAAACAAGTGTAAGGTTACGTGTTGTAAAATCTCTTTGTATCTCAGAAAGCATTCAGGTTTTTAAGATTGCTAGGAAGGAAAGTGGTCTAAAATTAATTTTGACAAAAAATTTCTTATGATATTTTCAGTGTAAAACAACAGTTTTTGATTTTGTATACAATTTTTTTTATGAAAGTTATAAAGTGTTTCTATTAAAGATTATATGCTACAGAATTTTTTAAAACTCAATTAAAAAAAAAAAATCTAGATTTCTTTTCACTTTTGTAAGTATTGTTGAGATATGTTCAAAGACAATTTTTCCAAGTTTTAATAAAATTCCATGATGCTATCACTAAATATCTATTATAACTCCATTGTTTATTAGTAATTAAAAAACCTCTAAAATTGGATTGATTTTTTTATAGGTTCATTAGATGGCTTTATATTACCTTTTTAGTGTTCAATTATAATGTGACACTAGATACTCGCTAATTCCTCATTCTTGAAGAAAGAACATTGAGCAATTACAATAGTAGATAAAAATGAAATATTGTGTTTATAAAAATTGTACATGAAAATTCTAAGAAAATACAACAAAAAGTTTTTAATTAAAAAGCTTGATGTCAAAAAATATTTTTATAAAATTACAAGATATTGTATGATGTTTAATTATCAACGTTTATATGTAATTTATAAAAAGGTTACAAATATACTGGTATATTTGTATACTAGAATATATTTGTAACCTTCTGAAGATGCTAACTATGTTAGCAAAATGTACATAATGATTGTGTAAATTTTGGTAGCCAGGATCCATAGGGGTTTATTAGTTATAATTACATCACTGTGCTCTGTAGTTTTTGTATGTAAGCTACAGTTTCAGAAAAGCATATAAGTATGACCTTGGCAGGTCACATTTGTAGCCCAAGATACATTATAAACAATATCAAGTTCACAGTAGTACAATATATTACAATGAAAATATTGGAACCAACTCCAATACTACAAAAATAACAAATAATACAAGCTACTTAAGATTAAACCCTTATGCACATTACGATGACCATGTCAACATCATCAGAGGTCACTCTAGTTTGTAACTTCTTGTTTGCTAGATGTAATTTTGTAATAAGACCCTCTGATAATGATGATATGGTCATCGAAATATACATAATGGTCTAATCTTAAGTAACTTGTTTTATTTGTTATTTTTGATTATTTTTTGTGGTATTGGGGTTCTTTCCAATATTTTCATTGTAACTTGTATTATTTATTTTTGTGCTATTGGGGTTGTTCCAATATTTTACATGAGATTATTGAGGTTATAATATGATACATAAGTTGATTTGAGCTGTACTTTACATTCAATAAGACCTGGAGATAATCATCTGTCAGCTGATGGAAGATTTATTGACTAATTTATAAAAAGCAACTAAGCTCTTCATATAAGAATAACTATGTATTCCAACTAAGCTGATTTTAAGTAATTTATTTTGCAAGATTAAAAAAAATAATAAAGAATAACTAGAAGCGTGTCTTTTTGTTTATTATGGGATGTATCATCTCCATGGTTAATTTTGACGTCCAGCATGGGTGATGTTTTAAACTGACGTCCAACAGGCTTCTATCAACCACTGAACCCATATCACTTATTATTGTTAATAATTTTTTAACAGTGGGGTTTAAAAATGAAATTGAGTTGCAACAAACTGTCATAAAACACGCACTTTCTCACCGATGAATCAATTAGTTTGTAGTAATTATTCAAACGTATCTGTAAAAATTCGGCAACTTGAATAAAAACAATATTCATATACAGGTCAAATCCAGTTGTAACAAATATTTTCTTGTTTTTTGTTTAGTTGGCCATATTAATTCGTGAGTAAAATATTCCGGGTTAACTAAACAACAGGATGTAAATTTTAGTATAATGAAATATTTTTACACTTTAAAAATATAACTACGGTTTCTAAAGAGCCATCACCTTATTGAAAGGAAACGTAAAAAAACGTTTCTAAAAAAATTTTTAATTTTTTTTTATTTCAACTATCTTAGGGTGCTATGAAATTTGTTGTCAGGGCTATTCTAATTGAGTTAATCAAAACTCAAAAGATAGTATAATGGTTCTTTCATACGTGAGTAGGACCTTTTTGGCACTTTTTGTGAAATTTGGATTCATGAACTGTATAAACCAAATAATTATAGCTCCAAAAAGTTCTTCATAGTCACATTTTTCATGCATTTTTGATACTTCTCTTTTTGATAAACGTATAATAGTATAATAGAGGTTGATTTATAATAAACATTTGTAACATCTAAATGACAATATTTATGCTGTGTCGAATTCTTGCAGACCCTTATTCTTATGATGCCCGAGTCAAAATGGAACAGGTTTATTTAATTCCATACATTTTTGTTTTAAGTAAAATATCGCTTTTTATATATTACTAGCAGAGTACCAGTCCTTTGTACAGGGTTGACGTATATTTGTATTGATTTATTTTTGTATTTGGGGCGAATTTAATTTACTGAAATATATCCCAATAAATATATTGATTATAAGCACATTTACTATGAGCTGATAAGTCAATTATATAATTGAGTATAGATAATTGAGTGTTAAGGGAGTTTTTGAGGCCAGTGGGGTGGGGGCCTGATGGTACTTCAAAACAAAAATAGGCCTATGTGTTAACCCAGGACCCTAAGAATGTCCATGTAAAATTTTAGCTTGATGGGTCCAGTAGTTTTTACGTGATTGAGTAACGTGCACACACACACACACACACACACACACACACACACACACACACACACACACACACACACACACACACACACACACACAATCATGTCCTTGAAGCCATTTTTGTCTTTTTTCAAACAAATTTACAAGAGTAAACAAATGGAAGAAATTTATAGATAATGTTACAATTTGTCTTTTTCTCAATTTTCATTCCATTTTTGAAAATAATATATAATTCTTCTGAGTATACTAAGATAAATTCTGAGATGGATTTACACATTATAGTTATTGAACAACTTATAATTGAGAATTTGATTTTTTACATGAATTGTGGAATTTGTAACACAAGATTCCACTAAAGAATCAATACATTTTTAGTACACTTGAGTCCGGTTAGTCCGAACAGGCTAATCCGAACGTCCGCTTTATCCGAACAAGCTCGAATATTTTATGTAAAATAGAAAAATAGACAAAAGTTTTTGTCAAATTTTCAAACGTAATGAGGTTGATCCTGCACCACAGTATGATCACAGAAAAAAGCTGTTCTCCAGTTATAGTTATTTGAGGTGTAACATGGCATTTCTTCCACTGACCAAACCAACAAGTACTCGCTGTAAATGATTTTTCACCATTTAGTAGTGTGTTAACTGTATCGCTTCTTGGACAATAGGCCCACTTAAAGGGATTCCCCTTTCTTTTTTTTGACAAAACCATAGGAAAAGTGCTTCATCAACTTTGCCGTACTGGGATTGCCGCGGTGTTTGTCGATTTTCAAGAGTCGCTTCAGAAGATGTAGTGCAATATTGTTGTAGCTTCACATTTTTTTCCAATCACAAATTGAGGCTTTACCAACCTTCAACTCTTTTGCTAGTGTCGTTACACTTACACCACTATCCAATTGTTTTAAAGCTTCCAGCATGTCTTTAAGAGTCTGCGTGTTATGTTAACTTTTAGTAGTCATTGCAGTTTGCTTTCACACTTCACAAATACCATTAAATAAAAATAGCTTTTGTTTAGCACAGTAATTAAAATTAAAATGTACACGAGATTGCTCAGGCGACTGACCGCAGTACACTACAAACAAGAGCAGACTAGGTCAAGGTTTTGTTGTGATTTTGGAGCTAGCTTGAGTTAGGAGTAGTTGGGAGGCAGACGTACAGTCTATGTTGGTAGTGCATACAGTCCGCGCACAGTATCGTCAGTATTGTTGATTCTGGTTTTGAAAGAGTAAACGAACTATTGAAACTTGTTTTAGTGTATTATTCATTCATATTAAAACACTACAGATTTGTTAAATTGTTTTGTTCTCCATTATTTACATTATTTCTGCTAATCCGAACAGCATTCGGTCCCAATTACTTTGGATTAGTTGGACTCAAGTGTATTCATAGTTTTAGCTTTTAAAATTTAAAGACTAATTAAGTGTTTTATTTTGTTTTAGTTATTGTTTGTTCTACGAATCAATGTTGGACACTGTTCTTTATGCACGTGACAAGTGGTTGAAGCCAGACGGGATGCTTTTTCCTGACAGAGCTACTTTATTTGTTACTGGCATAGAGGACAGACAATATAAAGATGAGAAAATCAATTGGTGGGATGACGTTTATGGATTTGATATGAGCGCTATCCGCAAAGTCGCTATTAGTGAACCTCTCGTAGATGTTGTTGATCCTAAACAGGTATTTTACAATATTTTTAGTTGATGTTTCTCATTTCTGCTGCATTGAAACTTCTGTTAACTAACTTCTCTGATAACAAAACCTGGATAAATATACCTGTGAACTAAATTTAAACTACTTAACTAAGTGAATACGTAATTGAGTAGAGGGTTAGCTTCGTAAAAGGAACGAGCGTTTTGAAACGCGTCAGCAAGTAAGCAATTACGTATTCACTTAGTTAAGTAGTTTAAATTTAGTTTAATCAGTGAATTCAAGATGGTTACATCAAGAAACTCCAATACCTGTGAAGTTCCATTTTCATTTTTTAAATTTTGTTTTGGTTTTGCTCTTTTAAGTGAAACATATTTGAAAATATACAAGAATAACGGCTATAACAATTTTTTTTGACAAGTTCAAGTAGTTCTTTTTTCACTAATCTGTCGTTCAGAGGAGGCTAACTTTTGAGAATGCAAAGGCATTCTGTCGTTCAGAGGAGGCTAACTTTTGAGAATGCAAAGGCATTTTGTCGTTCAGAGGAGGTTAACTTTTGAGAATGCAAAGGCATTCTGTCGTTCAGAGGAAGCTAACTTTTGAGAAGGCAAAGGCATTCTGTCGTTCAGAGGAAGCTAACTTTTGAGAAGGCAAAGGCATTCTGTCGTTCAGAGGAAGCTAACTTTTGAGAAGGCAAAGGCATTCTGTCGTTCAGAGGAAGCTAACTTTTGAGAAGGCAAAGGCATTCTGTCGTTCAGAGGAGGCTAACTTTTGAGAATGCAAAGGCATTTTACTGCAAGCTATAGCTTATTGTTTCTTTCTACCAATTGTTTTGAGGTTAGTATTAGAATCCATATTTTAAAGCCAGAAATTAAGAAGGTAAGATAATTTATTATTAATCACTTAAACAATAGTTTATGACTATCCGAACGTCATGGACTATAAAATTCAAGAACTCAACTCAGCAAGACAGGCTGCAGTCCAAGAAAAACAAACTTCGGATAGTCATAAACTCTTGTTTAAGTGATTAATAAGATTCACCGAACGTAATGGACTATAAAATTCAAGAATAATTTATTAGTAATTTATTCAACTATTTGGTGGTGATATGTCAGGTGTTAAGTATTATAAAACTAATCAGCTCATTTATTAAAAAGTTAATTTTTTTCACATATTTGGTTTGCTCATAGGTTAATATTAATATATTTTTATTTTCCTTTTTAAAGATGCACACAAGAATGCTATTTTATTTGTTAATACAATTTTTCAGACCATCACATGATTGGAAAATACAATTTAGAATTATTCTAAAATTAAAAAGAATTTGAAATCATAAATTTAATTAAAGAATGACATTATTTTTTAAACATCTTCAGATTATTCAAGATTTTAAGGAAAAAATATACTAATTTGTGCATTTGTGAAAATTTGATGAATGAATATAATTATATAAGACATGACCAATTTTGGTTCATGTCGTGAGAAAAACGATGACAAAAGTATAAAGAGAATATAGTTACTACCAAGGTAACAGTAAGTATATAATATATAGATATTATAAACTAAAATTGAAAGATTTAATTAAAATTTATATATTTTATTGTTACAAAATAGTTTTTCTTTAACACATTCAGCACAGTGGCCATATTGGAAATCTCATTGAACTACTGACTGTTTTTTCATCAACTTCCACATTTGACTGCACTGTCTTATCTCAAAATCTATACTTAAATGGTTAGTTATAAACAGTAAAAATAGTAAAAAGAATGTAAACATCTCATTTAATTTTATACATCGGGAGCGTGCTGGAGCGCTTGCCACACCTGGCAACTGAATTATTGTCCCTGGCAGTGCATAGCTTGTTACATCTTATTATCGTGTCTGTCGTTTTCATCTCAATAATTTTAGCTCTACCATATATACGATTATTGGGGACATCAAAACAGTGTATTAGACATTAAAATACGATTTTATTTATCCGGTCCCAATAAAAAAGAAGGAAATTTACTAATACAAATGATAAAATACTATATGTTAAATATTAAAACTCAATTAAATAGATAGAGAAAAAAATATAATTTACATAAAAATCCAAAGTACCTACTACTAAAATATACTACATGCTAAAATTAACACTCAACATTTAATTCGGAATGTTTGTTTCTGCTTGTGTCATATGTTTCACAAAGTGATAGATATTGATAATGTGTATGCAGTCATAGATAATGCTTGTCATGTCCTAGACTATTTATAGCCGAGATTAGCTGATACCTGTTACTACAATCTTATGACCCACTAGGTTTTCGGGTGTCCAAGCATTTTATCATTGGCCCTTATTACAGTAGTCTGCCCCAACCTCAAGTCGGTTCATTAACTCTAGTAGACAGTTGGTTTTTGTGCTTGCGTTAGTTTAGAAAGCTTAGTTAATTTTGATGATCATTGATTTTACTAGATATTGTGCCTTGTTAAGTGGTTAAAACTAAACAAACATTGAAATATAAAAATAAAACCAAATTAAATCTGTTCATGAAACTCCATGAAGCATTGTTGAATGCAAAGGCGAGGCTCCTCGGGTCAAACGAGGCAATAAGAAGATGTTTCAGTTCTTTTGTTTTTATGTAAATAAATCCTGCACCTCTTCCGAGTTTTCCTATTTGATCTTGCAGGAGCCGGGAAAATTGCAGGAAAATGTTCATTTATATATGTCTGTCGTGGTCTCTTGAGAGGTCGGCTAGAAGAAGGGGACCAATATTCGTATCTCAGAAGCTTAACTTGGAATGGTCAGATTTCAAAACGACTAAGGTGCAATGTTCTCAAAACTGTACTGAAGCACTGATGTAAAAATCAAACCTTTTCCCAAACACTTATGGAAACTTGATGAGTTTTAACTAGACTAGGAGTGAGTGTGCCAGTGTGCTCGCTGTCTCTCATAAGGGAAGAGGGGAGCGTTCTGCCACGCTATCAGTGCCTTGCAAGAGAACCTAGAGCATGCCGGTATGCTAGTTGTACTGAACGTGTTAATAGTTTACTTATAAGTGTTACAAAAATATCTTGGGAAAAGCCGTGATAGTAAAATTCTTGTATTACATATGTATGTAAGACACAGATAATAAATTTTAATGCTTAATTTTATTTGTTTTTAGGTAGTCACAAATTCATGTTTAATAAAGGAAGTCGATTTGTACACTGTGACAAAGGAGGATTTAAATTTTTCAGCTCCATTTCATCTCCAGGTTCGACGCAATGATTACATCCAGGCTCTAGTAACCTTTTTCACAATAGAGTTTACAAAATGTCATAAACGCATTGGGTTCAGTACAGCACCTGAAGCGCCTTATACACATTGGAAACAGACTGTATTTTATTTAGATGACTACATGACTGTGAAGAAGAATGAAGAAATCTATGGTGTCTTCTCTATGAAACCAAACCAGCGTAACAACAGAGACCTTGACTTTTCTGTCGATATTGATTTCAAAGGAGAACTGTGTGAAATACATGAAACAAACAACTATCGAATGCGTTGAACAGTTTCATTCCAAGTTACCAGTGTTTTATTTCTTAAAAGCTAAAGTGGCATGCCGCTAGAAAATTTTCATTTTATTTCTGTCGACTTTATTCTTCTGGTAAACATTTTTTTTCTATCCCATGACTATACACTCCTTGTGGTCCCAGTGGATCTTTTTGTCTAACTACAAACAGAATCATGTTTGTGAAATTTTACAGTAAGTTTGTGCTAATAACTAGGTGAAACATATTGAAATTATGGTTTTGTATTACTATTTATGTGTATTATAATCATAGAACTGTACTTTGTATCTTGAAACGTTTATAACGTTTAACTCCTAATATACTCTTTTATAACCCATTGTACTATGTTTATGACAGTTTTGTTCAAGTTAACATTTTTTGAACATTTAGAATTTGATTTTTTTACCAATTTATCCAACGCAATTTCCATTGTTTTTTTTTACAAGATCTGATAATAAAGACCAGGCTTTTGTCATTTAATTTTATTGCAGTAATATAAACTGTCGTCATCATATACTTGTTACTTTTATTGCAACTCATGATTTCTTCTTTTCTTAGTAAAATATCTAGAAGGATTTGCTGAGATTCATGTAACCGACTCTGTAGATCTTTTAAAAATTTTGTACACCCCAAAATGACTTCCGAATCCATTTAAATGCTTTTTTACTTCAGATAAGTCTACAGTGGTTGTTTAGGTAGTGTGTAGGATGGCTATTTTTTGGCAGACAATGGCACATTGTGGTTTTCCGTGTTTTGGTTTCTCAAAGGTCGGTAAATTTCAGATGCCTTTAAAAACATTTACTTAATTTCTTACCAACACAATCTAACTATGTGGTTATGTTTTCATGGTGGATAATAAATAGGTCAGTAACTAATATAGTTAAAATTTTAACTAGAACATAGTTATCATAAAACACTTTCAATGATTAAATAATCATTCTCAGTGTTATGAGCTTTTCAAAAGAGTTATTATTTATTTAGTCTTTGAAAATGTTTGTTTAAGCGAATCTTTCTGAGAATTGAAATAAATTTTATTATTTTGGTAATAATACTGTGCATATCACAGATGAAGCTAAAAATTACCTTTAGTTTATACTTATTATTGATACAAATATGACTTTTGATCAGTGAACATTTTTCTCAATCAGTTCTGGTTGCTTCTTGGTTTTTATACTTACTATAATGAAAAGTTTTATCTTCTGGAAGTTTTTTCTTTTAATTTTTTTATATGGAATGTAGATGTAGTCTAATATGCCAATATACTTGTTTTTCCTGGACTTCAAGAGACAGTTCCATTTATTTGGCAGATTTTTTTTTGGAGCCAAAAGACCATGTGAAAGAATTATAGGAAATGAACAGGTTAGATGTGTTCGTTTTTGATCGCCAGGAGTGAATTGATCTTAAGTTTTATCTGTTTATTATATGAATTATTGATAAAAGTTATGTAATTCACTTGTAACATTATGAACAGATCATATAGTTATGGCATATCTGATGAATTAAAAGGAATGCTGCAAACATGTTTTCAGTTGAAGTTATGGCAATTTAAATGAAAAAATCCACTAAAATATATGTTCATTTTGCATAGCAGTACCCTCATATGTTGACTTGAGTTCTCAAGCCCCAACTAAAAATAATAATATGATTAAATGTTTTATACTGATCGCATAACTCACTGGAAATAATTTGGAGTATTAAGTCTATGACAAAAGTCTGTGTTTTTGTTTCTTTTGGAACAGACAGAAACAAAATATGGCATTTCCCAAATTTCTGTTACCACAGCCTATATAGGATTTCCTGTTAATGTACTGTTATTGTAAAATACCCTTACCTGTAATATAACACGCCACAAAGTAGATTAAAAATCATATGATCAGTGCTAAACAATTTTTGTATTTTTTAATTAATGTCCGTCACATGTTGTAACTGATTTGTGTCCAAAAAGTAACCTGGTAATCAACTGATATGATCATATCAAAACAGTGGGTTGTTTAGGATAATAGATTATTAGATTAATGAGTATTCTAAGAAACTGTATAAAATGTCTTGAAACAATATATTTGCCTAACAAAACTTTTTTTAAATTTTCAAATAAAGCATAAATTGTAAAAAAATTCAAAATTTTGCATAAAAATCATGTCAAATAATTAACTAAATGTACCTTGAATTTTCATAAACATGATCTAATTTTTTAAAACATTTTCATTTTATATTAATGCTAGGAAACGAAATTTATCTATTAAATAACAAGACCTGTTTATCTGTAGTAATATTATGTTTCTTTTAATATAGTTTACATACAAAAATATTCATGCATGGTGGTTGATTAAACATTTCCTACTGATGAAAGGTTTGGAGTGCCTACAGATTTAACACGCATCCAATTTTTATGATTTCAGTGAATCAACATTTTAGTTCTTTATGCATAGATTTCACTTCAAACAAATGAAAGTTATATGATGCCAAAAAAAAGGTTCAGTTATTTGAACTATTAAGTCGGATTACTAAATATATCGTTCGTTCTAGTAGAGCTTAAAGCTTATTTAGGAATTTTTTGGACTTGATAGGAGACTGACAGACTTACCTAAAGGCAATAGTCCAAAACTGCAATCTCTTGGAAATAAGCACATATAAAAACACTTAATACACTTTTATTTGAAATATTTCGATCAACATGATCTTCTTCAGTCCACTTCTTGACTGAAGAAGATCATGTTGATCGAAATATTTCAAATAAAAGTGTATTAAGTGTTTTTATATGTGCTTATTTCCAAGAGATTGCAGTTTTGGACTATTGCCTTTAGGTAAGTCTGTTAGTCTCCTATCAAGTCCAAAAAATTCCTAAATATATCGTTCGTGAGATTTACTATAAAAGTAAGTCCTCTGTTAACATGTAACAAAGTAACAAACTCCTTTTACCGCGATTGTAGAAATTGATTATTGTTTTGTCAAAATATGCATTAATAATAATAATAATGTTTTATTTATTCTCGTCTAATTTTGGATTATAATTGACTCGCTATGAGCATGCTCTCAATTTTTGTACCTGCACAATTTACAAAATGAGTTATCCAGTAGGTCACGAGATCCTAGTTTAAATAACTTGTAGTAAGTTGTTCTGTTAAATTTTATTTGAATTTTAATTTAATTTATTCTGACAAAGCCTGAAGCATACAAATATGATACACAGCCACCTGAATAAGTTCATATTTATTAAAATTCAAACATGACCACAATAAGGTCTTTATTAAAATGTACTGCTGTTACTAAATAGGTATATTATATATGAATGTAAGCTGTGATACCTAGAATTATTAGTTTACTAATGCATTAATGACCAACATTTTTTTTTTATAAACACATTAGTTATTAAATTGTGATCCCAAAATATAAAAACAAAAGAAATTTCCTCTGGATGATTTATTGAAAGTAGCAAATGGTAGTGAAGGAACATGATATTGTTAGTTCATTCTTACAACGGGTATGATACAATTCTGTTCACAAGAGTTATACAAAACAATTAACAGCTATATTCATAAGGAAAGTATGTTTTATAAAATTTCCTCCAAAATCCACTTCTTGAGCTAATGAGCATAACATTTGGTGATCAATCTCTGCTTGTAATTTTATACAGTGTGAATTATGTTTGTGAATTAATTAAAAAAAATCAACCCAGTATATTTTAGTCTTATTATTGAGTGTTTTTTTTACTTATATAAATATAAAATGAGTTAAAAAGTCCCTCAATAGTACTAGTCTGTTTATTATTTATTTCCCTCTATATAGTTTTACTCGATGTGGTTGTATTGGCAATCACTAGTTTTTTTTTCGTATAGTGGAGGACTTTTTTGTCTACAGGTAGAAGAAATCTAGGCTTCTAGGCTACGATTTTAACATACAGAAGAGCTCATGAATCTTGTAGTCCATTACCTTCTGTGAATCCTTAATTAATCACTTCAACATTAGTTTATGATTATCCGAACTTTAAATTTGTGAAAACTTACTGAGACAGAACATTTTCCCGACTGGGAAATCAATTTTTTTCAATTTAAATTCATGAATAAATATTTAAAAAACTGTATTAACATCAACTGTCATTCACTATAGGTTTAAAAAATGTATTTGAACTGGATTGGATGAATAAAAACATTTTATTTACGATTGAAAATTTGTACAAGATGTATATCAGGAGAGTGTGAACTAATAGAAGGAATTTAGAAATAATAGTAATGATTTTACACCGTTATTATGGTGTAGAAGCACTGGATTCACGATTATAAAATTGCAATTAATATAAATATGTATATATACATATAAAAGAATCACAATATTAAGTGATAAAATAGAAAGCGAATAGCCTTACAATTTTCCGTTTCCCTCTCTATACAGTATATGGCGTCGGACTATTATTTTTGTTTGTTATATTCCTTTTTTCGTTTCTAATTTATGAAGCTGATGGCACTGTAACTTCTCATTCTATCCACCTCTTGTAATGCTCGACTATTGCAAGGAACCTTTCTCGTATAATTTTATATCCATCTTTTAAGTAATTGATTTCTAGCTATAGGAAAGTTGGCTCAGTGCCAAAGTGCTGGATTTCAAACATATAGTTACTCAGTTCAAATCCGACCAAGACAAACTTTTTTTTAAAATTTAATTAATGAATAAATATTATTGAAAAAACTATATTAACATCAATTGACATTCACTTTAGGTTAAAAATTATTTGAACTTGGGTTGGATGAATAGAAACATGTTTTAGTAAAGATTGAAAATTTTTAGAAGATATATATAAGGAGAGTGTAAACTAATATAAGGAATTGAATAAATCACAGTACTATAATACTGAATACCTTAAATTAATTGGATCTTTAATTTTTGTAAAATTGTAGCTTAATAACAGTCATAACACGTTTAATCCATTGCCTCCGAACGATGAAAGTATCATCTCTACAAAATATGTTTATTGGGCATATGTACGTCGGTTTCTCAACATTGATTTTCATTGTTGCTTCAAGAAATTACATTTTGTTTGTTGAATCTCAACACATTGACCGCCAACCAGTTTTCCAATAACCTTCTAACAATATTTTTTTTGTTTAAATAATGACAAAACAATATTTTGTCTTCAAGTGTGTTAATTCATTTAAATTTGTTTATTTTATAATGTCGTCGGACACTGGTGACTGTTATGGCCAGAGGTAAATATTTATACTACAACGGGCTTACTACACATTCCCCTTTTAAGGCCAATTTTCCTAATGAATGTAAAATGTTTACATTTTTATTGTATTTTTTTCAATATAAATTCAACTATAAAAATGTATACTATAACATATTTTCACAATATTATAGATAATTTTAAACAATAAATATAACTACTAGATTTTTCTCACATATTTTTTAAATTCTCAGCATAACTATTTTTGTTGAAAAATATATTTTTCTCGAATAATTAGAATGAAAATATAATCTGAACATTTCTTAAGCAAAAATGTAACAAAATTTAGTGGTTTATCATCTTATAAAGTGGTTTTGGTTAAAAAAAAAAAAATTAAAATAATATTTTTAATGTGATAGAAATTTTAAATTGTTACAAAGTTCAACATAGCTTGAATTAATTAAAATATTTTGTATGTAAAATGACAAACATTTACAGACCATTTCCAATTGATTTTTTTGTTATAGAAATTTGTTGCCTTTTTTAAACATGTGAACAAAAGAATTAGTACTCAGTTTAATTTTTTTGCATTCTAGCATCCGGCTTAATTTTTTTGCATTCTAGCATCCGGCAATCCCTTTTCAGTGTGCAGCAGTAATCGGCTAATATGTTGGCGCTGAACTTTACTTGGTACTGTTTTTCTATGTGTAAAATATTCTGGTGGAAATGCTCATTAAGTTCATCACTAACTGCACCATGATATTGTGGAAAAAAGTCCACTTGTGACTTGAGGAAGTGGATTTTTAGACATTGTAGCCAATTTTTGGTACAATTAAATTAGATTAGCCACCAGATCACGATAATTTTCAGACATATCTCCTAGAAAATGTTCAATTACATTTTTGAATGTGTTCTGACCGCTTTTTTCCGTCAAACCTAATTTATGTTAAAATTCCGATCCTTCAGCACTTCCCTGATTTGAGACCAAATAAAAATTCCTTCAATCTTAGCCCCACTGATTTTCCAGAATTTTTGTTTCAAATACATAAAACCAGCAACATTTTCCCCTTGGCTTTAACAAGGTTTTTAAATAGCCCTAATCTATTATGAAGATGTGGCAAAAAAACATTTTTTTGGATCGACCAAACGCTGAAGGAAGACATTTTTGGATCTAGAAAAGAGTACTTTATGTTCTGGCCAATCTTTTTTTTTTTCAAGCAATGCTTTTTTCTGCCTCTGATGTCCCACTTGTAGATGAAGCAACAATATTTCATGTGGCCAAGCTAAGCCTAGTAAAATTGCAATAACTTTTAAGTCTCCAAAAATTTTTCTCTTATAATTTTTGTAGTGAATTTAAAAAAGTAACAGCATATTCTTGTAAGATTTGTCCGTGCCAGTTCCATGAACTAACGGTATTGAGGGGATTTTATTTCCGTTATGTAAGAGAACGGCCTTTAATCTTTGGAGGAATCTATAAGCAAACGTACATCACCTGTGTTGTATTCCAAATTAAGAGTGTCTATAATAGATGCTACAGATCACATGAGATACCCATCCTCTACCTGGTCAACCTACAGATAATCAAAATAGTGTTTCTTAAAAAGGAAGTAAGAGTCTTGAAAGTAATGTCACTGCACACATAACAAAAGTCATTGGGTAGGTTCACGTTCAGCCTTAGGATGATAAAAGATTGTTTTGTATTTGACAACAATTACAATGCAACAGCTTGCACATAAGCCGCAATTTCCTGCGAGCAACAAATTTCTCAAACTGTCGTCTGAGAAAAAACAAATGCCTTCATGCCCTGAAAGTTTGTCACATACTTATATAGTGGGTGCTGATTAAGAAATTTTTTTAGATTGGATAAAAAGGCATGACAGAATACACGATCTTCTAGGAAGCTACAATTTTCAACAAGTTTTGTCAGGAAAGTTTTATTTTCGTATGCTCATGCTATCACACTATATAATAAAATAAACAACTTTTGTTATAGCAAACCATACATTCAGCTATCCTGAGAATACTAGATGTAATAGACAAAATCTAAGCACAGATTCAGAATCAGCATGAAAAATACCTCTTAAGGTCACCCAACAACGTCTCTAGGACAAAATCATTGTTGACCAGCATTATTAGACAATTTTAGAATAAAAAAAAGCTATTAATATTAAAAGTCCATTGTATATCTCAAATATGCAAAAGAATTTCAAAATTTTTCCATAGACAGAGAATTTTAAAACTTGTATCCTGAAAACTAGAGTTAAGTAAAGATTGCCCTTGGTGGAAAAATTGTAAATATTTTATTTCAACAATTTAAAAATCGTACATAATTTTCTTAAAATTTAAAAACATTACATATCTAACCTCCAACATTGGACATCTTTATATTTGCAACTACAGTAGAGTCTCAATAATTCGAGGTAGATGGGATGCAGACCTCCTCGGATTACCAAAAACTTTAATTACACGGAAATACATTCCTATGGAACTCTTATACTATAGTTAAGAATGCACAAAATATGTTTATAGAAACCGTATTGATTAGACTACTTACATAAACTAATGTTGCTTCGGAATACATTGATCCCTCCGGTTGCTATAGTTTTGGAAAAAATTATAAAGTGTCTTTTGCGTCTGTTTATCAGATAGTTTTCGAGCTGCTGTAGCGTAGATGTCTTAGCTGAACCACATCTTTTGGCATGGTGTCTGTTATTCAATATAGCGCATAGTAGTTTTCAAGGTGGCCGTTCCCTCACTGTGACTTATTTTTCCTTCTTGTACTATCCTGGTCGAACCTTCATCTTTATTCTCATCCTCACTGCCTTCAGTAGTATCTTGTACTATTTCAATAGTATGTAATAACATGTATTATCGTTTTTTACTTACATTCGTTCTTACTCATTCATCAACGCAATTCCGTATCATTGGAATTTTCACAACCTGAAAATTTATTGATGAGAATGTCAAACCTGTTTCTTCTTGCGGATCATGGACCCAGTCAACAGTTTTATTATGACTTTATTCCACGACTTACTCGATGTTTCTTTTATTTCTTTCCATGATTTAACTACAGTACACATCTTCCTTAAGTATATATTTTTTTGAAAGCCTATAATGCTTTCCTCCCATTCCGTCGCTTTCAAGAGAAATTGTAAAAGGTAACTTCTGTATTTATTTCATACATTCCAGAACTCTGTGGTCCATTGGCTGGATTAGGCTTGTAATATTTACTGGTAGAAATGAAGCAC
Organism: Prosapia bicincta; assembly: GCA_036971475.1. Taxonomy (NCBI): domain Eukaryota; kingdom Metazoa; phylum Arthropoda; class Insecta; order Hemiptera; family Cercopidae; genus Prosapia; species Prosapia bicincta. The sequence continues at coordinate 3,074,041 of JBAIZL010000384.1, read as the reverse complement.
TGATATCATCGGACCCCAGTTCATCTCGATGCAGCGGTGCATTGATTTAAAGTTAATTTTAATTCTTTTTCAAATAGATAATATAATCTGAAATAGCAATAGGCTCGAATTTATCGGAACCGGGAATTATCGGGACTTATAATTTCAACACTGTACTGTACTACGATAAAAATTTACAGTAATATAATGAAAATTGAAATGTCTTTTAATTTGATTCTTCCATAAAATATCTTTTAAAACAAACTGTTGAGTAGGAGAAATATTAGTCACAGCAAACTTTATTTTGTCTTTCAATTAACATTATATAGAAACAACCCACATATGCAGCATTAGCTCTGGATTTTAGAGCTCTACAAACTTTCAAAGTAGGATAAATCGAACAAACTTTTTCAATAAAATGTTTGCTTCAACTTTTTTGCTAAAACAAAGTTGTAAATGTTTGAAACTTCTTTCTTACGTGACATTGTTCAAAACCTTACAAGACTCTTGAGTAAAAGTATAATAAATGATAAATTTCTAACAATATTTTCGTTAGTTCTTATAATTGTCTATACATTGCCTGCTATTCAGTGTATTGCCAAAACAATTGTTGAGCAATTATTTTGAAATAATTATTGTGTCAGTTTCTATGATCAGTTTCGACAATACCTCTCTTCTCTTCTCAAAACAGTGTTATAATGTTTTTAGAAACGAAAATGTTGGTACTGTCCAGAATCCCCTATACAACTTAAAGATGTAGTTTTTTCTGTTCTACCAAAAGCAGTTGGAGTACACAGGCCTAAGTAACGATAAATCTCCTACAGCAAGCACAATTTTGATGATCCTTTATATGAAACAAGCAATTGCCATAAGTAACTCAAACGCCCATTATAAGAGCCTGGACAATCCCCTCCAATTTTGGAATGCAGGTTGTTTGAGCAACTCTAAACATTCTGAGTTTAACATCGACATAAAATTTGATGCTGGCAATTCATTATTGTCTAGGCTGACTCTTCTACCAATGCCACAGGTTTTCATGAAATTTTTGACTATTTGTTATTTAAAGATCTTTCTTTACAAGTTGCCGCGTTTGTTACCTCCTATCTCAACAAATTGTGAACAATTCTATTGCACGAGAGAAAAGATATGAAATGGACAAAGAATGAAAATGAAATGGAAACCATCTGGCGAATGAATGACTTCACATTTACACAGAGAGTTCCTACAGTTCAAAACAAGAGGAGCAGGGGCAGGATGGTACTGTCATCTATTTGAAAGCTTTTTAACAGTGTGAAGATTGCCAGTAATTATGATGTTAGGGAGTACAGTATACAGTTTTTGATAAAAATTTGATGCACAAGTAAGCCATTTTTTGACAAATTTAACATCTGACGAACATAACACAACAATTCATTAAACGGCCAGCAATCTCACTCAAAGGCAGAGAGAAAATTCAGTCATACATCTTTTCTACTGCATATATATACATAAGGTATAGTTTACAAAATGTGATTACTGGAAAGAATTGAGTTGAAAATGAAATATTTTTTCTTCACTAGTTTAAAACAGTAGTTAAAAACAAAGGGGATAATATGTTTTTAACAAAATATACCAGAAAATATGATTTGATAAGTTCCTAACATTTACTAAAGAACAATAAAATTAAACTAAATTTTAATTTATTTTTAATTGCAATATTAAAATTTGACACTATAACTAGACTATATGTTGGAAAATATACTTTGTAACAAATTGTCTATTGAACAATAAAGAATGGAAGATCACCACATAGTGATCGAAAACGTTCTGTCTCAGTAAGTTGTTACAAAATATAAAGTTCAGATAGTCATAAACTAATATTAAAGTGATTAATTAAGTTTCACCGAACGTAATGGACTACAAAATTCAAGAGAATAAAGATATCTAATAAGAACAATATTTGGAAAAATTGTTTACTGCCCTGCCCACTTATTTTCCTTCCTTTACTTGCTCCTAATTTTACAGCCTTACAAACTTTTCCATCGGGAATAACTTCAACTAAACAGCAAAACTTTCTCTACTAAATCTTTGTTCAAACTACTACATTGTACAAAGTTGTATTTGAAGTTTGTCTGTTGTAGCATGATAAGATGTCATACAAAACTAGATTTATTTCAAAGGAAGTATTGTTATGCTTTGTAAAAGATATAATGCAAAAAATTCTCAGGAAAATAGAACATTAATATAGACACCATTAAAAGTTAAACTTCGTTGCAAATTTCGTGCAAATGAATTACCAACACTTTTGCATGAATCTAACAATGTTCATATTTTGTGTTTTCATTTTTGAAATATCAATCCAATTAAATAAAAACACTTGTAAAAATGTTACACTTTCCTATAGTAGAATTAACTTTTAGATTGTGGAGTACGCTTGTTTCGGGAGATTGTCAACTCAGACCGTAACGTAAGTAAACGGCTGTCCTCTACAATTATAAAAGTAAGTGCATCTATAGGCAAGTGTAACATTTTTACAAATGTTTTTTGTTAAAAACTAGGAACTTATTAGAAGATGGGGAAACTATCAGTTCAATATTGAGTCTTCTTATACAAAAGTTAGACCATACTTCGATCTGTGAAGCAATTTTCACAAATTATTTTGGAAGACTAATTAATATTGTTAAAAAGTATTGTGATTATCTAGACTACATAGAAATTAATTTATTTGTTTAATATGATTGGAGCAGCAGTACAACAAGAAAATGTTTCAGTGTATTTGGTAACTTATACCCCTAACATAATCGTTGAAAATTAAATGCTATTTTATATCATTCGTTTTAAAATTAGACACAAATTGTCAAACCTATCATCTAGAAATGTATAAGCCTAGTTGTAAATTACTAAGGTCTTTACATTTCAAGCTACACAATAATCATTAGCCTGGATAGAAATTCACAACTTGTCCTAACCACTTAGAACTTGTTACAACAAGTTTATTGACAGCCCTGTAGTTTGGAATGTATGCTTGCCAGCGATCCTCTCTTTTCTTGTATTTTAAAAGTTGATTGGGTTTTTTATATTTGTACTCACTATATGTGTTATTTATTATTTTCCCTTTTCATTGATTTTATGAACTTCCAATGTTTATAAAATTACTACCTATAAGCTCTGTAACTAGTATACTTTTCAGAAAATTTGGGTAAAAGTTAAATTAAACCAACTTTTATCTCGATATGACTGAAATTTTAAATTTAAAACTATGTGCTACTTGGAAAAATCACTAAATGCAACGAAGATGGACTTTAGGCGCAGTTCTGCAAGAAAAATAAGAGTTGAAAGAGTACCAAAAAAAAGATGAGAAATTATGAATGCCCACACCCACTAAACAGTCAATACCCAAATTCTTCATCCAACTCTCTTGGGATTTCTGCCATCTGGTGCTGTGCAGTCCAATAGAGGATGGTTAGATGCTTGAGGTACTTGATAAACTATTTACATTTACAGCAAAAAAGCAGAATAGTTTTAAATAAATATATATTAAAGTTAGAACTAATAAACATAAACCTTTTTTCAGAAATTAAATATATGCTTTAGTTATAAAATTAATTGACGCATTAATTATTCATTATTAAACCTAAAGAAAACAGACATATTGTCCAGACATAATTATTCTGTAAGAGATGCAATACCCAATACACAGCTTTTGGTGGAACCAGAACCAAAAAAGAGGGAGATAGGGTCTTTTGTTATATCATTGTGAAACCTTATCTTAAAGCTAAGTAGTTACGGTCTTTATAGAAAATGGTCTTCTCTGTACACTCTATTAAGTTTACTGAATGGTTCCCCAGAGTTTCATAAACAAACATATTTAAATGACAAAAGTAATGGCCAGTTAATACAAGCCGACAAAAAAATATTTTCTAAAAAACTGAATTTTGGAACTTTATTTTTTTATGAAACCAGGTTGTGTATAGTTGTAGGAAATTTTTCAGTTTAGGTAAAACAAAAGATCTCATTATATTGATCTAAGTAACAGTCATTGCAGACCAGTCTTATTCAGAAATAACAAAGGCTATCTGCTATCTGATACCCACTGTTTATCCAAACATTTATTGTTCTTGTATATGTCTTAACTTGCTAACAGAATTGTAATTGCAACTGGCAATGGTTCTGATTTACTTGTACAATTATCTGAAGCTTGTACAGATGACATTTTAAATTGAAAATGGAATATTCATTGCGCTTTTGGGGCACTGAAGCGGCAGTTACTTATTTATGCACTGAATGATGTCGGCTGTAAGAATGCAATGCATAAACCTTCAACTTTTTGTGGCATACATGTACTTAGCCATTCTGTTGGGTTATTTTATCTAAAACAATTCTCTTCAAATTTTTAATACAAGTTTTATCATTAATTTTGAAAGAACTCAACCTTGAAAACATTAGTTTGAACTACTGTGCAATTCTAACTATAATTTTTTTTGTAAAACATTTTCAATTTCAAAGAACGCTTAGTGTCACTTTTCCACAATGCAGCTATAACTGTATAGGAATTTCCAGCTCAGTTGGCACTTGTTCTATATGTATTAGCCTAAGTAAAAACATTGTTCGCCCTCATGCAGGTTGCGACAATTGTCCTTGCGACTCTCGTGAAGGCGCTTCAGTAGATTAAATACGAAATGCTGCAAGTGATGTATATCTAGATCTGTTTGTTAAACCTTTAAACACTTTTATAAAATTTATGTAAAAAATAATGGTGTGCTTACCTATTTTGTTAAAAAACAATAACTTTTGTCACACTACTCGTACACTCTTCTCTCATAAGTTTATAAACATTAGATACTATTTCCCTACTTTGGCTATTTAAGACTTTCCCTCCAATTCCTAACTTGGATTTAAATTCTGCCATGTTTAGAAACCTACAGTCACTCATTAAAAACACTTTACTAAACACACAGTGATACTCCACATGCAAAGCATGTGATTGGCTTTTTTAAAGAGTCTTTAGGAATGTTCGAGGTTTGTTATAACAGCACCATCACCTATTAGTCATCGTTTGGGACGTCAACATTGTGAGTCAGTCGAAATGTTTGCAGAATGGCCTTTCCCTAACTTTCACGCACCCTCCACCTATAACTTCGCATCAAGGCCGAATGCCAGCTGATCTGGAAATACCTATACATGACAGACATTACTTATTTAAAAAGTTCCCATTTTTGTTCTCCCACTGTACTTACTTAATTATTGTCATAGGAACAGCAGCTGGAATCCATTGCTGTAGGTGTATTTTTGCATGCCAATTTATGTCTTCTTTTAGCAAAATTAGTTACGAAAATTTGCAACCTAAACAGTTAATATGGTATAGTCAAGTACAGTAGATAAGTGCATAGTGTCTGCAAAAGCAGATATTAAGGTGGAAACCCCAACGAAAGTTGAAATGAGGTAGTTTAAGAAGGAGCTGGATAGAAGGAATTAACGAATGGAAGAGAGTGCTGAAACAGTACAAGTGGACGGTCAGGGAAAACTGGATAGTGGGTGTCGGAAGATGTTCAATAAAGTTTTGAAATCCGATAATATAGGTTGAAAACCTATATAGTTGCTATGTGCTAAGGATATTTTTATCAACAATTTTATTTTATGTATCAACATGAATTTTGTTGTGCAAAACGTTTGCAGAAAATATGACTGAACAATAATCCATGGTATATTTTTCATATAGAAGATACTAACTAGCTTGTCTCTTAAGAAAAGGTTAATTAAAGATTAAAATTATCACTTACCTTTTGCATCAATACTTTCATTGTTAGAAAAATGTCACTTATGTTATATATTTTCCAATCATTACATCTGTTTGTAAAGTTAATGGGAGGTCTATAAAAAAATTATAGATTATGGTTTTGTAATGTTTTTAAATACTTCATAAAATTAAGGTTATAATGGTAATTAACAGAGCACTGTCCGTATTATAGTTTGAATTTTCCTGTAGATTTTAATAATAAAAAGGTATAACTCAAAAGTTAAGAACTATACAACTTTTAAAATTAACTCATTTGAATTTCATCTCATAAAACTGGCACTTAGCAGTATCTTGTACGTGTCTTATGAATTATTAAAGAAATGTTGCGGTCTGCTAAGTCCTGCAGTGAAAGTCCAAAATAAAACATTTAAAAATATAAGCACCTAAATTTCTTTACAAGATGTCAAAATAAGTATGTTTTTGTCAGTTTAAATGTAATTTAATTTCGAGGTAAGACCATGAATTCAATACAGGTATTTAGAATAGACATAGAAAATGATGTTATTAATATTTTTACTTTAAAGCAATTAGAATAGCAAACTAGAAGATTTCAAATACCATACTATTTCTTTATGATGTAATATTAAAAATGTCTTAAAACACACACACGTACAAGCATGTTTATAACAGAAAAAATTGAGGTAGTTATAATTTTGAATTTTGTTCAGATTTGTGTTGTCAATAAATGATAGAGCTGTTGTCAAGATGTTAAATATTATAGACAGAATGAGAGAACGGTTTGGAATTGATTAATATAAAACATTCTTATTCCTTTTTTTAGCATAGAAAAAGATTTAAAAAAGATAATGGGTGAGTTAGAAATAGAATTTGTTTATGGAATGTGTAACCCTTAGGGTTGTGACCAGGACACCTAGGTCTACTGAATAAGAGATTAATTTTCCTTGTAATATTAATGCAAAACTCTTGTCTCTGTCTTGGTATTGATAAGATTTAACAATGTTTGTAAATTCATGTAAACACAAGTTTGAAATAATTATTAAAAAAAATATACACAATTTTATTTTTAGTAAATACTCTACCTAGACTGACGATAGATTAAAAATTTGTATTTAAGGGTAAATGAAACAGAGATGGTAATGCTTACTGCAGATAAATCTGTAACATTTTTAGGTTAAATATATTTTAAAGCTTTTAAGAAATAATTATCAGATCCAACTCTAAATTATAATTTGGAAACATTTGAGAGTCCAAAATTAGAAATAATAAAAATTAAATAATTTTTATTTTGAATTTAAAATTGCAACAATCTTTATTTCAATGTAAATCAAATGAACTGCAACAAAACTTTTGTTTGTTACTAGGTTTGACTAAATTACCACTTCTTGTATCAACTGCCTGTAAATATTAGTTTGTAGTTTGGCGAATTGCCAAAACAAACAATGATTCACCTACTCCTATGAGACCCTGCCGGACGCAAGCATAACTTTTTTATAGTTATTGTGATTGGTTTTAACCTTTCACAAAGGCTTTCTATTGGTTCTTGATACTTCCAACACTATCCACTGCCTTGTTTAACTGTATTCTTTCCTCTTCAAACAATAAGCAGTAGAGTGCGTCCTTGTCTACAATGTTAACTGGAAAAAAGTTTAGTAGTGGATTAGCTTGGCTAAATTGTGTTTTTGTTTTAAAATAGGGTTTTTGTGCGTGTATTTTTTTAGTGCGTGTCTGAATTTACAGTGTATTTCATACGTTTTGTCACCGTTTAGAGTAAACTGCCGGTTTAAAGTGATAACTATTGTAAAGTTTGTTCGAGTTACAATGGCAGATTCAGGTAATACAATTTAGGCTAATAATTTTAATTACTAGGCTTTTTTTAAAGCAAAACTATTTAAGTTGGTTTTATTACATCGTCAAATTTGATAGAGATATTTACATAATGCACACAATTAATAAACTTATTTGAAATGAGTGATTTTATTGTATTTACTGGCGTAGTATATTTAGTAGGCTAAATTTTCAAATCTTAATCGTAGAAAATCGAAAGGATTCTACGTAAACGAGTAAAATGAAATTATAAGTTATAATAGTGTGAAGCAAATTTATAGTTAGGTTTAATATAATTTATAAATTAAAAGTTTACCATATTGATTTAATTATAATTTTTATGAATAAATAGGCTATTTTGAACAACTTTTTTGTTAAAATTTAGGCTACTGAAAACCATACGTGTAGGCTACTGGTAAAACAAAGATTTTCCACTATATGGAGTTTAATCCCGACAGATGATTGTATGAACTTTTATCTTAAAAAATGAATGATTTATTAAAGGCACAGCCGAGAACATTGAAAACGAAGTAAAGACACCGTAATATGTTTTTATTTTTAGAGCTAAAGTCCTAAATATTTTGAAATGCCTTTATTAATGGCTCTCTTTTGCAGTTTTTTATTTTGTTTATTAATAGTTTAGTTATTATTACTAATAACACTTTATGTGTAACATAACATAATGTTTTAATTCATAAAGAAACTTGAGTTTTTAAATGTTTCTTGTGTGTACGTAATGTGAGGTTACATTGTATTTCTTCATATTCCAAACTACTTTTTATGATTTGTGACATTTGTAATCATTGTTTTAAATGTATTTTTATGTAATTTTAACCAATGCAAAGACAAAAAGAATTGAAGTGGGTCAACTGTTTTTGAGATATGAAAAAGGCTTCTAGTGTTTTTCAGCATCTGGAAAGTTTAACAGCGTATGATCTACAACGTTTTGAATTTTCAATTGATTTAAAAATGACTAATGAAATTTGTAGACATTATGACTAGTAGGCCTAATTATTTTTATATTCTACAAGTTTTTTATTCCATATTTACAGTACTAAAATAGTTTAGATTATTTATTACGTTATAAATATTGTGTTATATTGTGTGAGGATAATTTCTTAACCGTCCCAGATTTGTATTTGTTTTACATTCAAAAAACATTCATTTCCCAAATATAAAACTGTATTGTGCCCATACATTGAGAGTAGCTTATGTTTTGGGTAAAAATATAGTCTTAATGACGTTGGTTTTTTAATTAAAAAAAAAATTACTTGTTTTAATGTATATAACACGAATATCAACTTTTCTTTCTGCGGAAAATACGGAAAGTTACATCATTTCCCATTTTAAGTGTTAGGCTGTAATGGCATGTAGGCCTATAGCGTGAACCGGTCGCGCAGTAGCTACAGCGCACTGCACTACGTCTAGATTTGGTTGTGATTTTATACAACATTACTATATACCTACATTAAAATATATCTACGTCAAAAACATTCTTTTACGCTATACATGCCATTACAGACTAACATTTAAAATGTGAAAAAAATTAACTTTTCGCGGGAAGAAAAGTTGATATATTTTATTCTACAAGTTAAAACGAGTAATTAAAAATTAAAAAAAAAAAAAATTAAAAGACCAAAGTTATTAAGACTATATTTATACAGTGTTTTGAAAATGAAAGCTTTTAGAAATGCGTAAAAATAAATAATAAAATTTACAAAGGCCTTCCAGTTTTCCATTATTTGGTTTTAAAGTTTACAACTATTTGACACAAAAATATCTTTAAAAATATTTCTAAATATACTTGTTTGTGTAAGCATTTTTCGGAAAAAGAAGTATAACAATATATAAAACGCTCTAAAACCATTATTATATAGTAATGGACTAATAAACGATTATTATATAGTCATCGACTAGTAATAAAAGTAAGGAAAATTGTACTATTTGCGAGAAAGTTCTATAATTGGGATAAAATTTATTTGTAGAAAGAAATTTTTATTTAGAGCACCTTCTTACTGCCTGATGTTATTCTTCTCCCTTCTATATTCAGGTAGGTTCTTCATCATTAAGCATTTCATCATTATATGCAATCTTTTATAATTTTCTTTCCACACGAGTTCCTACAACTTGGTAATCTATTATGATGTTTTTATTCTTCAGTTTCTCAATGTCTTTTCTACTCCCCTGTTAAAATATTTATTTAGTGTAAATTTTTTTTAAATGTACGATTTAAAGCTTTGAAATCTCCGTGTGACGTCAGTACAATAATCAGAAGAAAAAGTACGACTATACTTGGACGAGACTTTGTATGCTCCAGTGTTTTAAAATGTTTTACGTGCTACTAAAAACACATTTTATAAATAAAAGTGATTTTAAAATGTCTGCAATCCATAAATAGTAGTTGAAAAATTGAGATACAACCGCAATGTAATACTATACACAAAGCTGTACAGAGTATATGTTTCATTATAAAAGAAATCCCTATTTTATGCTAGAATTTATTTAAAGCTGTCCAAAAAAGCAAATAAGCGACCAGTTGGGATATGTTTGGTCTTGAAAAAATATGTCTACTAACACATTGAACACGGCCCAAAATTTAACTTGATATAGGCCTACCACTATATAGGTTATTACAACAAGGTTTGTTTTGACATAGGTTATGTCACTTAGAATGCCATTCTAAATAACACAGCAAACAAGTCCCCTTTTAGAAAGGTCTCGTTATAAAAGAAAACTAGAAAACAAAGTTTGTCGACATAAGTAATTTAAAAATAAAAAAAATCTTTAGCAGGTTTGAGAGACGTAAAATAAAAAACAGGGAAAAAAGGAGAATTTTTTTTAAATTTTCAATATATTTGTACACCAATTGTTATAACAATTATTTTTCCACTACCAGTATAGACAACATTTTTAACGTTAAAAATATTTTAATACAATGTGATAATGTGATGTTTCTACACATTATGATATCATCTTTAGGAGCCTAAATACATTACCATCACAACCACACACAAAATTTCAACAATTCATAATAACAAACAATAGCATAGTTATAAATAAATATATATATATATATATATATATATATATATATATATATATATATATAAAACAAAAAATTGAGAAAAAATCAGAGTAATATGCAGACATTGTAATTTGTCTGGATTTAATGTGTTTGCATACAACAGTTTTTATTTTGTGGTAATTTATCTGACTTATAATTGTTTTTGAATTGTTGAATTTGTATGTGTGGTTGAGATGTTACATGCATTTAATATTGGGGTGCTGAAGAGGATAACATAAAGGTATCGTAACGTCGAGCATAAATATTAAAAACTATTTGACTTTCAAAATTTTATTTATAAGTGGTCGTTGAAAGAAACTGTTTGTAAAAAGAATGTTGAATGGGAACTAAGGATTCCCTATGATGAATGTCAGTGTTACGTAGTACAGAGTGTTGTCTGTTTTGGCCATTTGCATATCTAAAGGTTCGTAAGACCCACGGCCCAGTAGCGGGTATACACTCCTCTTTATCTCGGAAAAGGCAGATGTTCGTCAGGTAAATGCGTCTGCCCATAGAAGCCATAAGTTCAAGAGACAGAAAACCTTGGATGGTCACCGGGAGCCCAACCAGAACTTGTAATTTCGACTGCTTTCCACCGAATGGCTCGGTAGTGGTAAAAGTTCACTTTTGGTTACTTCGATCCTGGTGGTGCAATCGGATTTATATCCCCTCTTGGTTGGTTTTACTTATGGGGGGGGGGGGGACTTTCAGAATGGACCTTTGGTCTTAAACACTGATGGATGCAAACCAATCTCTCCATCAGCCTTCGAAAGCACCAACAGATACGTGACCGAGTGCATCTGGGTTCTGACCGACCCTCGAGTGCACTCACGCACACAAACACTCCAAACACACAGTATTAGCTTGTAATAATTCTTCTGTAAGTTCACCCTACCTCAGAAACAAATGGACCAACTCGTAGACCTACAACTTCAATTAAGATTTACTTAAACAAGCAATATATAGAGGCATTAGGTCTATCTCTTATTGCTTGTCTGGAACTACGGAGTTTCAAAGATAAAAATGTAGAAAATCCAGTCTAACAATCATTGTTGAACCAAGTTGTTTGCATTTAATACTGAATATTTACTCTCACCCAGTTTATGTAATGCTTGTATAAAGGTAACATGTGTATGTAGGGTAAATATTTCATACCCGTGCGAGTACATCAATACATATTTGCTAAGAATTTTACAAAACTCCAATATAGTAAGGTATTTTTTGTACGTATTTACTTTAAGGAAAATGGAATAAAATTATATTAAAGAAAAATTAATTTTGAAATAAAAAGGGAATTGTTTTGTGGATTGCTTTTGAAAAATAATATGTAATTTCTTTTATTTGTTTAGTAACATATTATCTACTAATTTTTATTAGTTTAGAAAAATATTAATTTAATAAAAATTGGAATGAGAAAAACATATTTATGAAAAACCGTTTAAACTCTTGCAGAATAAATAATGATACTTTTAATTATATTTGGTTCACATAGTCATCAGTTAGACCAGGGGTTCCCAACCTGTGGTACGCGTCACGTGGCCTCATCAGGAAAGTCAACCATATGAGTTGGAACTGCAGGAAAAATTATCGATTTAACATAAAACAGTTCCATAATAGAAGTGTTAAAGAGAAATCATTAATATACTTCTGGATCGTGTGTAAATCCGAGTATCTAATGCTCTTACGGAAAGCTATGCTGTTTTTGACGCCATTTTCCACTAGTTATTTGTGTTAGAGTGGTTTTTTTGAACCGCTGTGTGACATAAAATTAATATAGAAACCAAACTAACAAGTGTTGAAGAGGACTTAAGGATAAAATTGCGTTCAATTACTCTTGCAATTTACTCCTTATTGACGGGCAAACAGCAACCAGCTTCGCAATAATCAAAATCGTCCATTGTTGAGTTGTACGATTTTTGGTAGTTTTTTGTACCGATCGTGTAACTTTTTTTGTATAGCTATGAGTATTAACTAAAACTGTAATATGTGTATATTTGTTAAAATTTTTGTTGTTGTCTTATTGTTGTTCAAAATTAATGGGAACGTGAATGATTAACTAAATAATTTTATTACTTATTTAATAAAAATAAAATAAACAATAGACGTGTTTCTGACAGAAAATATAAAACAAAAATTATGATCAGGGGGTCTTTCTTCCAATCTACACCCACAGAACCCCTGGAGATGATGGTGTGCCAAAAACCTTCATGTGGTGCGCAGTTGCTAGAACGCTTGGAACCCCTGAGCTAGACAAACGTATTATGATCAATCAAGAGCCTTAGAAAACTCAGTTTTATTTGTAGTTTCAAAACGACCCGTCAGTATGAAGATAAGAAAGGGTTGTGAATGTTGGTAGAGGCATAAACCCCTTGGTAGAGGAAGTAGGGTGGACACTATGCTCCCTGATGTAACCCTTATCTCAGACACGGTGTCTACCTCTAGGTCTTAGCAAATCTATAATACTGATAATGTAAAGTTTTTGAAATTAAGTTTTTAATCCAATTTACTCGTATATAATTTATATTGTGTCAATTATATAAGGAAATCTTCTACTAAAATTAATATTGAGGACTCTCATGACGTAACTCTAATTAATCTTGAGCTTCTTATAACGGGTTCAATTATCGATGTTTGCACTATATAGGTAAACGATGAAGTAGTCCTCAATGTAGACCTCTTTGCCTTAGCAACAGTGCAAATCTGATGCTGCGAGGGCACATGCCTTGAGATAAATTTCTACTTAGGTCAATAAAGAAAATTTGTTTAGTTACTTTTTATTAAATAATTACAATTAATATAAATAAAGTAACACAAGCTATGCGTTGAAACAGCTGTTCTACTACATAATCTATAACATAAAATAAGCTGTTTTAAGAAATCATATGTTATCACTTGTTTTTAGGCAAATGAGAAGAAATAACTATATATCATACCTTGCCCCTTTTGTGAAAAGTTTTTTTTCTAATATAAAACTAAAATTAATTCATTAATTTAAATATTGAATTATTATTTGGAAAAACTATATAATCAAGTGTCATCTACTATAAGTTTACAAAATGTATTTCAACTTGAGTGGATGAATAAAAAGTATTTTTATTAAGGACCGAAAATTTACACACACATATATATATATATATATATATATATATATATATATATATATATATATATATATATATATAGTGTGAACTAATAGAAACAATTAAAAAAATCCGGAATTTAATTATACGTATTTGCATATCAAGGCAAATTTCGAAAATAGTGTCAGGTCCCTAACAGAAAAATGTTCACCATTTATTCTAGCCAGGCCCGCATGAATGGTTGCATAATACCAGTCAAGGCGGAACTTGCTCTCGGCTGTAACGTAGTAGAAGAATAAGTTGCTGTTGACGATTATTAAAGTAAAGTTGTTACACAGTTTCTAATCTCGATAATAATTGGGGAATAATTACTTTGTAGGAACGTATTTGACGGAGAATGACAAACGTGTTTGAAGATTAGCGTGTAGCCATACATTAAAATACAACGTATTGAAGAAAACAGTATTTTGAGATAGATAGAAACTTACTTGTGTTTGAAAAAGTAAATTTTCTGTTTTATTTTGTAAGATATATAAAATATGTATAATTTTTGATTTGTATTAGGGTTTGAAGATTTATTATTAAAACTATTATTATTTGTTTTAAACTCTTTTTGACTGAATTTATAAAAACTTTAGACATAGCTTTATACTTTAATAAAAAAAAATATTATTTTTTCAAAGTATTAAATTCTTTTTCACTACTTTTCTTCAAAAATTCAAAACTGTTATCATTTTATTACTTCAAATAAACTTCACTATTTTTTATTTGTTGGCTGCCAAAGATAAAATTTTAAAATGATAGTAATAATAAAAGGATAACAGTGTTTGATTAAGTTTTGTATTTCACTTATGTTTAGTTGGTTAAATGAAACACGCACGCACGCACGCACGCACGCACGCACGCTCGCACGCACACACACACACACACACGCGCACACACACACACACACACACACACACACACACACACACACACACACACACACACACACACACACACACACACACACACACACACACACACACACACATACACGCACGCACGCACGCACGCACGCGCGCACACACACACACACACACACACACACACACACACACACACACACACACACACACACACACACACACACACACACACACACACACACGCACACACGCACGCGCAGACACGCGCACACATACGCGCGCGCACGCACACACGCACTCACGCACGCACACACACACACACACACACACACACACACGCACACTCTCGCACACACACACACACACCCCCACACACACACGCGCGCGCGCACGCACACACACACACACACACACACACACACACACACATACACACACTCAAGCGCACGAAAGTACGCACATCGTAATTTACAAGCTAAAATTGTATATGAAAAAAATGTATATATATTTCCATATTCAACTTGCATTATTAGTTTACACGTATGTTCCAGCATATGTAGCCTACCTATGTAAATACTTGCACATAATAGCACTTACTTGTTTTCTGAACGATGACGGTCGTTTTTGGAGTTTTGTTTCAGAATGATGACGGCACGAGCTCTTGTCTGACCTGATAGTGGGAGACATCTCCCAAAACGTCGTCCTTATTTAGACAAAATCAAGTGTTACCATCTTAGTATATGTTACAGTGTATACAAAATATCATTTCACTTCAACATGTGATTTTCTTTTCCCCCCTAAATTTCTTCTTTCGGCCCCTTCGTAAAGATATCATTTATTAAATTAATGAAAGAACCTCAGTATCATAAAATTGTGGTATTTTATAAAGCTTATTTAACAAAACTTCAGGTTATGTAATAAATTCGGAAACAAGACATAATACCTATTAAAAAAAATTAAAATTGCGTTTTAAAAAAGTTAAGTTTTCGAGTTGGAAATATGCGTTTGAAAAACCATAAAAATTATTTTCCTTTATTGTTATAAATAAAAACATCCTTAACAATCCATAATAATTGCTTATAAAATATTTTACATATGGCACGGACATATTGAAGTCTTTACAAAAGATATTTTACAAAGGGAAATAATATTAAACGGAATATTATGAGAGATTACTTCCTTCAATATGTCTTTTATTTAAATCTAACATTTGATTCCTTCACTTGACGACAAAATTGCTTTCCCCTTTTTTCTATCGCATCACTTTTATTTTCTCGCAATAATCCCCTCCCCTACTTAAGAGTAACAAGCGAGACTCCAAATCACACAAACTTTGTCTGCGCTTGTTGCTTTCTCCTTCTCTC
Source organism: Prosapia bicincta (assembly GCA_036971475.1). Classification (NCBI taxonomy): domain Eukaryota; kingdom Metazoa; phylum Arthropoda; class Insecta; order Hemiptera; family Cercopidae; genus Prosapia; species Prosapia bicincta. Next base: position 3,058,085 of record JBAIZL010000384.1, on the reverse strand, counting down.
TCACTTACGAGGGAGATGAAAAAGTTTTGCAGTCTAAGTTTCGTAGTGGTTGTGATTATATCGTTTGCCGTGAGACTGCGTCACCGTCGCCCGGACGGTGGCTCAACACCACCGCATAGAATCAGCTTTATACTTCGGTATTGTTATCGATTTGATTGTAGTTAGTTTTTAAAAAGTTTTTAGGTTAATAAGTGTTATGTTTATACTTTGCGGAACAAGTGTCGAAGAATACGACTATGCCGGATACCACGGGTTATTGATTTTCTTTCTGCCTCTCTTTTCCGTCGAGGGTTAGTTGCGCGCTTGCGCAATGGACGCGCTCCGGGTGGAGGGGGAAACAACACAACTCAGCTGGTGCTCATGCTCAGAACCCCTTTACATAACGGCTAAGTATTTCCGATAAAAAGATTCTTGCGTGCGCTAAAACTTTTTACACTTAATTTTTAAATTACATCGACGTTGCAGCCCCGTCCCTTCCCCGCTCGTATCCCTTCCAATCCTCCGTTTTACTCTAATTCTTCCCGTACGCCGGGTTTTATACATTGTACGTAGTCTATTGATAAAAGTTTGCTGTACGGACGCTTTATTTTTTTATTCTTTAGGCGGAATGTTTGAAAAATGTTCAGTGGGTTCTGTGATACGATGTGGACTCAGGTGGTTTGCTGGAGTAAAGATTAAGTGATAGTGGGTTTACTTGGATTTCCTTTGCGTACGTAAGTAAAAACATTCTACTTTAAAATAAACAACACAAGTTTATTATATTTACAATCTCTTATACTAAATTATTTGCAACATACATAACCTAAAAATTCAGAATAATTCCAAACGTAAAAACATTACTTTGTACGTAAACATTTCACAGTTTCTTAATAAAAACCAACATTACTTTGTTTCTCATAGATAAATCAAAAGTTGTATTTCTTACAGAATAATTTTACGCTCATAAGTTGTGAACTTTTGTAACCTACTAATCTGAAAGCTAATTCTTAAAGTAGTTGGGCGAATTATAACCTCACTTTCTGTTTGGCCGAAACGATACCCTGCGTTTCAACTTAACTTCAATGTTAAGTAAAGAAGAACGGTTTTGAATAGGAAAAGAGAATTGTTTTCAAGCAATAATGTTTTCATGAATGTTCGATTGTTCTCGAGTTTTTTAAAAAAAACGTTGTCAGGTCTGTTTACATGGATGCCTCGTTCCACCTATCAGCTGATGCAGCTTTCCCTGCTTTCAAGGTCGTGTACATAGAACTCCGCCTGAACAAGTAGCACGTTTTATTGGAATAGTATTTCTTCTCATTCGGGTACATAAGTAAACGGAAGCCCTGTAAGATAAAGAATTCGAAAACACTCTATGTGCGAATTCTATTTAGTGAGTGAATGAGCGTTTGTGTAGTTTTATTGGAAAGTAATGGTGTAAATTAAATGATTAAATTTTATGTTATAATAATAAAACCATGTATGCATTTGTAAAATAATTAAAAATAATGGTTTTAATTGTATAAAATAATTTAATCGGTATTATTTTAAAGACATATTTATTATATTTTTTCTTATATGAATAAAATTTAAAATGTTGGACACAAGAGAAAAATAAGTTTAAAAATAATTATTACTAAATATTTTTCATTTGTATACTAAGATTTTTTATCATTAAATAATAAATTAAAAAATGAAAAACTAAAAGTTTAACTTTCTAAAAAAACATAATTTAAAATATCGATTATATTAAACGTAAGGAAAGGCGGATTAGAATGTAATAACTTATTAAATGGATATTTACTAAATAGTAGTAATTAAACAAATCGTTAAACAAAATATATATAAATTGCCTGATAAGCTTTGTTGCAAATAATTAATTATTTAAATATAACAAATAAATTCAGTTTAAATGAACGAATGAAAAGTTGTTATATTTAACATTACAATAAACTCCACTCTCATTGATAGGACACATTACAATCAACTACAAATTACAATCAACTACACTCACTTTATAATTAACTACATTCCAGCCAACGACAGGACGCAACTGGGAATGCAAGATGCAGCACATGCATTTTGGTAACTATAAAAAAAAAATAAAATAAATTTTGCATTTTATTACCATCGGAAAACACCTTATTAAATACGGCAAGTAATACGTTTATATATATATATTTATATATATATATATATATATATATATATATATATATATATATATATACATATATACATATATACATATATACATATATATACACTTTTCTTCACATATTTCACTTTATTATTATTATTACTTTTGATGTTATACTAATACTATAAAATTGATTGATACGGGCCATCTAACTTATACATTTTTGTATACCAAATATTATTGTTTAATATTTAATCTTTATACATTTATTTCGTTACTAGTTAATAACACATTATATTTGTAGTAAAAATAAGAACAAGTAATTAAAAAAAAATTAATGTCAATTTCTACTGAAATCAACAGAGAACAATTATATTTTAGTTTCTTTTTATTTTATAATTACAATTAATATAAATATGTATATACATGTGTCAGAATAACATTAATAAATGTCCAAATAGAAAGCGAATATCCTTGCAATTTTCCATATTACTTTCTACGTATGGTGTTAGACTATTATTCTTATTTGTTAATATTTATACGCTTCAGTTAGTTATTCTTTTCATTCATTTTTAATCCTAGACCGCTATGATATTGTGTGGTAACCATGGCAGCAAATTAAGGTTATTCAATGTAGGTTTGTCATATTGATCTTTGAGAATTTAATTTGTAGCTATGGAATGTTGGCTCAGTGCTAAAAAGCGCTAGACTTCAAACCTCAAGACACTTAGTTCGAAACCGACCAAGACCCCAATATTTTATAATTTAATTATTGAATAGATATCAGCAAAACTGTATTATTAGCAACCGGATTAGATGAATAAAAACGTATTTTATTAATGATTGATAATTCGTACAATATATAATATATATATATATATATATATATATATATATATATATATATGAGTGTGTGAGCTAATAGAAGGAATTTAATGAACTCTATTTTTGGTAAAAGTAGAAAACTTA